>JAOYNU010000005.1:1109005-1177227 GCA_026745395.1 Tympanopsis confertula | reverse complement strand
GCCCCCAATCCGTCGAGCAGCTCATGGACATCAGCAGCGCCTACCCCGTCGCCAAGCTGCCCACCATCGTACAGAGGATTCGCGCCATATACCACCCCAAGCTCGACAACAAGCACAGGGAAAACCTGGGGCGGTTCTCGACATCACTGGTCGACTACGTCTCCCGCCCGCCAGAGTCTGTGCCGATTGCTGTGCTCGAGACCGTCATCCGCCACGTGCACTCGCTGGCCAAGTCGTATCCGATCGAGATTGGCAAGCAGTTCAGGGCCCGCATCGCCGAAGCCGGCAAGGAGAGGCCGCTTGGGCTGCACACGGGCGACCTCGCCATGCTTACGGCGGTCGGGAGCATTTTCCCGACGTCTGATCACTTCCATCAGGTCGTGACGCCCGCCATGCTGGTCATGGGGCGGTTTCTGGGACAAAAGGTGCCGCACACGCCGGCCGACTACGCGACCGGCGCGTACGTGTCGATCCTGGTGCTTCAGTACCAGCGCCTGGCAAAACGCTATGTGCCCGAGCTCATCAACTTTTGCCTCAACGGTCTGGTGGCGCTTGCGCCTGTGCCGCCAGACGGGAAGCTGGGGGATTTCCCCGTGCACGACAAGGCGCCAGCGATACGCATCACCAGGTCGCACGACGTTGCGGTCAGGAAGCTCTCGTTCCGCGACTGCTACTGCAGGGGCGAGGAGGAGAAGGAGAAGGAGGAGGAGGAGGAGGAGGAGGAGGAGGAGGAGGTCGAGGAGAAGGAGGAGGAGGAGAAGGAGGAGGAGGAGAAGGAGGAGGAGGAGAAGGAGGAGAAGGAGGAGAAGAAGGAGAAGGAGAAGGAGGAGAAGAAGGAGAAGGAGAAGGAGGAGGCGGCTTCGTGCAAGATCGCCATTGCCAACACGCTGGTCCAGGTCCTGGACGCTGCCGCCGAGACATGGGTCGGCAAGCCCTCGTTCCTCGATACTTTTGGGCCGGCCATCAGCGTTCTCGAGCACATGTCGGCCAGGCGCAGCCGCACCCACCTCCCCGCGCCGCTCACCAAACAAGTCGAGCGCACCACGGCCAAGCTCCGACGTCTGGTGCAGTCGGCGCGCCTATCCCGCCGGCCTCTTGAGCTGCACCACCACCGGCCCATGGCCATCAAGAGCCACGTGCCCAAGTTCGAGGAAGGCTTCGACCCCAACAAGCACTACGACCCGGACCGCGAGCGCGCCGACCTGGCCAGGCTGCGCGCCGAGCACAAGCGCGAGCGCAAGGCGCTCATGCGCGAGCTGCGCAGGGACTCGGAGTTTATGGTGCGCGAGAAGCTCAGGATGAAAAAGGCAAAGGACGACGCGTACCATCGCAAGTACAACAGGATCGTGTCCGAGATCCAGAGCGAGGCCGGCAAGGAGGCCAACGAGTATCAGCGGGAGAAGAAGGCCAGGCTCAGGGCCAGCAAGCGGAGATGAGACGATGGGCGGCAGTTATGCAGTGATTCGATTTATTCGAAAGACGTAGATATTTCACTCGCCGGTAATCAATCGTGGCAATCACGTGACCCTGGTTCCATATTCAAAAAAAAAAACCGCAACGAACACTGCGCTCCATCCATCCACCCACTTTGCCTCGCATCCTGTCACGCTTCCACAGCGACCGACTCCCTTTGGCCATGGCGCAGATCATAACAGATCTCATATACTCGATCGGAAGCTGCCTCAGCTGCTTCCCCGGATCGCCCAGTCTCCAAATAAATGGCCGGAGCTTCAAGATCCTGCGCCTCCTCGGCGAGGTATGTGCATACATGACGACCCACGTCTGACTATTTTAACACACAATCACTCCAGGGCGGCTTCTCCTACGTCTACCTCGTGCAGGACACGGCCACGCAGGAGCTCTTTGCGCTCAAAAAGATCCGCTGTCCGTTTGGGGCCGAGTCGGTCGCCCAGGCGATGCGGGAAGTCGACGCCTACCGGCTCTTTGGGCACGTGCCGGGAATCATCCACATGGTCGACCACGCGGTTGCCAAGGAGCGCGGCGGCGGCGGCGGCGGCAGCGTCGGGGTGTCGGGGATCGGCCAGCAAGGGACGGGCGCGGCCGACGACTCGTCCAAGACGGTATACGTCCTGCTGCCGTACTACCGCAGGGGGAACCTGCAGGACATGATCAACGCGAACCTGGTCAACCACACAAGCTTCCCGGAGAGGCGGCTCATGGTGCTCTTTCTGGGCCTGTGCCAGGCGCTGCGCGGAATGCACAAGTACAAGCCGCCCGCGCGGGGGATGGAGAGGATGGAAGTCGGCGATCCGGAGCAGGGAGTGCGCAACGCGGGCAGCAGGCCATCACGAAGGATCAAGGGCAAGGGCAAGGGCAGGCGGCGAGCTCGCGGGCCGTCAAACGACGATGATTATGGTGACGACGACGACGACCAAGACTCGCAAGACGACGACAACGACAACGACAACGACAACGACAACGACAACGACAACGACAACGACAACGACAACGACGACCAGCCCCTCATGCGCGACGAGTCCCGCGTCGGCGTCAGGAGCTACGCACACCGCGACATCAAGCCCGCCAACATCATGATCGACGACAGCGGCTCGACGCCGATCCTCATGGACCTCGGATCGCTTGCTGCGTCGCCGCTGCCCATAACGTCGCACTCGCAGGCGGTCGCCACGCAGGACCATGCCGCCGAGCACAGCACCATGCCGTACCGCGCGCCCGAGCTCTTTGACGTGCACACGGGCACCGTCATCGACACTGGCGTCGACATTTGGAGCGTCGGGTGCACGCTGTTTGCGTGCCTGGTCGGCAAGTCGCCCTTTGAGATGCGCAGCGACGAGACCGGCGGCAGTCTGAGCCTGTGCGTGCTCGGCGGGGACTGGCGGTTTCCCGACGAGGGCGCGGCCGGCCAGGCCGCGGCGGCGATCCGCAGAACAAACACCGCCAAGGGCAAGGAGTCTGAGGGCAAGAGCAAGAGCACGAGCACGAGCGGGAGCGGGAGCTCGGGCATAAGCCAGCCCATCAGGGAAGTGGTGCGGCGGTGTCTGAAGGTCGAGCCGGCAGAGAGGCCGGATATTGACGAGCTGGTTGCCATGATCGAGGGGGTGATTGAGGAGCTTCCCGACGACGACGAGCCTTGAGGGCGAGGGAGCACGTTTGGGAGATTATATGTATCTGTATTTGTAAACTACGTTATGAATGAATGCAAATGACACGTAGGCTTGATATTAGACGCTGATATTAGACGCTTTGATATCGCTTTATATTAGACGCTGATATTAGACGCTTCAATATTAGACGCTTTATATTAGACGCTTCAATATTAGACGCTTTAATAGCATCGCTTCAATAGCATCGCTTCAATATTAAAACAAACTCTTCCCGCTGGTTGTACTGACCCCAAAAAAACATATTCAATATTCAGCCCTTCAGCTCGATCCGGTACGTGGCCACCTCAAAAGGCCTCAGCGAGATGCAAAACGAATTATCCCGCACCTCGATCTCGGCAATGTCGTCCTCGAGGAGATTGGTCTTGAACACACGCTTCACGTCCCACAACGTGTGGATCACGCCCTTGGCGCGGCAGCCAAGACTGTCGTAGACGCGGACGACGACGCTCTGCGACCCCCTGCCCCTGGAGGGGAGCATGCCCACGCTCACGTCCTCGTCGTCCTCTGCGCGCTTCACCGTGTCGAGGACCAGAGTGTCGTCGCCAACAAGCCTGACGGGCGGCTCTGGGGAGGTGGAATCAGTCGAGGGGCGCGAGAGGATGGCGAGCGGGTTGTTGAACTCGTGGGCGGCGCGCACGGTGGACGAGCCCAGCGCGCCAGCATGCGGCAGGATGGCCCAGCGGATCTTGTGGCGGCCCATGTCGGCGTGGGCGTCGGGGGCCTTGGGCGAGCGGAGCAGCGAGAGGCGCATGACGTTGCCGCACACGGCGAAGCCGTACTTGGAGTCGTTGAGGATGGAGACGCCGTAGTTGTGCTCCGAGAGATCGGCGAAGCGGTGGCAGCACACCTCGAACTTTGCCATGTCCCACGACGTGTTGTAGTGGGTGGGCCGCCTGACGACGCCGTAGGCCGTCTCGTAGGCCGCGTCGGTGCTGCGCACGTCGACGGGGAACTCGACCTTGAGGAACTTCATGGTCTCGGCCCACGTCACGTCCGCCTCGACCTGCACCATCGACTGGCGGCCCTCGATGGCCGCGTCGAGCGAGATGGTGGTCGTGATGGAGCTGCTGCCGCCGACGCGCGTCTCGGTGACGATGCTGGCGCGGTAGCCCGAGTCCTGGCCGATGCGCGTGCTGCTGGCCGAGCTGAGTTCCTGCCGGGTGTCGAGATGGTACACCTCGACGTCCCATGCCTGCCAGTACAGCGGCTTGTCGTCGAACAGCACGTACTGGTTGGCGGTGCTGCCCTTGTGCACCACCTCACGCCCGTTTGCCGTGTCGTAGATGGACGTGATGACGCCCTTGTCGACC
The DNA here is from genome assembly GCA_026745395.1 of Tympanopsis confertula. Lineage (NCBI taxonomy): Eukaryota > Fungi > Ascomycota > Sordariomycetes > Coronophorales > Scortechiniaceae > Tympanopsis > Tympanopsis confertula. The sequence continues at coordinate 1,172,771 of JAOYNU010000005.1, read as the reverse complement.
TGGACGCGCAGGTGCGCGTTCTGCAGGACAAACGCGCCAGGAGAAACCTCTTGCACCGTGACGGCGCCGTCCCTGGAGGCGGCAGCAGAGGAGGCGGCCTCGTAGGGCCGCACGCGGATGAGCTGGCCCGCGCCGCATGCGATGCCCACCTGGTCGCCGCCAACCACCACAAGCTCCTCGCGCTGCCACGGCAGGGTGTTGAGCGCCACCGCCTCCGACAGGCAGCCGGGCTCGGAGCCGGACACGCCAAGAACGGCGTAAATGTCCGAGAGCAGCCTCCTGCCAGTCTCAAACACCTTGGCGTACAGCGCGTCCGAGTCGTCGTAGCACATCTCGATGGAGCTCCCGGGGAGACAGTCGTGGAACTGGCAGAGGAGGATGGCCTCCCACATGTCGTCCAGCTCGCGCTTCGGGTACTGGTATCGCCTGCGCCCCTGCCCCTGCGCCCCGACCGACGCGGTCGTGGCCAGCAGCTCAATGTCGCGCATCAGCGACTCGGCCCGGCGGTTGTTGCGCTTGTTGTTGGCCTGCGTCGTGTAGGTGCCGCGATGCAGCTCAAAGTAGAGCTCGCCGTGCCAGGTGGCCAGCGTGCTCGCCTTGGGCTCGATGCGGTCAAAGAAGCCGTCGACCGACGTGCCGAGATGGAGCGTGGGGACGGCGCCGCCGCACTCGTTGGCGACGCCGCGGCACCGCCGGAGTCTTTCGAGCTGCTGCCACGTCGGGCCGCCGCCGCCGTCGCCCTTGCCAAAGACGAGGAGCGACGTCTCGTCGTTGTCGAGCGACCTGTGGTTGGACACGCTGCGCATCACCTCGCCGAGCTGGGCCTCGGCGTTGTACGTTTCCGACGGCGCCATGTGGCAGATGACCTGGCTGCCGTCCAGGGCGACCCAGTTGAAGGTCGTGTGCGGGAACTCGTTGATGTTGTTCCAGCTCAGCTTCTGGGTGAAGAACCGGCTCATGCCCGCGAGCCGGCAGAGCTGCGGCAGCTGCGCCGAGTAGCCAAACGTGTCGGGCAGCCAAAACGTCGTGCAGCGAGACCCGAACCGGCTCTCAAAGTAGCGCTGCCCGTACAGGAACTGCCGCACGAGCGACTCGCCGCTCGGCATGTTGGTGTCGTGCTCGACCCAGCTGCCCCCGATCGGGTGGAACCGCTTCTGCCTGACCTTTTCGCTGACGCGCCCAAAGACGTCGGGGTAGCCCTGCTCCAGCCACTTGTACTGCTGGGCCTGCGAGCAGGCAAAGTTGAGCTCAGGGTACCGCTCCATGAGGTTGCACTGGCTCGTCCACGACCGCGCCACCTTGCGCTTGGTTTCGGCCCACGGCCAGAGCCAGCAGCTGTCAATGTGGCAGTGGCCGATGCCAAACACCTGCGCCGTCCCGGCGCCGCCGCCCGTCTCGTAGACCCGATCCGAGTCGGCCGACTCGCCGACGAACTGCCTGGCAATCTGGCGGCACCTGACCAGGGACTCGTCGTCCCCGACCTTGTACGCGTTGATTATGCTGTTTGCCGCCTTCAGGGCGCGGTGCTGCGCCCACGAGTCCGTGGGGAGGTCGCGGGCGGCGTCGCCAATGATTTGCATGTCGACGTAGAGCGCGCGGGCGTCGAGGTTGACCGCCACAATGTCGGCCCGCGCGAGCTGGAAGCTCTTGTCGGGGTCTGGGGGGGCGATGACGTCGCCCCCGGCCGGAGCGCAGCCGAACATGGCGTTGCAGGCCATCTCGACGTAGATGGTGTGCCATTCGGCGTCGCGGAACGAGTCGGGCACGATCCACTCGACGCGCTCGTTGGCGCCCGTGAGGCCCTGGAGCGGTTTGCCGTCGTCGGACCATACCAGGCCCTCGTTGTTGGCATCCCAGTGGAACTCGACGTGGCTCTTTTGGCACAGGTCCTCGGGCACCCTCAGCTCGACACGGAACCAGTGCGTTGACCACGCCGGGCCAAACACCTGCCCAATGCTTGCGGGCGTGAATGAATGCGACGTGGCCTCTGCAAACGTCGGCCGGTCCTGTGCGGGCGCGCTCCAGACCGAGAGTCTGACGTGGTCCTCGCCCTTGGCGACGCCCTCGTACATCATGGCCAGGAGATTCTGGGATTGGTACTGGCCCGGCGCGGTGAAGCGGCTGATGCGATCCACGTATATGGGCGCGATGAGCTGCCCGACAGGCCGGCGCGCACGGGTCGGGTACGTGTCGGCATCGCCTCGGTCGGCGCAGGAATCTCCTCCGCCCATCGTGGAGAGGGAGCGTTGGCTGGGTTATCCAGATAGATGGGCTTTACATGCAAGCAACCCTAAAGAAGCCAAGGCCAGCAGGTAGATGGATGGATGGATGATGGATGGATGGATGGATGATGGATGGATGGATTGGTAGATATCTGGATATAGGCGGAGAAGCTTGTGGGTTGTATCGGCACAGCGGAGCAGCAGCCTGGCAGATTTTGTGTGTGTGGGCCACACACACCGCCTACCGCTTTAGGAAAGTCACATGCACTCAGACAAGAACTTCATCGAGATGCCATCAGCCTGAACAAGTCGGCCAGGATCCAACCGTATCTATCTCATTGACTATCTCATTCTTTACTCTTTACGACACTTCAACCATATCCTCAGACATGGCCACCCCCACCGTTCTCTCCCTCTCCGACCCCGCCTCCCTCCAGCAGACGCTCTCCTCCACTTCCCTCACCCACGACGAGTTCGCCACGCTCTCGCGACTCGCCTCGGCCGCCAAGGCCAAAGCATACTGCCCTTACAGCAAGTTTCGTGTCGGCGCCGCCATCCTCGTCGCTCCGTCGGCCGAAACCCCCGACCCCGACCCCGTATATGTGTGCGGCGCAAACATCGAGAACGCCGCCTACCCCGTGGGCACCTGTGCTGAGCGTGCCGCCATCTCGCGCGCCGTCCACGATGGCCACCGCCGCCTGCGGGCTGTTGCCGTCGCCACCGATATCACCCCGCCCGCGAGTCCGTGTGGCATGTGCAGGCAATTGTGTGTATATACATATATAAAGAAAACCTGTCATCTGACGCGCTTCTTTCCCCTCTAGCATCCGAGAGTTCTGCGAGCCCAAGACTCCCATCGTCATGTTTGACAAAAACCTCGACTATGTCGTCATGACGCTCGAGCAGGTTCGTGACTCTCAGTGGCAAAAACAAACGCAAACACAAAAGAAAGACTAATAATCTGGGCCATCCCAGCTCCTCCCAATGTCCTTTGGCCCAGATGCGCTACGTCCTCCAGAGGCCCTGGAAGCCTCGACATCTTCCTGAGTCGCCAGACTAGATCAGAACCTAACTTCAATCAATCAATCCACCCATTTCTCGGTCATCTACCTTTTTCTACCCCGTCATTCCAAAGACCAACACAGTCACTATGCCCGCGCCCTTCTCCATCATCTACAGATTGGCCCGCACATACAGCAGCACCAGTCGTCGATTACGAGACCCTACAAGCTGGAAAGCAAATCAGAATAATGTGGTTTGAACGTCATCTGGAAAAAACTGGTGAAATGATAAAATGAAACATGAAAAAAAAAATGAAACCGAACAAGAAATAAAAAATCATGACGACTGCCAAGCTTTTGACGGACCAACCAACCACGCCTCGACAGGTGCGTGGTATTAAGATGCCAAGTATGAAGCCCCCCCCTCATGCAAGCCTATTTTGCCGCTCCCATCAAACTTGCGAGACTGCCATGGGACTCTCAGCGCATCTGGCAATCAATGCCCGGTGGCGGTCGTCCCATCTACCTAAACCATTCTATCAACCGTGCTCAGAATCCGTCAACGTAAAAGGACCCCCCCTGCCTTGGGGCCATCAAGTGTGAAGTGTGGGCGAGAACCAGTCGTGGCCATGCCGGCCGGACGGGCCGGCTTAGATAAGGTCGGCGACGTTCATGGGCATCTCCTCGATCTGGGTGCTGTAAAACTGCTCAATCTCGCGCATCATACGCACATCGTCAGCCGTGACGAAGTTGATGGCAACACCCTTGCGACCGAAACGACCACCGCGACCAATTCTGTGAATGTAGTTCTCGCGGTTCGATGGGAGATCGTAGTTGATGACAAGCGAAACCTGCTGGACATCGATACCACGGGCAAGGAGGTCGGTGGCGATCAGGACACGTGAGGAGCCGGACCGGAACTCCTTCATGATGAGGTCACGCTGGGCCTGGTCCATGTCGCCGTGCATGGCCGAGACGGTAAAGTCACGCTGCGTGAGCTTCTCGGTCAGCCAGTCGACCTTCCGGCGCGTGTTGCAGAAGATGACGGCCTGGGTGATGGTGACGGTCTCGTACAGGTCCGAGAGCGTGTCGAGCTTCCAGTCCTCCTTCTCGACGGCGATGTAGAACTGCTTGATACCTTCGAGCGTGAGCTCGTCCTTCTTCACCAAGATGCGGACGGGGTCCCGCATAAACTTGGTCGTGACCTCGAGCACATCCTGGGGCATGGTGGCCGAGAGCAGGACAACCTGGGTCGACTGTGGCAAAAGTTGAAACACATCATAGATTTGCTCGGTAAAACCGCGCTAAAATAGTAACAAGCACGTGTTAGAGAGAGAGAGAGAGTTTGCGCAGACGTCGGGCACATACAGAAAGCATCTCGTCGGCCTCGTCGAGGACAAACATCTTCATTGTATCGGTCTTGAGGAAGCGGCGCTGGATCATGTCCTGGACACGGCCCGGAGTGCCGACGACGACCTGGGGCCCATCCTGGAGAGCCTTCATGTCGTCGCGAACACTGGTGCCGCCAATGCAGGCATGGCACTCAATGTTCATGAAGTCGCCAATGGCCACAACAACCTTTTGGATCTGCTGAGCAAGCTCACGGGTGGGGGCCAGGATCAAGGCTTGGCACTGCTTGACGGCCGGATCGATCTTCTGGAGGACCGAGATGGAGAACGTGGCAGTCTTGCCAGTGCCCGACTGGGCCTGGGCAATGACATCGTGACCTTTTCGCCTTTGGTTAGCCCTCTCCCGTGATACCCGGGATCCTGTGATGCGGTGGCCTGCATACCCTTGATGACGGGGATGATGGCACGCTGCTGAATGGCAGAAGGCCGCTCGAAACCGTACGCGTAGATGCCTGCGACACGGCGTCATGACACGTTAGTCAGGCTGTGCCAGTGAACAAGACAAGGTTCCGACCTGCGGAAGCATAAGCATACCTCGAAGAAGCTCGGCCGCCAGGTTCATGTCATCGAACGAGTCAACGGTCTCATCATAGTTGGACTCGATCTGTCCTGCGATGCCACGGCTGTCAGTAAGGCCCAAGGCGGTCAAGTGGGTTGGGTGGTACGGCGGAGGCTATCCATCGGTAGACAGAAGCCCCGCGCCGGGACAAAAGGGCAGCCTACCCTCGGGAACATCCTCCAGACCCTTATCAGCCATGATTGCGGAGGTGTGTATTAGAGTTCTAGATCGCAAGCCGCGGCTCGAGACCTAGAAATGTCGCGTAGGATTGAAGTTGGGGTGGAGGTGAAAACTCGGGGTGGGGCAGCGTCAAGGACAAGGCCGACGATGCGATCCGCGAATTGATCAAGTTTCTTTTTGATAGGCGGGATAAGATAACCCGAGAGAGAGCTATCTTTGAGGAAATCCGATGTATATATACACCGGCATATACGTACAACTGCGTGTTTTCGTAGTTTATCGTTGTTCACAAATCGTGTGAAGTTGTTGTGGAGGAAGAGATTTTTTTTGGGGGGGGAAAGAGCCTAATAAAGAAAGAGGGAGGGGCCAAAAAAATTATCCACTCTTGCGCACGGGCCACGTGCTTTCCCCTCCAAAGTTTTAGGGCACAACGAGAAAAGGAAAAATGAAGAAAATACTAAAAATTAGATAGACTGCCTACTTATTTATTACATACATAATAGATAGATAAACAGAAAGTCCAGGCAAGACGATGACTCACCCACGCAACGCAAGCATTTTGGTTCTTATCCTCTAGTCGTCCTTAGTCCTGCCTCCTTGGCCCCCCAAATGGGCAACAGTGTGCGTGATGGCTCGATTCCGACGCATCCTCTCGGGGTAAAACCACTGGGAAACCAGTATCTCTCCGCGAGACCGAACGCGAGAGCATCCATCGGAAGCTTCGGCGTGGTGCCCGACGAGGTTCTCATGCTATTGCTCGAGCATTTCGACAAACGGACCCTCAGACAGCTCGGCTCCTCGTGCAGGTTCCTGTATGCGTTTTGCCGGTCGGACGAGCTGTGGCGGGCGCTTTTTTCAAGGTAACCAACTTTTTCAATCCGATCACGGCTGAGCGACCAAGTCGAGCTGACATGACATCTCGACAAAGCTTGCCCAGTCACCAGCCCGTGCGTTGGAGAGGATCTTGGAGGCGAACGGTGCTGCAGGACGACCTGGGCCAGAAGGATGCAGCAGTCAACTGCAGCAACGTGTTCTCGGATGTGCTCCACCGGCCGTACGCGTGCAGCCAGCTCGATCCGTCGCTGCACGCGTCCGGGATTCCCAAAAAGAACCTGATCAGCCGGATCGCAAACCTCTCGTACGCCGAGTTCGCTGCGAGTTGGGCCGAGAGACCGTTCATCCTGACGGAGGCGGTGCGGTCGTGGCCGGCATGCCAGGAGTGGACCATCGCGGCCTTGGCTGAAAAGTACGCAGATGTGAGGTTCCGGGCCGAGTCGGTGGACTGGCCATTGTCGACATACTGCGACTACATGGCGGCAAACGGTGACGAGAGCCCGCTGTACCTCTTTGACCGAAGGTTTGTCGACAAGATGGGCATCTCGGTGGGGCGAGGGCCCGGGTGTGCGTACTGGAAGCCCGACACGTTCGGGCCGGACCTGTTCGAGGTTCTCGGAAAGGAGAGGCCGGCGCACCGATGGCTGATAGTCGGGCCGCGGGGCAGCGGCTCGACCTTCCACAAGGACCCCAACGCAACAAGCGCGTGGAACGCTGTCGTTGAGGGATCAAAGTACTGGATCATGTTCCCGCCAGCCGCCGCCGTGCCGGGAGTGTACGTTTCGGCCGACGGCGGCGAGGTCACCTCGCCGCTCAGCATCGCCGAGTGGCTGCTGGCCTTTCACGACGAGGCTCGGCAACTGCCAGGCTGCGTCGAGGGCATCTGCCTTGCCGGCGAGCTGGTCCACGTGCCCAGCGGGTGGTGGCATCTCGTGGTCAACCTGGAGCCCGGCATTGCGATTACGCAAAACTTTGTGCCCAAGTCGCCAGGCCTCCACCATCTGGCCGAGGTCATTGGCTTCCTCCGCGACCGCCCGGAACAGGTCACGGGGTTCGGCCGTGAGGTTGCGGATCCATACGGCCTGTTTGCGCAGAGATTGCGCGAGCGGTTCCCGGAGCTGCTCGAGCAGGCGCTTGACGTGTTGGAACGGCGCAAAAGACCAAAACGCAAGTGGGATGATGCGATAGGAGGCGACCACGACGGGGAGGACGGCAGAGCAGGGGGGTTCAGTTTTGGATTCGGGGAGGATGAGATGGAATGATTTTCAGATGTCTGTTTCGGAATTATCTGTACTGTCAACTTTGCTTGGGAGCTTATATTTATCTGTGCTATATTCGATATATTCAATATATTCAAACATGTATATATAACATCCGGAAACGACTTGTAGCAGCAGTAGTAGCAGTAGTGATAAGGGGCAATTTCTGCCAGATTGTGGGTGGCAACGTCACGATGCAAATATTCAAGGGGAAGAAGTGGCCGTGTCTTGATGCAGAGTCTCTGAATACGACGCGGCAAGCTCCTCCAGGAGTTTCCTGCAGATCTCACGATGCGCCGGCTCGATGCTGCTCACGACAAACGGCTTGACCAGAGTGCCGCACCGCAGATCAACCGTCTCGACCAGGTCCCACCTGGAAGCCGTCTCGTGGTCTCGGTGCTGCGACGGCTCGACGGCGTAGGTGGTCCAGACGCGGACCCCGGCCTGGGCATCGGCGCGGACGCGCGCGCCCGTGTCGAAGCTCTGGAAGATGGCCGGGATGGTAATGTCCTTGGATATGCCGGGCATGAACTTTATGCGCTCGGTGATGAGGAACGACTGCAGCTTGCGGCCGTCGTTGCGGAAGAACGGGTCGTCCAGGAGCTCGGCCACCGAGACGGGCCGGCGCGCGAACCGGACCAGGTACGGATGTGGCGTGATTAGTGGCTCGTACTGCTGGAGGCGCCGGATGACGAAATCGGCGGGGAGATGGGGGGGGAGCGGGAAGCGGAGGGAAAAGGAGTGCGAGGCGACCATGGCGGGCGAGGCGAGGTGAGCAAGGTGAGACGAGGTGACGAGTGAGACGAGTTGAGACAAGGCCCAGTCACGTGGTTCGAGCCTTGGTATGGATACGATCTGGGTCAAAGCGGCTGTTGGGCTTGGGATCATAAATCAAGGGGAGCTCATCCCAAGTCGACGTCGGCAGGTCGTATAAATAGACGCATCACTTTGCACCATTTGCCGACAAGGGTAACCCTCCACGTATGTCGCCGTAGGGGCTCCTCGTGGTGACCCCTCTTGGTGAACAACTGGCGGTGCTGCTTAACGACATCTGTCATCCTGAGAAATGCCAGGCGTCTCAATAATGATGAAACAAAGCCACACGGGTCAGCTCGAACGTTGCTTCACATGCCCCGAGGGTATTTGTGGGATGAAACGAAGGAGGCTGTTATCCGTCTGGATATGGCATTTGCATGTTTTCAGCCCGAGGGCACAACCTTATTATTGGGCCAGAACGACGGGGACCTGCATCCAGCCAGTTGGATAGAATAGAATAGATCTGTCCTCTTGGATCCATGGGAAATGGGAAATGGGAAATGAGAGGAGAGGGAAGAAGTTTGGCTTCAAGCTCGCGACTTTTAAGTAGTCTGGACTTTTGACTTTGACCCTTGAAAGCCACAAGAAGCCAACAGCATCCTTCCTCGCATCATCATCATCATCATCTCACACCTTGGCTTTCTGACATATCCAGCATAGATACATGCGTACGGTGATCTTTGGACACCCCCCAGAAGGCCCCAGAAGCCACTAAAGCCTATACAGGCTCCACTAATCCACTAATCAAAAAACAGTCCACTGAACAACCTTCCTCTCACCACACATAGAACTAACTGTCCAGCTTGCCTATCTACTTCACAGCGACGACGACTTTTGCCTCGATGCTTCATCACAGTCCCGACTACCGCACGTTCTGGGCCCTTATTCTTTAGTCCTCCCATCATATCTCGGTTATCTGGGTAGGAAGGATCGTATCCACCCAAGCAGCTGCCGCAACTCCCTCTTGGGCGCGCCATGGTGTCGGACGAGCACTACGACATCTGTCTGCCCATCCTCGAGGATGCCAGCCTCGAGGACGAGGACAAGACCGACCGGCTCGAGGAGATACTGCGCCAAAAGACCAGCCTGACGGGCGCGTCTCTGGACAATGTGGTGCTGGACGCGCTGTGGCGCTATCGTGACGGCGGGACCAGCTCAGCGTCACCGCCTCCGATCCGCCAGACCATCCTCCGCCGTCCTTCGCCCGCATACCCCTGGCGCACCACGTCCGGGACCCCGCTCTCCGGCTCGCCGCGGCTGGGCGTCAGCCCGCTGGCGCCCCCGGGCTTTGGTCGCATCCCGACCAAACCGTCCGGCACCGGCGGCACCGCGTCTCCGTTTTCGTCCCCGAGACCGTCGCCCAGGCTTGCTCTCGCCCAGCCCATCCCGATCCCGCACAGCCCAAGCCTCAACGCGTACGAGTTTGCCATGGACACCACGCCGGCCACCGAGATCTCGGCGGGCGAATACCCCGGAGAGAGCGTCGAGTGGCTTGTGGGCGGCGACGACTCGGTCAGTTTGTCGTCGTCGGTCGGCACCGGGAGCGTGCTCAACGCTGCCGCGCCCGAGTTCTCGTCGTCCTTCTCGTCGCCCATGCTGGCCGCCGCCGCCACGCCCACCCATGGCCAGCACCAGAACGACATGACCCCTTACGACATGCTGAGGTCGATCCTCGGCCACTCCAAGACAGACGACGAGATCGAGACGGCGCTGGCCCTGAACAATTACGACCTGAGCGCCACCATTGCCGCAATGATGGGCATGGGAGACGAGGACGGCGCGCCCGGAATCCCGGCCGAGGATGCCAAGAGCACCGACATCAAGAGCGTGCTCATTGGCAAGTCCATCCACGTCGATACACGGCCGTCAACACCCATCAGCAGCACGCAAAAGGGCATCATCTGCAAGTTTTATCTCTCCACGGGACAGTGTCTTCGTGCAGACTGCCGGTTCAGCCATGATCTCAGCAACCACCTATGCAAGTATGTCAAAGCCTCTTGGTTCTCCCTCTCTCCCTCTCTCTCTCCCTCTCTCCCTCTCTCCCTCTCTCCCTCTCTCTCTCTCTCTCTCCCCCTCCCCCTCTCAGTCTGACAGCGCCGCAGGTACTGGGTTATGGGCAACTGCCTGGCTGGGGAAACATGCATATTCTCCCACGACCCCGCGCAGCTCGTCAGCAAGCTTGCTATAGAAGGCAGCAGAACTCCTCCCGCAAGGCATCTTGGCCTCGCCATCCAGGACTACGCCTCGTTCCCGTCGCTCGGCCCCGGCACCCCCGACCACCTCGGCCATGGCTCCAACCCCACGCTGAGCTTGACCCCCCCGCCCGGCTTCAAGCCCTTTTCCGGCAGCGACATTGTCCGTCCACGCTCCCGTCCCGGGAGCCGGCACAACCATAACAGCCACCAGCCCAAGGAGACGGCGCCGCCCTTTGACGACCCCGAGGCGTTTCCTCATCTTGGCGCAAGTGCGAAGCAAGGCAAGAAGCACCACGGCAAGCGTGGAGGCCACGGCCACGGCCACAAGGACAGCGGCGGCCAGAGCCTCCTGGCAGACATTGTCAAGATGGCACCGAGCCCTGCTGGCGGGGTCGTGTTGCGGCCCGAATCCAGACGGATGGCTCGCAACGGCAGTTCGACCGGGGCGCGCAACGGGGAAAACAGCGCCGCCGCGCAGGCTATCCCAAGTCCCAAGCACATTCCCTGGTTGGAGACGGGCGAAAAGGCAAACAAGGCATACCTCAGGGCTCGTCACGAGGCCATAAAACACTGTGGCCAAAGAAACAAGTTTCTCCAGAGGTGAGCCCTGGACATGTGGATGTGGATGTGTGTGTGTGTGTGTGTGTGTGTGTGTATGTGTTGCTGACGACGCAATGCCTGTAGTGCGGCTCAGGCCTGGAACCGTAATGACGCCAGAGCCGCCAAGGCCCTCAGCCTCCGTGGGCAGAGCGAAAACGAGCTGATGCGCAAGGCCCATCGGGAAGCGGCGCGCGAGCTGTACGAAGAGCGCAACAAACACCGTTCCGAGGGCGAGACGGCCGAGATATACGTCGACCTGCACGGGCTCCACGCCGAGGAGGCGGTGGCATACCTCGAGCAAGTTCTCATGGAGAACGACGGCGAGGCGCGTCCGGTCTATGCCGTCACCGGCACGGCACACCATAGCAAGAACGGCAGGGACAAGGTCGGGCGGGCGGTGCGCAATTTCCTGAACGAATGGCGCTACGCCTTTCGCGAGTTCTCGGTGCCGGGCGATCGCAACAACATGGGCGGCATCCTAGGCATCGACGCCAAGAGCTGGGACAAGAGCCTGCGAAACGAAATCGAAATCGAAAACGAAATCGAGGACGAGGACGAGGACGGAGCGCCGCCGTCGAGCACCGAGTCGATTGGCGGCACGGTGCACACGGTCGACGCTCTTGGGGTAGGTGCCGGCGGCATCGTCGGAGATGCTCCCGCCGAGGGCGGAGGCGCGCTGCTCAACGCGCCCGGCCCGGACGCAGCGCAGGACAAGGAGGCCGGAGGCGTAGATATCCTCAGCCAGGGCGTCGAGATCGGGGACGGCAAGGTTCGGCTTTTGGTCAGAGACCCTCCCAAGGGGCCCAGCAGCAAGCGGTGACGGGCACACTAGATAGCGCCGTAGATGGCAACCGAGTACAGATTACTACGTCAAATCGTCAAATGCAGCAAATGGAGCGTCGTCGTATAATTTGACTTGGGCCACGTGACCTGCAAATTTGCTATATAAGCGCTGACAGATTGGACATCGGAGCCAACCTTTTTCATCTTGCCCTATCGACCTCGACCCCGACTGGCCTCTATTAATCGCTCGTTCCTTGCGTCGTCAGTTCCCTATAGCATACAACAACAATGGCTTCGACTCAACGCAACCCCGTCTCGGTAGACATGTAGATAGGTATAGGTAGCAAGCATCCCGTTCTCGTTCCCAGCCAGCGACTTTGGATCCCCCAACAGACTTATATATCATCTATATCTATATTTCTCGCTCCAACATCATGTCGCCCGCTTCCGCCTCCGCTCCAGCCTCTTCCTCCTCCTCCTCGTCGTCGTTGTCGCCGACCCTGTCCCCGCATCCGGTCCTCCCGCGTCTGCACACCCGCCGCCGCCCCTCCCCGTCCTTGACGGCCTCGGGTCCTGCCCACACGCTACTCGGGCGTGGCTCGTCCGTCGTGCGCTCGGCGCTCTCGGCATACCTGGCCCTGCCGCTCTTGCAGCGCATCCTCGTCGCCGTGCTCGTCCTCTCCGTGTCAACAACGTCCGTCCTCCTGCTCGTCTTCAGCCACGACGTGTTTGGCTTTCTCGCCCCGATATCGGCGCGCTGGCGCGAGCTTCCTGGCGGCTGGATCCTCGTGTGGCTCCTGGTGTTCACCACCGCCTTCCCGCCCTTGGTTGGCTACAGCTTCGCCAACTCGCTGGCCGGGTTCGTGTTTGGCTTCCCGCACGGGTGGCCCATTGCTGCGTCGGCCAGCGTTGCGGGCTCGCTGGCTGCCTTTTCCGTCAGCCGGACCGTCGCGAGCGCCTACGTGCACAGGCTGGTCGGGAGGGACCCGCGCTTCCTTGCCCTGGGCCAGGTCCTTAGGCGGGACGGCCTGTGGATGCTCACCATGATCCGCTTCTGCCCGCTGCCGTTTAGCCTGTCGAACGGCTTTTTGGCCACCATTCCTTCCATCACGCCGTTGTCTTTTGCGGTGAGCACGGCCTTGTCCAGGTGCGTTTATATATATATATATATATATATATATATATATATTGTTTTATTAATCGTCCACCTGTCTGTCTCACACACAACAAACATCCCCTGACTATTGTGCGGTGCGTACGTACATATATATGTACGTATGTATATATATATATGCGTGTGTGTGCGTCTTGTTATAGCCCCAAGCTTTTGGTCCACGTCTTCATCGGGAGCCGTCTGGCCCTCCTGGCCGAGCATGGCAGCACCATGTCCGGCCGCCACAAGGCCATCAACTACCTCAGCATCGTGGTCGGTTCGGCCGTCGGCATCACGGTCGGATTCGTCATCTACCGCCGCACCATGGCCCGCGCCGCCGAGATTGCCCGCCAGACCACGGCGGCTTCCTCCTCCGAAGGTGGCATGCTGACGAGCCTGGTTGCGCCCGACTCGCCACCACAGCCCTCGACCCCGGATTACGCCGATATTGAGGCCGGGCTTTTGGATCCCGACGACGTGGCTGCCGCCCTGTGGGATGCGCCGGGAGATGCATACAGAGACGGCGACGTGGTCTTCACCAGCGGACCTGGTGGCAAGTGATTGATTGGTTACTATGGAAGCAATCACTTGTAAATCTATTTAAAATTTAAAATATAACATATAATAAAATAACTGGTTGCTGTGTTCCAAATACCCTGGGCATCGTCTTTCTGTGTGCCTGTCGTCGAATGTATCCGGCCACTTGCTTAAAAATAATTATATAAAATAATCATTACCGGTTACTGAGCTTCAAAGACAGGGTAGCACGTCTTGCTGTATTTTTTTATCGTGGCCCAGCTCGGATGGGTGTAAATCTATCCGGCTATACGCATATTTAATTGTAAATAATTAAAATAATCATACTGGATGTTGAGCTTCAAAGACAGGGTATCACATCACGTCTTGCTGTGTTATTTGTTGAGGCCTAAGATCGGATGGTACATTCTACCCGGCTGAACAAATATTTTAATAATTGCCCATGGCCTCACAAGGCGTCGACATTTGTTTTTAAATCCTTTAGTTATTATAACACATCATCTCGTGTCATCTCCCAGGTCGCATCTATGCTCGTTATATCCCTTGGTTCCCATACATTCCTACTCAGCCTTGGGCCGCTCATTGTGATGCTGGACTGCTCCCCTTGCTCCAAACTCCGAGTTATGATATGCATGCCTGCAACGCCATAAACGAAAGCCCATATTAAAAAAGAAGAAAAAAGGGTGGGAAGAAAAAGAAGAAAAAAGAAAACCTCACCGCCCACCCTGCCAGTGGTTCATCAGCTGAACCGCCTGATCCACAGGATAGCCGATAAACACAGGTCCTGTAAACACCATATGCGGCACGCCTGGCGCGGCCGCCCAGCCGGGCTTGTTCGCTGTCTGTGCGTGAGGAGAGAGGGGGGGAGCGGGAGCGGCAGGAGGGTTTATAAAGGCGGGTTGGGGAGGTGGAGGCCCCGATGGCCCTGGCGCCCCTGGCGGCGCGTGAGCATACGATGATGGTCCGTCTTGCCTGTTGGCAGGCCGAGAGTTGGCATATGCTGGCTGGGCATAAGGGGCCGAGGACGGCGGCACGCCATCCCGCATGGATAGCCGCCTCTCGCCCTTTGCGTGGTCAAAGGGGCACTTTTGGCCGGGTGTCTGGGCGCCGCCTGCGCCCGTGTCCAGCGTCACGACAGGTGCTGGGGGCGGAGACAGCGGCGCCCCGTTCTTGTCCTGGCTGTATGGCCGGCTCGCCGGCACCGAGATGCCCCAGGGCCTGCTCGGCGACTCGCCCACACGCACCTCCTTGAGCGGCCGGTCAGAGCGTCCGACCCTGTCGACGTCAACGTCGCTGCCCACCACCGCCATTTGTGTTCCGTCTCCGGCGTCCAACGCCAAGCCCGAGGCACTGACCTCGTGAGCCCAGCTCTCGACCCGCTCGTTGGACGCCTCGTCGACCCGGTACTGCGGCCTCTGCGCCCCGCCGGCAGATTCCGAGGGAAGCATAGGCTGGTGAAGCTGGCTGAGCCCCTGGATCATGCTGACAAGGTTGCCGTACTTGGCGTCCAGCTTGCGGATCTGCTCCTCGTTACGCTGGTACCGGCCCACACAGACTTCGTGGCTCCGAGGGATCTCGTGCTTGTGCGTCTCGACGTAGCGGGCAATCTCCTCTGGCGAGTGCTGGTCCATGAAGCGAATCGGGCACTTGACGGCCGACGCGTCGGCAGAGGAGTCTGGCCGCTGGTCCGTATCCTCGTACATGGCCGCGCAGATGGGATCGGCCGGGTTGTGGTTGTGATTATTATGATGATGATGGTTGTGATAATGGGCTGGCTGCTCGTCGGGTTTATCGGTGGCAGCGACACCGACAGCGACACCATCAAGCGGGGTGCTGGTGCCGTTGGCGTTCGCGCCCGAGCCATCAGCTGCTCGGCTGATGCCGGCGGCAGGGCGAGAAAACGGGCAGCCCAGCTGGCCCTTCCTCCCTTGAATAGTGAAATCCTGCTCCAGTTCGGTCGGCATGGAGGATGGGCTCTGCGATGCTCGCGAGAAGACGTCGCGGCTCGATAGGCTGGTCTTGCTGGCCTCGACAAGGGATGCGAGCTGCTGGGCGACACGACGGCCGTCGCGTATGACGAGGGCGACCTTGTGGCACGAATCAGACGACGGCTTGGTGCGCGCGGGCAGAGGGACGCGAGTGGCGTCTATCAGCGACGAATGGTGCGGCTCGGGCGCTATCTGGAGGTTGGCCAGAGTTTCCGATATCTCGGTAGCTGCGGGAGCATGCTTGTCGGCGAGAAATTGGAACTGTGAACGCGATCATCGGGCGAGGCCAAACGGTTTTTTTTGTCAGCCTCAGTCCAAGGGAATGGAAGGGAAGGGAAGGTGGTGGTGTCAGGTGACTATTTGAGTTGGCAGGCAAGCGAAACGAAACGAAATCAGTCCAATCCAATCAATCCAATCAGAATAATACAAAGGTATCCCCACGGCTTCTGGGACAACACCCAAAGGCTCGAGATCTAGAGCTAAAATGATTCATCACGACACGACGGCGACGACGGCGGCAGTCGATTTCATCATGCGGCGTACCTGTTCATGAGCATAACGCAGCTTGTGTTCCAGAATCGTCTTTCTGTCCGTGAGCGCTTGCACCTCGTCGGCGAGGGCATTGAAGGACCCTATGAGCGTCTGGGTGAGGAGTTGGTAGTTCATCGCTGGTCACGCTTGGCCCCTGGTGTAGATGGCCGCCGGCGTTGGCGCGACGAACTTTGGACATGGTTTTTCACTGATGAAGTTCTTTTGAGATTTTGATTTTTAAAATTTTCGTTTTGGCATGGCCACCTGATGATCCCGCAGCTGGCTAACTGACGTCGCCAGCTGGGATCGGCCCAAGCCGAGATATCCGGGGGGGCTGCTTGTAATTAATGCATCTAATCTACTTGCTACTACTTGCTGCTGATAAAACACACAAACGTGCCTTGTTCAAGAACCGAATGAATGCACGTTGATTAATTAATCAATCAAAAGGTCTGAACGTCCAAGCCGGGCAAAATCCTTGCACCTGACCCCGGCATGGCCCGGCTTCTTTCCAGAATGGACCATGCTGTCCCTGGTGAGCTCACACTCCAACTCACGCCGCATGACAAACTGAAACTCACACGCCCGCCTCCAAGGCCGCCTGCTCGTCTCGGAGCTCTTCTTCCAAGTCCCCCTCGACCATGCCAACCCCCAAGGCGAGACCATCACGCTCTTTGGCCGCTCCGTCACGAGTCACGAGCGCCCCATCACCGAGGCTACCCCGCAGGAGCGCGCCCAGCTTGTCCAAAAGCCATACCTCGTGTACGCCGAGGGCGGGCCCGGCTTCGGCAACAGCCAGCCCCAGGACGGCCCCGTCACGCGCAAGGCCATGGACCGCGGGTACCAGGTGCTGTACCTGGACTACCGCGGCACGGGGCTCAGCACGCCCGTGACCGCCACGAGCGTGCGGAGCCGCGGCGACACTCTTGCCCAGGCCGAGTACCTGCGGCTGTTCCGCCAGGACAGCATCGTGCTCGACCTCGAGGCCGTGCGCGCCTGCCTCACGGCCGACTGGCCGCCCGAGAAGAAGCAGTGGAGCCTCTTTGGGCACTCGTTTGGCGGGTTCGTCGCCCTGACCTACCTGTCGTTCAAGCCCGAGGGGCTCAGGGAGGTGTTCCTGACGGGGGGGCTGGCGCCGATCGGCAAGCCCCCCGAGGACGTGTACGCGGCGACGTTCGAGACTGTCATTCGCAGAAACAAGGCCTACTACGAGAAATTCCCGCAGGACGTGGCCACGGTGCGCCGCATTGCCGCCTTTATCCAGTCCCACCCCGAGGGCCGGGTCCCGCTGCCGTCGGGAGGGTTTCTTACCGTGGCCCGCTTCATGACTCTTGGTCTGTCGTTTGGGATGCACGGCGGCCTTGATGACGTGCATGGCCTCGTTCTCCAGCTCAGCACCGACCTGGACCAGGTCGGCTATTTCTCGAAGCCGAGCCTGGTGGCGCTGGAGCACCGCAACCCGCTCGACACAAACGTCATTTATGCCATCCTCCACGAGCCCATCTACTGCTACGCGCCCGGCGTGGCCGCCAACTGGGCCGCCCATCGCGTCGGCCAGTCCCTGCCGCAATTCCAGTGGCTCGGGGGGGGGCCTCTCGCGCCCGACGGCGAGCCGCTGTTCTTTTCGGGGGAGATGATATACCCGCTCCACTTTGAGACGTACCCGGAGCTGATTGCTCTGCGCGACGTGGCGCACCTGATCGCCGGGTACGATCAATGGCCGGCACTGTATCATGAGGGACAGCTGCGACGCAACACAGTGCCGGTGTACGCGGCGAGCTTCATCAATGACATGTTTGTTTCCTGCAAGTACGCGCGCGAGACGGCGGCCCTGGTGGCCTGCACAAAGGTCTGGGAGTCGAACGTGCACATGCACAATGCGCTGCGGTCCAAGGCCGAAGATGTGTTTAGGGAGCTTTTCAGTCTGCGCGATGATACTCTTGATTGAGAGAGAGAGAGGGACGCGTTTGTTCTTGCTGGTGGTTACGCGATATCAGGTGATTTGGCCAAAGTTTGGTGTGGCGAATGGCACCACTTGCAGGTTTTTTTTGGTGGGGGGTTTTTTCTGGTTTTTTTTTTGTGGGAGGGTCCCATGTGGGGCGCGGCCTGAGCCCCCGCATTGTCACAACTGTATTGTCGTCATCCCGGTGTCGGGGGGTGCCCACCTTCGTTTGAGATTGAGAGAAAGCAGAAGAAAGCCCTTTGGGTCGACAAATCACGTATCGCAGTCGTGTCGATATACATCCGACTTGGTTCACGTGAAACATCTTGCAGGTTTACGTATTCCCAATGATTTTATCAGGCTGCAGCTTATCTTGGCTTGGCTTTATTGGTCAGCCCTCGTTATATGGCATGTACCTCGATACTTGGTAGTAATAGCGATGTCGCTGTGATGATTATAACAATTCTGAACTCGAAGCGGCAATCTCGGCTGCGAGAAGTCGTTGAATAGCCGTTATAGTATAGATATATATATATTTATATAGATATACGTATATATAGATATATATAGATATATATATACACATATATATTACACAATCACACCGTACACCGAGCGGTACAGTTACAGCCAGCTACCACCGAGGCGCTGAAGCGGGGTTGGCAGAGCCAAGGCTGGCAGCTGAAAATGAAGGGCAAATCATATGTAGGTTAATCATATGTAGGTATGCGCTCTTCCTCGTACCTCGACGGTTTTTAGTTTTTATCTTTCTTATTTTTCTTATCTTTCTTTATTTTTTCCTGTTTTTTCCCCTTCATATTTCTTCTCGCATTCTTTATCCCCCAACGGCCCGGGGATGGTACCTGTTGATTTGAGTTATCGCCAAGGATGTGCGCCGCATAAACTAGTGTTTGTATGGGCGATCCAAGGCTCTCGTTCCTATTGGAGCCCGGAGGTAGCAGATACCAATCATCCATTCGAAAGAGCAAGCCCGGCACTTAGGGTCTTTGGTGGTTGGGTGGCGATTTTTCGGTCGCAGGAATGAGGAATGAGATGTCGTCGTTTGGGACCAAACCGTGATGTCGTGGGCGAGGGATGGGTTCCTGGCCGCGGCCCAAATGAGGGGGGTGCCGTTGCACATGGATTATGTACGCATGAGTTGGTAAATATGTACGTGACTCAATACCCGAGGATGGCTGTGGTAGGGTGCGTGTGTGTGTGTTATATGTGTTATATATCTGTGTGTATGTGTGTGTGTGTGTGTGATATGTATTATGTGTTATGTTATATTGTACGTAGCGTCGGTCGGCGGGCTGATTTAACCGCAACTCGGACCCACCCGGCGCGATAGCAAGATCACCAGACGATCAGAGTTACTTGGTGTGTATTTTGAATGAATACAAGTGGATTTCGCGTGGGCGTGTGGGCTCAGAACGAACCGCTTCGTCGATTGATTACATAAGCGTCCAAGATTGAATGGCGCAAGTAACTAGTTGGGATCAGGAATATCGTATCACCAGGGTGCCAGCTTTCTTCGTTTATCAGTATCGGTACGGATCGTCTGCGATGATCACTGCTTGCATTGTTTAAAAAAAGATATACGGGCGTCTTCTTTTCTCCCTGGCGTGGAGACAGTTTATAAGTTTGCACAAGGCAAGCAAGCATGTATCGAGATGCGTGGTAGCGCATGTATATTGTAGAACATTGGGCAGGAAAGCAAGCAGCTAAGAACTGTACATGTCTGGGTAGGTTAAGTAAGTGCTGTGTTGCTGTGTTGTGTGTTGGGGGAGTGGTGACAGGCCAAACCACACACACACGTTCTGATACACACATGTAGTGTGTGCGTGTGTGATGTGATGATAAATACCAAGCAAGGGCTATCAGAGCAGGCCCTTTTTTGCGTTTGGCAGACAGCGTCCGTTGGGCGTGCCATGGTCGTCATCAATGTCGACGTGGGTGGCGATCTAATGGCGATGATGACCAACGTCGGCCTATCCAGACGCACACCATTTGATATAATGCAGCTCTGATTTTGGATTTTACCGGCAAGAACCCCAAACCCAACGAGAATGAGGCGGTTGAGACAATTATTTATATGTGCTATACTGGGTGCCCCTTTGTAGCAGATAACCGATTCCTGGTCGCGTGGGTGGGCGATAAAAGAGGCTTGACGACCGGCAACTATATAGGGAGGGAGATGGGAAAACAGCATAATGAAACCCAAAATAAATGTAAATTTTTTTTTTTTTTTGAAAAAAGATATTCACAAGTCACAGCCTCATAAATATTGATGCACAACATGAAGAAACTCCCATAGGCAACTGGGATTTCCGATATCGACAGACACAGATGAATGAAAAGTTGGGGTGAGGTCCTGAGCAGTGGCTGCCAGTGGCCGGCAACTGGTAAGCCGTATTAATGCATGGCATCCCTTGCTGGGTATCAGTACGTGATGCGACACCTCGCAGCTGGCTCGATTCAAGGTCGCGGTACTGCCAGATACCATCAGGGTACTTTATCAACATCAACAAATCGGCCTTCTTTATCTGGAGCGATGCTGCGCAGACCTGCACGTAACAGAACAAGCAGAAACAGAAACACAAGATGGGCGGCCAGCCTTGCATCCAGCAAGCAATGTACATACATGTACATCCGACAAGAAGAGAGAGAGAGATGGGACAGCATGGAGGAACCGGGCAGAGAAAACCAGGCCCTCTGGACATGGATGGACAAGGACATGGGACGCTGGTCTTGGGCTGGGCGCACACCCAAGCATCCAGAAGTCCACACACGCCACACCTCGACGTTTCCCGTTTCCTTTCCGCGCACTTCACGCCGACTTTCCACCCTCTTTCCTCCCACTGCTATTTTCGTGGGAACAACGGGGGGGAGGACGAGGAAAAACTGGCAAAGCCGGAGTCAACTTTCGGCCACAGCTCCAACATACTTTGAGGCCCGTGACCCGTCTCTGTTCTCTTTCTATCTCTCTGTCTCTCTACACTTTGCTCTTCTCTCTCTCTCTCTCAATCTCTCACTCTCCCCCCCTTTCCTCCAGAAACTTTCCACCTTGTACCTTACATACAGTACAGTACTTGTCTACTTAGGAGTAGGTATCTATCTGACCTCGTTGACCACTGAACGAACATGTTTGACTTCTTGGACCTCCCTCTCTCATCCCGTCCTCCCCACACGTCTGTTCTCACATATCTCATTCCTTCCAACACTGACATTTATTAACAACCCAACCCGCATCCTACCCATCCGCTCCTCTATCTTATCCACCAGCTTGGCACTTTTCTTTTCCTTCCACAACCCCAGAAATAGCAGCCCATCGTGCTGCTTCTTCCCTCGTTTTGTCTCAGTACATTAATTATATCTGAGCCGGTATCGTCCGCGCTTGACAAGCGCGTACTTTTTCCCCCCTCTTCTCTCATCTCTTCTTCTTTTCTTCTTTTACCTCTTTTTCTCTTCTCTTCTCCCTCTCTCCATCTCTCTCTCACACACAAATAAAACACAATAACTCCCCCCCCCACTCCCCTCTCTCTCTCTCACACACACACTTTGGCCTGCCTTTTACGCGTGGGAATATTAGGTCCGGTCCGGTCCACCTTCATAGAGAGGGAGAGAGAGAGTGCCCGCCGTCATATGAGATACCCGCATCCGCTTCCCGTCCTTGATCGCCCCCGTTCACCGACGATAGATATCCAGCCAGGCCTTCGCGCCTCTGATGACGCACTGAATGATTGCCGCCTTCACCCAGACGACACACGCAACGCCACTCCACGACTCTCTGATGGGCCCGGACGCAGATTGATTCTCAACTCAACTCTGTTTCTCAGCATTTCCTCTCGTGCCCACGCCCACGTCCACGCCCACGTCCACGCCCACGCCCTCATCCTCATCCTCGCCCTCGCCCTCGCCCTCCCACGGCTCCCACGGCACCCACCACACCCACCACGCGCACACTTGGCACCCAATCGGTTTTTTATCAGAACCTTCTTGTGTGCGTGCATATGTGCGTGTATGCCTGCGTGTGTCTGCGTCTGTGTCTGTGTCTGTGTCGCGCGCGCCGCGCAACGCCCTTTCCCTTGCCATCTACAAATTTTCCTTGAACAGAACCGACCCACCCACACCCATCTGCCGACTACATACCATAACTAGTTACTGCTTGGTGGTGGTTGTAGTCGAGCCTCCAATTTTCTCCTTCCATATCCTCAGGCATACCTCCCCACTTTGATTATCTCATTTCATTTCATTCATTCGCCCCCTCCTCGCTCTACAACCATCGCGCAACAAGTTCAAAGTCTTGGGAGCTAGACGTGGCCTTGCGGCATACATCAGCCCCAATGGCCAAACCCTCTACGGCGGGTCCCGATTCATCGGCCCTGAAGGATGGCATGTCGGATGTGCCCGCCGTCTATAGTACGAGGTCGCGAAACCGCACCAACTCCCGGCCCAACTACGCCGAGGACAGCCTCGACACCGACATGTACGATTACGATTCCGCAAAGGACCCCGATCTATCCAGGAAGCAGGCCCGGCCCAGTCTTGGCGGCTTCACGGCTGCCAACGCCAACGCCAACGACAACCCCCGACCGGGCTCCTCCAAGAAGGGCGCTGCCGCCACTCAAAGCAACGCATCCTCAGGTTCTTCTGCTTCTTCTTCAAGTGCTGCCACATCGGCCAAGGAGAACGCGCCGGCACCAATGGCTGCTTCGTCCGCCACGGCCGTCTCGCAATCTAAGAAGCGCAAGGCGACGTCGCAGTCCGCTCAGGCCATCACGACCAACATCAACACCACCACCGCAGCCACAACAACCACAACAACAACATCATCATCAGCATCATCAACCACGAGCAGCGCGCCTACATCGCGTCACCCCCTTGCCGTCTCGACCACAGCCCCAGGCATGACTCTGGCCAAGGGCGTGCGATACACAGATTCCAACATTTTGACTTTTGATGGCTGCAAGACGCGACTCAACGACGGCCAACTGATCGCCGACGATGGCACCGTCCTCAAGGCAAACGGTAGGCTTGTCCCAGTCTTGGCGTTTCTTTTTTTACTCTCTCTCTCTCTCTCTCTTGCCAGTAAATTGACAGACAGCCCATAGACCATGTTTACCTCATCTGTGAGCCACCCGGCGAGCCCTACTACCTTGGACGCATCATGGAATTCCTACACGTCAAGAACGACCCCGAAAACGAGGTAGAAGCCCTGCGCATCAATTGGTACTACCGACCCAGAGACATTGGGCGCAAAGTCAACGATACCCGCACAGTATTTGCAACGATGCATTCCGACGTCAGCCCTCTGGGCGCCCTGCGTGGCAAGTGCCAGATACGGCATCGCGCCGAGGTCGACGACATTGACGAGTACCGCAAGAAGAGCGATTCCTTTTGGTTCGAAAAACTGTACGATCGATACATCCAAAAGAACTACGACATCATCCCCACGTGGCAAATCGTCAACGTGCCGGAGGCGGTCAAGAAGGTGCTCGATGAGCGTTGGAAGTTCATTCTGGTGGAACAGGGTCGTGGCAAGGAATTTACGAGTGCTGTCAAGCTGTGCAAACGTTGCAGTGGCTATTGCGCGAGGTACGTACTGGAGGGGACTCGAAAAAAGAGCCCCCTCTCCCCCAAATCAGAAAATAAGAAAAATTAGACAGAAAATCCAATCTAACAATCGTCACAGCAATGATTCGGTTGACTGCGCCGTGTGCCAGAATACCTACCACATGAACTGTGTCAAGCCACCGTTACTCAAGAAACCGTCGCGCGGGTTTGCGTGGTCGTGTGCTGCATGCAGCCGCGCTCAGGAGCGGAAGCTCGAGGCACGCAACACGCCTAACATGCTCGACCCCAGCGCCAGCTTCGAAGACGATGAGATGATGGACGAGGAGGACGACGAGGTGCTGGGGGGCGATGCTGGCAAGAAGACGCTGCTCCAGGGCGACAAGCCCACCAACGTCGGCACTCCGGAGCAAATCTACCACGCGAGCCTGTGGCCGTACCGCTACCTGGGCATGCACTGCAAGGTCGAGGACGCGCTCGACTACGACGACCGCATATACCCTCGCGCCTGCACCCGCATAGGTCCCAGGCACCAGGCCACCGTGATGCCGTGGCCGGGCCAGCCGGTGCAGTACGAGAAGCCGTACGAATTCAAGAAGCCCGGCAAGAAGGAGGCAAAACTCTCAAAGGAGGTTCTGGCCGCGCACGAGGCCGAGAAGCTCAGGCGTGAAAACAGACCAAAGTGGATCCAGGACGAACCCCCAGGATACGTCGCACGCGGCGAGGATCTCGACCCGGACGACCCGGACTGCACAGCAACACTCCTGTGGAAGCCCCCCCCCACCCATGACGACGACGACGACGACGACGACGACAACAACAACAACAACAACAACAACAACAACAACGTCTCAAACGTCTCAAACGCCGAGATCAGCGCCTACCTGGAAAAGGCACGGTCCATGTACAAGACCCTCCGCCTGCCCGAGCACTCGACCAACCTGAGCACCGTCGCGCTTCAGACCGTGTACAGAACCAACTACGACACGAAAAAGGCGCTCAAGCTGCTGCCCGGCATCACCAGGACCGAGTTCGACGAGCCCGACCTCACCCCGGCACAACTGAAGCTGTTTGAGGAAGCCGTCGGCAAGCACGGGTCCGAGCTGCATGCCGTCCGCAAGCACGTCGGCAGCCTCGACTACCGCACCATCGTGCGCTTCTACTACACGTGGAAGAAGACGGCGCGCGGGAAGCAGATCTGGAGCAACTTTACCGGTCGCAAAGGCAGGAAGGAGGCCAAGAAGACGGAGAACGTCGCCGTCAAGCTGCTAGATGACGTGGCCGACTCGGGCGACGACTCCGCCTACGACTCTCTCAAGGCCGCCGAGAGGAAGAAGGGCTTCATATGCAAGTTTTGCGGGACCAAGTCGTCGAGGTCGTGGAGGAAAGCTCCAAACTCGATCCCAAACATGGTGACCGAGTCCAAGGGGAAGGATAAGGGCACCCAGTACGTCACGGCGCTCTGTCGGCGGTGCGCCGAGCTGTGGCGTCGCTACGCCATCCAGTGGGAGGACATTGAGGAGATGGCCAAGAAAGTGGCCCAGGCCGGCGGCCGAGCCTGGAAACGAAGGCAGGACGAGGAGCTGCTCAAGGAGCTCATGGCCGTCCAGGAAATGGTGGCCCGCCACACCCCGAAAAGCCCCGACGGCACCTTGACTCCTGCCGGCGGCGGCTGTGTGTCGTCGGCAGCGTCGCAGGCCGGCGAGCCGCCTCGGAAGAAGCTAAAGGCATCAGTCGAGAAGGACGACAAGGAAAGAGAACGCGAGGACAAGGAGAGGGAGAAGGAGAAGGACAAGGAGAAAGAGAAGGATAATAATAAGGAGAAGGATAAGGATAAGAACAAGGAGAAGGAAAAAGATATAGAGATGACCAAGGAGATGGCCAAGGAAATAGAGAAGGACAAGGACAAGGACAAGTCGGAGAAGCTCAAGGAAAAACAAAAGACGATGGCCGACAAGGCTCTCGAGAAAGCGGCAGCAAAGCCGCCTCCTCCACCGCCGCCCAAGCCACGACTGCTGCCATGCTTCATCTGCGATCAGATGGAGCCCCTGGGCCAGCACCTGACCTGCAGAGAGTGCCGCATGGCCGTCCATCGGTCCTGCTACGGCGTCATCGACAACAGGAACCCCCTGAAGTGGACCTGTGACATGTGCATCAACGACAAGAACCCGCAGGCCTCGATCGTGAGTGAAACAAAGCAAAAGCAAAGGCAAAAAGACAAAAACCCACTTACTGACTTGGCTGGTATCCCCGTAACAGCACTACAAATGCGTCCTCTGCCCCGTCGAGTTTACAGAACGCGACTTTGTAGGCCCGGCGCCCAAGACTCCGACCGGCAAGAAGAAGCCGACCGACAAGGACCGGGAGCGCGACAAGGAGCTCCAGCAGGCGCGCAAGGTTGCCGATTACTACCGCAAAAAGCAGGAGGAGACGAACCGGCCCGTCGATCCGCGCGAGCCCCTCAAGCGCACAGCCGACAACAACTGGGTGCACGTGACGTGTGCTGTTTGGACGCCCGAGGTGCGTTTTGGCAATTCCAGAGCGCTCTGGCCGGTCGAGGGCATCCCGTCGATAGCCAGGGCAAAATACGATGCCGAGTGCGAAGCATGCCAGCATGTGGGAGGCGCCACCATTGGCTGCCACACCTGCCATGCTCCGGGTATGTGATGCTCACCCTCATCCCACGCTTGCTTGCTTGCCTGCTTGCTTGCTTGCTTGCCTTGCTTGCTTGCCTTGACTGATAGAGACCCCCCCCCAAAATAGTACACGTTGAATGCGCCAGGCAAAAGGGCTGGATGCTCGGCTTTGACATCACGCCAGTTAAGAGCTCGCGACGTGACCAGGTCAACATGGTGTCGATAAATAAGGAATCTGGCAGCATGTCGGCCGCGGTCTGGTGTCCTGAGCACTCCCCCAAGACGGTTGTGCATTCCATGCACGAGATTGCCACCGAATCCGGTCTCTGCGCCCTTCAGCTCTATGCCCAGCAGTGCAAGCAGGCCGACCTTGGCTTGACGGGCACCGTCCGCAAGGCGAACCTGATCACGGCGGCCGCCAAGGCAGCCGCTGTTCCCGCACCCACCAACGGAACCAGCAGGCGCCCGTCGACAACCATGGCCCCATCTCCCGTCACTGCCCGCGCGCCCGAGATACTGGCTCCGCCGGTTGGTGAGGCCGGCGGGCCCAACATCGACACAGATGACAAGGTCTGCATCACGTGTGGCATCGACGTCAGCCCCAGGTGGAACGCCATCGACCCGGAAGACTCCCAAGAGTTTGTGAACGGCTACCTCGAGTGCTTCGGTCCCGAGGCGCGGCTGTTTGTGGACCAGCGCAAGTGGCAATGCCACAAGTGCCATAAGCTGGGCCGCAAGCCACGCCCAATCCACATGCGGGAGCCGACGCCAACGCCGCCGCCACCACCCGAACGAGTCGTCGCCGCCCCAGAGCCGGCTCCCGAGTCGATGATGGCTCCACCACCACCCGACATGATGGCTATGGCGAGGAGCCCATCGCCAGTGCTGGAAGCCAGACCACCCCCACCGGCGGCCATGCCCGTGCCGGTGCACGTGCCGACGCAGCAGCAGCACACCCCGACACAGCACACCCCGGCGCAGCTCACCCCGACGCACCCGTATGCCT
The DNA here is from genome assembly GCA_026745395.1 of Tympanopsis confertula. Lineage (NCBI taxonomy): Eukaryota > Fungi > Ascomycota > Sordariomycetes > Coronophorales > Scortechiniaceae > Tympanopsis > Tympanopsis confertula. Next base: position 1,145,546 of record JAOYNU010000005.1, on the reverse strand, counting down.
GGCCGCCCAACAGCAGTATCCAGCCACCGCAGCCCCTCCCGCTGGCCATGCAGCCGATGCATCATCAAGTGCCGCAAGCTCTCTCGCTCGCTCCTCGCCCCCAGCCTGCTGCTGCTGTATCGGCCCCGGCGTATTCACCTCCTCCCGTAGCGCCGCCCCCTGCACCACCCTACGATGACTGGAGAGGCCATCCTCCACCACCTCATCGTCATGTATCTTCTCATCACATGAACGGCGGCGGTCCGCCACCGCAGCAGCAGCAGCAGCAACAACAACAGCAACAGCAACAGCAACAGCCGCCCCCTCAACACGTTCAGCCGAGCCCTCCCATGAGCTTGATCTCACTCCGACCGCCCCCTCTGAACGTCCCTCCTCCTGTTTCCATGTCGAATCCGGCACCGCACTCGAGCGCCGCGCACCTCGATCGGCCCCTGCTGGCCGGTGGACCGCTGCCCCCTTCACCCCGGCACATTGCCGCCCCTCATATATCATCAACAGCCGTCCCTGGCGCATTCAGCGGCCATGCAAGTCATGTCGGGCACGCTCCTCACGGACATGCTGGGCACCCATACGGGCATCCTCCTCATGCTCATTCTCATCCTCCTCCTCCTCCTCTTCCTCCTCCTCATGCTCATTCTCACCCTCCTCCTCCGCCTCCTCCGCATCAGGTGGCTCCGCACCAGAGTCACCACGCTCACCATCGACATGCAAGTCTCACTAACGGGGCGCCCTCTCCGGTACAGCCTGCCGGTCCACCACCACCACCCCGGATCTCGGATCATTTCTCGCAAGGCCTCTTGCCGTCGAGGCAGTCGTTTGGCGCTTCCCATGGAGGCTCTCCACTGCCGAGAAACGACGCACGCGAGGGGCCCCCGCCGCCACCTCCGAGCAGGAACCCTCGCTCTCCGAATCACGCCATGTCGGTCTCGAATTTGCTGTCCTGATGGCTGCTCTGGCATCGTTTCTTGGGGGTATGACAAGTTAGTTGTTGTTGTTGATGATGATACGATGGGGCTGTATAGACCCTTTTCCTGTGGGTTAGTGTAGCAGATGGATATCATGACACGGGTGGGTGGCTGCATCATGTTGGTTATGTTGTGTGCGACAAGACCAGATCAACGGTGAGGGCTGGTGACGGTTCTTGGCAGCATGGCGGGTTTGGGTTGTTGGGTGGGATTGACGGCATGTTGGCTTGGCCGAGGAGTTGGAGGATTAGAGGCTGGTGCATATATTGTTGTCCTGCATTTACTGTATATGTTTTTATGGCGCACCGGCCGATATCCAGCATTAGAGAGCCGGTAGCAATGTACACGAGCGTTGATGTGTGCGTCACTGATATTATTCACTGAAATTATCGATTCGGGTGAAGGGGTGCTTTATGTGAGACCATATATATATATATTGATTATTGATCTTGTAGTTTAGCCAACTGACGCCTCAACAAATAACACAAGACGTGATACCGCGTCTTTCAAATTCAATATAAAAATCGTAAGTTAAACATCAGATTCGTGGCGCGACAGATGAGCCTTTATTTATTGTGTATAAGGTGCATATACCACAGCCATCGGGTGGCTGTTGTACGGTGTACGATATACGCTATATCATAGTCTGGATACATATAATAGAAGTCAGGCGAGGCACGTGAAAGGCCAGGCTCAGCCTTGGCAGCCTGCCCGGTTCCAGAACGAACGAACACTAGGGAATTTTCATATTTACCTCGAGCGATTAGTTTAGGGGCGGGCACGAGCATGCCATGTTTTTTTCGGCGGGTAGGAGAATGATTCGCCGAGGTCAGTTGAGTGGTTGGGGGTTGGGAGCCAACTTGCGATGCGGAATCCAAAAGAACCCAAAGAATTCTTGGACAGAACATCGGAGTTTGAGGCCCGGTAGCGGGCGACTTGGGTGCGCACGTTTGTTTGGGTGCAGCCACAGGTTCCTGCCTAGCACGGCCAGCACAGCCCGCTAACCTGTGGCGGGGAGATCCATGTTCTTCGACTGCCTTCCATCTCATGCTCCATGTCTGCAGTCTGCACAGAAAAATCGGCAGCGCGCAGCAGCAGCAGCGCAGATCCTTGGCCAGGTCAAGTCATATCGGAAACAGAGAAGAGGATAGAAATAGGAAACGAAAAGGAAGAAAAAAGAAAAAGAGAGAAGACGTCGCCCGCCTTATCACACCTCAATCACCACCACCACCACAACTTGTTCTTCTCTCACACAAGATAGAGAGAACGAAAGAAAGAGAGAGATAGAAAGAGAGAGAGAAAGAAAGAGATACAAGAAAAGGCTGCTGTCGCCTTGTGCTCCACTCTCCATCTTCCTCCAGAGACACGCATTCTTCTCGTCCACGCGAACCGGATCGGTAGTTTTTTTTTCTCCCCAGCCAGTCCCAGGCCAGGTAAGAAAGCGGTCCGTCGTCGCCAATCAGCCTTGCGAGCTTTCTAACAATCAAACCCCCGACTCCAGCAGGCGCTGCTCCTCCCTACCGTCCTCTCCTCAGTCCGTCGCCGACATCAAATCTGCGTCAAATCAACATCGACATCAACTCCGATAGATCGCCCCCTCGATACGTGTGTCCCCCGAAAGCCCTGACCTTTCTTCTTTTCTTCCTCTTCTTTTCTTCTTCTTCCTCCTCCTCCCCCACCTTTCGCCGCGGCGCCAGACAATATGGTCAAGGATACAAAGTATTACGACGTCTTGGGCGTGCGTTGACCCCCCCTCTTATCCCATCGAGAAGTGTGTTGACTTTGGTCGTATGAATAGGTGTCGCCCACTTGCACACAAGAAGAGCTCAAGAAGGCGTACAAAGTGAACGCTCTCAAGTATCACCCAGGTACGTTGGGCGATGGCCACCCCAAAAAAAATCTTCATCTTTTCTTTTTTCTTCCCCTAACCTGCCTCTGCAACAGATAAAAACGCACACGATCCCACCGCCGAGGAAAAGTTCAAGGAAATATCGGCGGCCTACGAGATCCTCTCGAATCGCGAGAAGCGTGAGATCTACGACCAGTATGGCGAAGAAGGCCTCGAGGGCGGGCCCAGCGGCAGCAGCATGGCTGCCGAGGACCTCTTTGCCCAGTTCTTCAGAGACGGGGCCTTCGGAGGCGGCATCAACGGCATGTTCAGCGGCATGCAGCAGCGCGGCCCGCCCAAGGCTCGCACCATCCACCACACCCACAAGGTCAGCCTCGAGGACATTTACCGTGGCAAGGTATCCAAGCTGGCTCTGCAGCGGTCCATAATCTGCCCCAAGTGCAACGGCGTCGGTGGCAAGGAGGGCTCCGTTCGCAAGTGCGCCGGCTGCGACGGCCACGGCGTCAAGCACATGATGCGCCAGATGGGCCCCATCATCCAGCGCTTCCAGACCGTCTGCCCGGACTGCAACGGGGAGGGAGAGCTCATCAAGGATAAGGACCGCTGCAAGCAGTGCGGCGGCAAGAAGACCGTCGTCGACAGGAAGGTTCTGCAGCTCCACGTCGACCGCGGCGTCCGGAGCGGCACCAAGGTTGAGTTCAGGGGCGATGGCGACCAGGCACCGGGCCTGCAGCCCGGCGACGTCGTGTTCGAGATCGAGCAGAAGCCCCACACCAGGTTCACCCGCCGCGATGACGACCTCGTGTTCAAGTGCGATATCGAACTGGTCACCGCCCTTGCCGGCGGCACCATTTTCATTGAACACCTCGACGAACGTTGGCTCAGCGTTGACATTATCCCGGGCGAAGCCATAGCTCCAGGTAGGGTTTTATCTATTTATTCTTTCAAAAATTTTCTTTTCTTCAAAACCCTCTCGCCTTATTTCTTCACTGACAATCCCCTCCAGACAGTATCAAGATGGTTCGTGGCCAGGGTATGCCGTCGCCCAGGCATCATGACTTTGGCAACCTGTACATCCACTTCAACGTCAAGTTACCCGAAAAAGGGTGGACAGAGGATTCTGCCGCATTCGAAGCGCTCCGTGCAATTCTCCCTTCGGCGCCTACCCAAGTCGTACCCTCTCCCGATGCCATGGTAGAGCCCGGCGACCTCGAGGATGTCGACACGAAACGGGCCGGCTTCGCGGGTCCCATGGACGAGGATGACGAAGACCACCCGCACACCGAACGTGCCCAGTGCGCCACGCAGTAGTGTCCACCCATCGCGGCATGGCTGCTGGAGCAAACAATCCAGACGCCAGCAAACCTTTATTCGTTGGACCAATCAGCAATGACGGACGGATGGGGGATGCGCGTGGAACCGATATACGGACAGATTGCGCAGCCAAGCATGCATTGTAATCGCTCGCAATTAACACCGGACACGAGGCGTTCACGGCGACGGGGTTATGATTTGATTTGATTTTGCTTGGTCTTGTTTTCTGCGGTTGGCCCACAAGCAAACAAGCAGCCAAGGCAGAGAGCAAAAGGATCTTGACTTGAGTTTGGTCCCCCACATTGATCTTCTCGGTGGCCCGTCTCGGTCGGGGAGGATGAAAACAGAAGCAGAAGCGAGAGGGTCCAACCAGTCCATCCGTGTGGGGCCGGATAGAAGAAGAGAGAGGTAGTTTCAACGCGCAATGTCTAGATTTCGTCTGGATGTCAGGCAGCATGTACTTTGGTTGAGTAAGGACGTTGACGTGTTTTATTCTTTATTTTTTGCTCTTTATTCTTCTTTGCTTGGTGGCGGGCCGTCATCTGCGTCCTGGCCTGGACCGTCGTCACCTCTGAACTTGCGCAGGATCTCGGTGCTATAAAACAGCCGTCTCGCCTCGGTCTCGGACACATCCAGCTCGTTTGATGCCAGGTTGCCGTCTTGGAGATTGAAGGCGGCGTCTTTGGTGAGATTGCCTCCTTGCCACTCGAGCGCAATAACATGGGAATCACGAGAAGTCCCACCATCCTTCTCACCATGCTTGCGCTCCACCTCCTCGCCCACATCCACCGCCACAAGAACACGTTTGCTGTCCCCCTTTAAACACGACTGCGACGTCATGTGCAGGGGGTTGCCCGGCAGAGAAATACTTGTTGTGTAGGAGAGTTTGTTGCCCTCGGCCACTTTCCAGTGCAGCAGTGCAGGAACACTGGCAACAAGTTAGCCATCCATCATCCATCCAGTTGATTGAGTGAAAAAAACGTACCCTTCCAGGATAGCCAGCACGTGCCATGTCATGTCGCCGTCACTGCTGCGCGTCGTGACGGCAAGCAACGCAACAACTGCGACCTTGTCGACACGCGCAAAGCCCGCCTCCTTCAGCCTCCCCAGCACGTCTGCTTTCTGGACAAGACGGCCGCCCACCCAATCCCACACGTGCAGCTCAGGGTCCCCGCCACCAGAGATGAGCATCTCTGGCTTGCCGGGCGGGATCGCCATGGCACTCACAAACTCGCCATGGCCCATGCAATATCCCTCGATGACGTGGGCGTGCGGCATGAAGCGCGATAAGCGTATGTGCTCGTCGCGGTCTGCTGTGATGATGTATCGCCGCTTGGCCCCCGTGGGGCCGTCGGTCTCGCCCAGCGCCATGGCCGTGAGCATGGAGACGTGGCCGAGCTGCAGAGCATGTTCAAACGCCGGCGCATGGGTGCCGTTGTCGTCGCCGGCCGAGCCTGCTGTTGCTGTTGTTGCTGCTGCTGCTGTTGTTGTTGATTTCTCTGCCGCGAGCGCGCGGAGCTGGTTGTTGAGCGCGTTGAGGTTCGCTTTGGAGTGCACCGTGAGCGCGGAGGCTGAAGGCTGCTTGGGCTTTGGCTTGGATGGTTTCGAGGACGACAACGACAACGACGACGACGACGACGAGGAGGAGGAGGGTATCAAAGGAAGGCTGTAGACATCGCCAAACTTGTCGGCCGAGAGGATTGTTGCGTCGTCGGGGCAGATGAGGACCGACGACGGCCGCTTGGGCATGGTGCGCGAGCTGAGCTGCCTTAGCTGTCCGCTGGCGTCGTTTGCAAACACCCAGATGGTCTTGTCGTGGCCTGATACGGCCAGGACGTGGGCGCCGTCGGTGGTGGATGTGATGTGGATGATGATGGGGCGGTCCGGGGTTGTGGCGATTGCCTCGCGCTTGTTCTTTTTGGCCTTTTGCCGCAGTTCCAATGGTGGTTCCTCCGTCTTGTCTGCGTGCCTGGGCGAGGGCGAGGGCGAGTCGAGTCGAGGGCGTTTGGCCGGATGCTCAGCATCCGCTTCGCCATCAGCTTTGTGGGTATCTGGGTGCTGCCATTGCGAGAGAAACGAGCCGTCGTCGAGCGAAAACGAATATATACACCCTCCTCGAGCCGCAAACAAGACGTCCGCGCCCACATGAACCTGGTTGTACGGAAGCCTCATCTTGCGACGATATGGCTGGGGCGTCGTTGTGTTTGAATGGAGCCAGCAGCGACGGCCTATCTGGAGCGTTCGGAATGGAACTACCACCCAGCGACTCATCTCCGACCGTCGATGAAGTCGAGAAAAAAAGTCGTCATAAATCCCCACACAAAACACGTGAACGGGATCCACACCTGTTCGTATCGTTTTGTCACCCGCCTGCCGATAAGTCGCAAGCCCTAAAGGCGCACACTTTGGGTGGGTATAACCCTTTTTTTGAATTTTTTTATTAGGAATTCCTTCTCTCTCACTCTCTCTCGACCACCAAAAGCAGTTATCCCATCTGCTAATCTCACGACTCTACTCTACTCTTGCCCTTAAACATCCTACTTCATACAAAAGAAGTCATGGGGGGCAAGATCTCAAACAAGGCCGGCTACTTCGACAAGCTCAAGGGCTTGCTCGAAGAGTATCGCTCCATCTTCATCGTCCTCGTCGACAATGTCGCCTCGCAGCAGATGCACGAGATCCGCATCGCCCTCCGTGGCGACGGCATCGTGCTGATGGGCAAGAACACCATGGTGAGCCATATATATATATGTGTGTGTGTGTTTGTGCTAATGTTCTATTTTCCCAGATTCGCCGTGCCCTCAGGACCTTTATCCCCGACAAGCCAGAGTATGAGCGTCTCCTCCCCCACGTCAAGGGCAACATCGGCTTCGTCTTTACCAACTCGGACCTCAAGACCATCCGCGACAAGATCCTCGCCAACAAGGTTGCTGCGCCCGCCCGTGCCGGAGCCATCGCCCCCGCCGATGTGTGGGTCCCCGCCGGCAACACCGGCATGGAGCCCGGCAAAACCTCCTTCTTCCAGGCGCTCGGCGTGCCCACCAAGATCGCGCGCGGCACCATTGAAATCACCACGGACCTCAAGCTCGTCGAGGCCGGTCTGAAGGTCGGCGCCTCCGAGGCCACCCTGCTCAACATGCTCAACATCTCGCCCTTCACGTACGGCATGGGCATCTCGCAGGTCTACGACCAGGGCCAGACCTTCCCCCCGAGCGTCCTCGACATTGGCGAGGAGCAGCTTCTCAAGACGTTTGCATCCGCCATCAACACCATTGCGTGCGTCTCGCTGGCCGTCGACTTCCCGACCCTGCCCTCGGTCATGCACTCCGTCGTCAACAGCTACAAGAACGCGCTCGCCGTTGCCGTCGAGACCGGCTACTCGTGGCCCGAGATCGAGCAGCTCAAGGATCGCATCGCCAACCCGGACGCCTACGCTGCTGCTGCTCCGGCTGCTGCTGCCACGACTGCTGCTGCTGCCGATTCTGCCGCCCCGGCGGCCGAGGCCAAGAAAGATGACGACTCTGATAACGAGGACTCCGATGGCGGAGGCTTCGGTGGCATGTTGTATGTTGTCACTTGTCCTTTCGGGGTAATAATAATAATCATCACGGCACTGCTGACCTCTACCGCAGTGGCGACGAAGAAGACTAAACAGCAACACGACACGAGGATATCGGTCCCGCACGCGTTTGCGTCATGGGTGGATGAAAAAATCAAAGCAAGAAAATTTTTGGGAAAACATGCCGGGGCCCGTAGACTCCGGTACTTTGCACGTCAATCGAGCTTGCAAGACGACTTTTGATTTGAGGCCAGCGAGTGATGACAATGTGTGATGGTGCTGCTGATGATGCAATCCAACGTATGGAAGGGGGCTCTTCAAATGGAAGGAAGCCATTATATATATGGTAAGTTGGTTAAATTATTCCCTTGGCAGTCCGTCGTTGTTTTCTCTTCCACGTGATTATTACCTTTCTTTTTCAAGAGCTTTTTAATCCTGAAATCTCCTGATGACGTCCATCAACAACAACAACAATCACTATGATGGTGTGGACTTGATTACAATTACATTGCGCACGCACTTGTGAGAGGCGTCACTGACATTCTCAGCAACATAGGTTCCAGGTTCCAGGTTCCAGGTTCCATCACACGTAGAGGCCGCCCGGACTCGCACCGTCTTGCTCCAGCACCTTCCTGGCCGTCTCCATGGCAGCCGAGGGCAAGCCCGCCATGCCGGCCACCTTGAGAGCGTGGCTCTGCTGATTGACGCCCTTTCTTAGCCTGTGGATGTAAACGAAGCTTCCGTCCCTGTCCTCCTCCACGTTGTTGCAGTACGTCTCGACAGCCCCCCCGCTGGATGCGTGAAGCCCCCAGGCCGAGACGAGGTCGGCAATGACGTGGAAGTGGGTTGCGAACAAGGTTCTGCAGCGGTTCACGGTGGCGAGGTGGTGGAGACTTGCAAACGCGACGGCGCTGCCGTCTTGTGGGGTGGTTCCGCGGCCGATCTCGTCCATGATGACAAACGACTTCTCGGTAGCGTTGCGTAGAATCTGGGCCGTCTCGAGCATCTCCACCATGAAGGTGCTCTGGTCTCGAAACAGGTTGTCGGCGGAGCCCACGCGGCTAAAGATTGCATCCACGATGCCGATCTCGGAGTAGTCGGCCGGCACGTAGCAGCCCACCTGGGCAAGAATCGTGATGAGGGCGTTTTGACGCAGAAAGGTGCTCTTGCCGGCCATGTTGGGACCCGTGATGAGCCAGAGACGGCCGTGGTCGGGCGTGCCGACAAGACAATCGTTGCGCACGAAGCTGCGGCCCTGCTCGTAGAGGCCGCCCTCGACGGTAGGGTGGCGCCCGCCCATGATCAGGTGCGACGTCGAGTTGTTGAGGATGGGTCTCGTCAGGTTTCGTTCCTTTGCCAGCTTGGCAAACGACGTTGTGATGTCGAGCTCGTCGAGGACGGCCGCGTTGCGACGCAGGCGCACGAGATTGGACACGACCAGCTCGCGCAGGCGGTGCAGGACACGCTGCTCCTCGGCACGAATGTCGAAGCGCGTGTGGTCGAGACGCTGGCCCAGCACGGCCCACTCGGGCAGGTGAAAGGAGCGCGTGGTGCGGCTGGAGCTGAGCGTCTTTGTGCCGGCCAGGGCGTCGCTGCGCATGTCCCTGGTGCCGCGCACGTGGCAGACGTGGCCGAGATTCGGGCTTGATTTCAGCGTGAGCGACGTGGCCCCGAAGCGCTGGCGGAGGTTCTCGGCGAGGTTTTCTTTCTCCTCGAGGAGCGCAGCGAGCTCTCGGTGCAGCTCCTCGAGCCGTGGGCTGGCGTCGGGCTTCATCGTCCAGCAGTTGCTGTCGTCGTTGTACAGGTCACGAATGGACGGGGTGCGCATCTTTTTCCTGATCATCTTGGAGAGGAGGACGCCGGCGCCGGCGCTGCCGTCATGCCCAGGCGGCGGCGGCGGCGGCGGAGAGACGGGGTTCGGGGCGGCTTCGTCGGTGGCGATCACGTCCGAGGCCAGGCTGGCCATCTCGCTGGCCTCGAGAGCCTGCAGCTCCTGCTGGTGCATGATGCCGGCTTCGTCGATGGCGTCGCGGATGCGCTGGGCAAGAGCAACGGGTGCAGCCAAGTCGATGCGGTCCTTCATGGAGGCGAGGAAGCGAGAGTCGGATTCGGTTGCCTGGGCGTCCTGGAGGAGAGCGACAACGTCGACCGTGGCGTGTATGGTCTGGGCGAGAGCGAGAAGGTCGTCGGGATCGCCTTTGCCAAGGGTGAACTTTTGAACAAGACGCTGCGAGTCGTGGCTCCTGTGGAGGCACATGATGATGCTATCGCGGAGATGCGGGTCCTGGATGAAGCGCGTGACGAGATCCTGACGGGCCCTGATGACATCAATCGACGTTGAGGGCGAGCTGAGCCAGTCGCTGAGAAGTCTCGCGCCGCCCTTGGTGACGGTCCTGCGGATGGCGTGCAGCAGGCTTCCCTTGTAGGCGGCGTCGCGGACGGTCTGCTTCATCTCGAGGGAGCGCATGCTGTTCTTGTCGATGGCCATGATGTGCATGTCCTCGCGGCGCTGGGGCGGCTGGAGGCGCATGCTCATGCCTCTGAGCTTGTCCTTGACATAGCCCAGCACGAGGTTTCCGGCGTCGACCTCGAGGGGCGTGAAGTCGTGGTGCGTGTCGGCGGGGACGGCGGACTCGAGCATTGGGGTCCAGTCATGGAGGGAGGCCGGAGAAGACAGGTCCGGCGGCGTGTACGTGATGAGGTGGCGGTCCTCGGCCAGGACGGAAAACAGAGCGTGGTCAGGCGCCGACTGGAGGAGGTCGCGCAAAACAACCTCCCGGGGGGAGACGCGCGAGAGAATGGCGGAGAGGGACGCCAGGGTGGTGCATTGCGTGTAGAAGGAGCCTGTAGAGAGGTCAAGCCAGGCAAGGCCGAGGGGCAGGGCCTGCGCAGAGAGGGTTTCGGCCAGAGGGTCTGGTGGAGGAGGAGGAGGAGGAGGAGGAGGAGCAGCAGCAGGAGCAGCAGCAGCAGCAGCAGCAGTAGTAATAGGAGCAGCGTGTATTGCCATTATGTAGTTGTTCGCGTACGGGTCCATAAAGTTCTCGTCGATCAGCGTGCCCGGGGTGATGATTCTCGCAACGCGACGATCAAACTGCAAGCCATTGAGGCGTATCCTCTCGTCTGCCGAGTTTGCAAACTCCTCGGCCACGGCGACGAACTTGCCGAGGTCCTGCACGAGCATCTTGAGGTGGCGGTCGAGCTGGAAGAAGGGAAAGCCAGCCATGGGGACGGGGCCTGCGTTTGTCTTTTTGGAGGCGACCTTGAGGTTGAGGGCGGGGCCGAACTCGTCGGCGTGCTCAAAGTACAGCTCGTAAAAGCCGCCGACGCGGGTGATGAGCACGCAGTCGGGAAACTTGTCCATGTTGCGGCGGGCCTGGAGGACGACGGTCGGGTAGGCGGGCGCATTGTCGGCGTATTCCGGGTCAATGGCGGGGGGGGGTGAGGGGGACGAGACGAGGCCCTGGGGGAGGGCGGCATCTCGAGGGTCTGCTGCGACGCGAGACGGCCGAGGGGGGGAAGAAAGGCGCTGGAGCGGACCGCAGGGAAGGTCTGCGAGGCGGACCGTGGTTTTGACGGCGCGCTTGCGACGTCTTGATGCTGCTTTGGTGGATTGGGGATCTGGGTCTGGGACCGAGACCTCGGTCCCCTGCTCATCCGCAGTCTCTGGGGGCGCCGCGGTTCTTGTGCGTCTTGCACGGTTGGGTTTTTTTTTATCAGAGCCCGTGGTCCTGGTGCTCGTGGTGCTGGTGCTCGAGGCCCTGGCGAGGACGAGGGCGAGTGGTGGCGGATAGTGTGGGTGGAGGAGGAGGAGTTTGTGGTAGTTTAGGTCACGAGACCAGCCAGAGCGAGAGGCCAGCGGCCGAGTCCGCTGGCAACGATAGTATCTTGCCATGACGTACGAGCCGGCTCGTGCGTGCGATGGTGCTAACGCGGGAATCCATGCTGCCGCATCCCCCAGCTGGCCTGTCCTTGTCAGTTTGGCGATCATGGGCGTGTGGGATCTCTATTCTCGCTCGCTCACGCCTCTCCATGAGCGTGAGCTGGGCGTGGGCGTGGGCGTGTGAGCGTTGCACCCAAGATGCGGTCTAGGATAAAGTCAGATGATGGCTCTGATCTCGATGGTATGGGCCGCTGATGGCATTGGCGTCGGTAGGGTCCTTGCAGGAGGTTCATTCTTCCTCTTGTTTTACGGTAAGAGCTGTCACGGTCACGTGGACAAGGTAGCAGGGTACAATAACCTGTTATAGCTCTACAAACCTGTAGAAGAAGCTATCTGCTTATCTATCTCTGAAGCAGATCAAGTCAGATTGGTGATGCCTTGATTATACACTGCTCAACATGGGTCGCACTCGCTGGCCTTTTCTCTGATCCTCTGACTGGCATGGCGATGACCTCTGACTGGCATGGCGATGATGCAATCATGACACGCACGCACGAGCCTTGCAAAAAGAGAAAGGATGGAAGGCCGACACAAAAGTCCCACGCATCAAACGGGCGATCGCGTCAATCGGGACGTTGGCTATTGGCCTTGGGTAATGATAATAGGCCAATGGCTCTGAAGCCAGAGAGGGGGGATTGATGAGGCATCCTTCAAAAAAATTAAATAAATAAATAAATAAATAATTTAAAATATATATAAAATACGTATTTTTGGGGGTTTTTATTTCCGTCATTCCAACGTTGCAAAAGGTACATCAGACAAAAAGACGAACGACTGAATGAAAAGAAAGGAGTCCCTGGCTTGCAAAGGTCAGGCCGGATCAGACGTGGAGTCAGTCCACCACATCGAAGTAAATCGGGATATCGACGTCATCACTATACCATCGAGACACAACACTTTCGCAGCCTCATCTGCTCCGGCCAGTTTTATGCCTTGCTTTGGTTTCTCAATTCCCCTCCCCGTTGGTCGCGTCCATCTTTGTCGAATTTCGATTTGGAAACCCATATAGGCCAAGACAGCCCCACGCCTTTTGTCGTCGTTGGGGGGCCAAGCCCAGCCCTATATATATGTCCATCATCCTTCTTCGTCTTCCTCCCTCTTCCCTCTTCTCTTCATTACCATTCATCTATTCTTTTTCTTTGTCTATATGCTGCCCATCATAACCAAGCCATACGGATACCTTTGTATGCTATATGCTCTGCGACTCTGATATCCTGATCGACCACCCCCCACCTCCCTTGTGTATATATATATCTTCCTCTCTCTCCAGGTGGACCAGACACAAAGACACAGACACAAACACAGAAAAGCAAGTAGTAAAGGAGAACCGGAGAAGAGAACTTCTCCCGCCACCTCATCGCAAATCATCACAACATGCTTGCCAGACACGCGCTCATGGCAAATCGTCAGTGGTGATGGCCCAACGACAGCCACGTACTGTAGGTTGCAGCAGCCATGGGTCTCTGAGATCCAAGTCCAGCATTCACCAAGTGGCCCGGAGACGCACAAGACGCCGCGAGTGATCTCGGGGATGCCAGTGACTTCTTCGTGGCCAAGACGCCAATCAATATCCTCCTGACGGACGCAACCTCCGCCAACAGATAACAGATAGACAGGGGGGAGGGGAGGAGGGGGGAGAGGACGCAAGAAATATGGAGGCTCAGGCGAGAGATTAAAAAAAAAATCAACAAAGTGAGAAAACACAAAGAAACCGGACCTATCCTTCCCTCGTCCCCCTGGGCCTCCTTGGCCGTCACTTGCTCCGGAGCATCTCCTCAGTCATCAACGCCTCCCGCTTCAACTTCTGCCCATAACCATATATAACCACATCTGAGCACCCGAGCTCCTCAATAACCCAGCTAGCGGACACCAGGACCGAGGGGACCTGTCTGCCGTCATCGCTTGCTCCTTCACCGTCATCATTGCTTTATCGCCTCCTTCAACCTCTGCTGCCTCAACCACCACCGCCACCACCACTTGTTCAACATTACCTGACGACGGCCTTTGGACTTTTGAGAAACTCACACGCTGGCCCGGAAACAATACTCCATCTATCCATCCTGCAACTCTTTCGACTATCACCGCCATTTGCCCCTTTTCCCATCTTTCCCCTTTTTTTTCAAAAGAACAAAAGACATAGACACACACACACAGAGAGAGAGAGAGAGAGAGAGAGCGTAAGACAGCCGAGAAAAAAACAAGGCATGGCGGCCTTGTTCCTGGCGCCTTAACAAGATTCAACGCCAGTTTCAGCGTACACACCGATTGATAAATCATCCGTCTCCCCCTCGATAAATTTGGGGTTTCCCATGTCGCCCGCTTCCAGCATGCCGGGTGACGGAACAAGGCCCGGCCCCGGTCCCGCCACCGCCACCGCCACCGGCACCAACCCCGAATGCCCACCCAACCAATCCGTCGTCGTGCCTCCTATCCCCCCTATTCCTATGACACCGATGATATATCAGCACACTCTCACGCATGCTGCGCTTCCCGGTCCCTCTCCGCCGCTAATAGCGGCGCCAGTGTCCCCGCGTCACCTCGGACCATCTCCTCTTGCAATGGCAGCTCCTCTCTGCCCCCCCCATCATCACGGGCTCCATGAGTACATCGCTGGCGATATGAACTCTCCCGACTCCCAGGCCCGCCATCCCAGCGCCGCCCTCTCCCCAGCAATATCAGCGCCAAGGGCAGCGACAACGACGGCCGCACCAGCAGCAGACCTCGGCGTGGCCCAGGCCGCCATGCTCGCCGTCGCCTTGCAAATCCGCGCTCAAATTCGCCGACGCCGCCGTCTGCAAAAGCGCGTCTTCCGCGCCGGTCTCGAGGATCGGTCCTCTCCTGTTAAGCGCATTCGCAGGGCCGAGGTCGTCCGTCGTTGGGTCCTGCAGCTCCCATATCTCGCCGTGCCGCCCGACATGGTCGGCATTGAAGGGCCGCGTGACCTCGACGAGGCAGACTTCTCGTTTGGTCTCCTGAAACGAGGCGGAGCGTTTGCCCGAGTTTGTGCGAGGCCAGCCTGTGCCAGACCAGCAGCCGACGAGAGGCAAGACGCCATGTATGCGGTTGCGCGTGAGATTATAGCGAACCAATTTGGTGTTGTCGATGTCGAAGTGCTGGAGGAGCTTCTCGGAGAGGCCGAGAGTGGCAGCAGGAGCGTGGACGAGTCTGCCCAGGAGCATGACGAGCAGCTGGTTGCGAGGCGCGAGACATCTTGCCAACATCGGGGGGACCGCCACCAGTATCACGAGTTTGGGAACGAATGTGACTGCGAGGAGGAGGAGGAAGGTGATGAGAGAGAAGATGGCGACGAAGACGAAGACGAAAGCCACAGACAGGACAGCGACGACGACGACGATGACGACGATGACGATGATGACGATAATGATGAGGAGGAGGAGGAGGGAGAAGAAGAGGAGGAAGAAGAAGGAAATGATAATCATCAACAAGACGAAGAAGATGATAATAAACAAGACGAAGAAAATGATGATAATCATGAAGAAGAGGGCGGTGAAGAGGATCGCGAAGAGAACCACGAAACACAAGAAACACAAGAAACACAAGAAAACCAACAAACCCAACAAAACCAAGACATGGAACGTCTTCATCACAGCCGCCACCCCCGCAGCCATCCACGTCGCCATTCCCAGCCTCGCTACCAGCATTATCTCCGCACCCCCTATGACCGGGCCTTGTCCCAGATCGCCCATCACGGCACATGTACAGGCACGCCCGTGGGGACGGGGGATATCCACTCTCCCTGACACTGGCACTGGCGGTAAATGCGGTAGCCAGCGGTTTGGAGAGAGAATAATATACAGTCTGGGAGTTATCGCGGACCAAAAGACCGCCCGACGTCTTGGCTCATGGTGACGATGCATCCCCACCCACCCACATCTCTCAGGCCCATCATAGAATCATAGACACGCAGAATCAAGTCCAGATAGCCATATAAGTTTCCCTTCCAAACCATAAATGTGACCCTCGCACGCATCGCGCTTCAAAAAATCACGCCCTTGTGTGTCGCCGCGTCAGAAGTGACTACCTAGAATCCGTCACTCCCCTCTCTCACCCTCTCACCCCCTCTTAACAACATATCGCCTTCCTTTCATCCACTGTAGCATCTTGGCTTTGAATCCGCTCGAAGCACCTTCGCGCTTATCCTCGACTGCTTTTCCATCAGTGTATCGGGTAGATTCACTCGTGGTACACGTTCCGTCAGCTTCCAGAACCAACTCGTACGCCGCCGTTCGCCTCTCCGCGATTGCGTCAGCTGAATTGCGTTTCATCATCAACGTTTGCTTTGGCACTGGGATCTTGGCGCCGTCAACGTCATGCTGCAGACACCAATGCGATAACTTCTTCCGGAAGCCCCAGATACCTTTTTGAGAAGGGGCCATGGCGGCAACAAATCCTGGAGACGAATTGTGGCCGTGTCCGCCGACGATATCAATCTGATCACCGCCGTCATCCTGGGCCGGCAGTGACGCCACAGCCAGGCGGCGGTTGTATTTTGAGTCGCCCAACATTTCCCCGATCCGACCATCCATCGGAATGGGAGCGTTTGGTTCCAGATTGCCCACTCGTCGCGAGGCTATGCCTTGATCGGTGAGCAAGCCACTCCGGTAATAAGTCCCCATGTCGGAGGACGAGTACGACGGTCTAAGATGTGGCTTCCGACGCACAGTGCCTTGGACGTGCGGCTCCTTTGGGTAACCCATCTGTCGCATTGATCTCAGTTGTGACCTCGGAGAAATCGATCTTTCCAATCCCGAAAATGTACGGCCGTCATGCAATGGATCCTCCGAAACTGCACCGACAAAAGCCTCGGGTATGAGTTTCCTCTTTGGCTTCATGGGGCCAGACTGCCCAAGCGAGCTCCACGAGCCCCCGACACCGACACTTTGGGGTTGATGAAAAGCTTGACAGCCGTCATCATGACGCAGCCGTTTCGGATAAAAGTGATTCGACTCCATCGCAAATTCATCTGGCGCTCCTTCTTGCCCCGGCAACTTGGGGTGATTGTCGGGTAGCGCTGGAAGGGCCTTCATCAACTGCGGAATGCTGTTCTTTACTCTGAGTTGGCGGACGGGGGAGATCGGCTTCGGCGATAAGATCGGCGTGTCTCCACTTCTTGCTGAGGCAAGAAGTTCAGAGTTGTGTGAGGCGGCCTCGGTTCCAGCCCCGGTGACTGGCGCATGGAATCGGTGCCTGCGTATAACAGAGTCAGCGAACGTACCAAGGCCGAGATCCTTCCCAGATTTCGCGGAATCCTGGCAGGAAGTCTCGGATGGACTCATGTGTGGGTAAGACTCGGACAGTGTTTGATCGAGATTTGGTGGACCCTCCCTTCTGTCTGCCTGGATGCCGGGCCCTCGCTCGTCACCAGTTTCCATCATCCGATACACATCTTCCTTCAACCTGGCGTGGGTTTCCTGGGAGGGTTCACTGGACGTGACACCACCGGTGGAGTACGTGGAATCGGGTGGAAATAAAGCATTTTGCCACGGCGCATCGACCACGCCCGTATCTTTAGACAAATCGTAGCCGCAAAAGGCCGATTCGTCGCTATATGTCATTGACTGCCTGGATTGCTGGCCGTCAACGGTGGGCATCAAAGTCGCATAAGCGTCAGTGGGGGTTTCCTCTTGCGCATCTCCATCTCGTAGTTGAAGCACTCTGGTCGGCATCTCCAGATCCAGATCCCTCTCAAAGTCTTCTGAAAAGAAGCCAAGGTCCACGCCAGACGGCTCATGGTCACGATTGAAGCCGTAGCTATTATTAACAAGCGGCCGGCATCGCTCGCCGTTATTTCCGAGAGCCCTTGCATGATCCGGATCCGGCAGTTTCTGTGGGCCAAGAGCGACGGGCGGCAGTAGCTCAGGTGACAGGCTTCGGACTGGCATCTGCACATCGAAACCTTCGGTGTAATCGTAGTAAAACGGCCCGTCCGCCCGCGTCTTGGCAGAATTGGTCGTGTTACTATTACCAGAGGGAGGGCTGTTGTACATGTCAACAATAGATGTCAAACTTGTGGTTGTGCCGCTCGGCTCTGGCGTGATGCTACGGCTCTGCTGTGTGGGGGGTGGCCGAGGTCTCTGATACGTGCCGTTGGGGCAGTGAAATCTGGGAGACCTGGAACGTACGTCTCCGGGATGATCTCCGGGATGAAATGTTGGATCGATGAAATGCGCGCCGTTGCTGCTGTTGCAAAATGGCGACGGCGACACGGCGGGGCATGGCGGTCGAGGATAGGTGGGCTTGTACAAACCATGGACGGTCCTCTGCCAGGCATAATGTCAATCTCGAGGAGCGTAAAAGCGCTTGCTCCAAAGCATGCTTACATATGATACGCGGTCAATCTCGACCATACGACTATAGTCCACGCTTCCGTTCTCCGTGAGCGCCGGCGATGCGGGTCGTACACCTGGACGTTTCAGCCTGGTCGGGTAGGGGAATGGCGAGCGAGGCCTTTGAAGAGGGTAGCTGCCGCGAGAGCTCTGCGATACGAAGGCTGTCCTGTAGCCGCGATAGGGCTGCGAGTCTCCAATGGTCAGGGAGTATGATCGTGGACCATTATTGTACGGGGGAGACAACGAGCTCGAGTGGGACTGCCGGTTCTCGCAGCCGTATAGGGACACAACATCGGAAGTTGTGTCTCTTGTGAAGGAATTCGCGCGTGTGTGGTGTCCTATCCTTGCAGGGCTCCGCTCGTGAAAGCCAAAGTGTTGTCTCGTACACCCATCAAGGCGGCTGGACTGGGGAGCGGGGAGAATGGAGAATATGCCAAGGTCCCCAGTTTCGGTCGTTGTTTTGAGCATGCTCTCCAGAGGACCAGGAGACATCAGAAAGTTGGCAGAACTCTCATGAAGGCGTCGGAGTGGCCGGTACATGGATTGGGTATGAAACGGAGCACGGTCCCGTCCGGGGCAAGGCTGGGATCGAAAGCTGCGGAGGGATCCATTGTTGGCAGAGTATGACCGAGTGCGCAGGCTATCAACTGGCGTGACGTTCTCCGGCCCCATTGCCGCCATGGGCGTGGCGGGCTGATGTTATCGGCCGGACCTGGCTTGGGATCAAGCCGGGGGACGCTGCTGAGAGGAGCCTGCGGTATGCATGTGATGCTTCGGTTATCGGACAAGCCCTTTGCTTTGGCCGTCGGGTGCAAGGATACGGATGCTTTGCTTTGACTGGCGTCCGGGAATCGATTCTTGAGCCGAGGGTGCGGATTCTGTCATACCTTCTGGCATACGTTTTCGAGTCTCGATGCTGGTGGAGGGGAGGACAGGAGGTTTAATCGTGAGGATCCGGCGTAAATGTCTACTGACTGACTGACTGACTGTCTACCAGACAGCAGCATTTCCAGGAAGGTACTACTGGCCAGGTGGATACTGGATGCCCTCGAGGTTGATGTCGTTCTTTCCCTAGAATTCGGCGAAGCCGCAGATGCGGATTGGAAAGCG
The DNA here is from genome assembly GCA_026745395.1 of Tympanopsis confertula. Classification (NCBI taxonomy): domain Eukaryota; kingdom Fungi; phylum Ascomycota; class Sordariomycetes; order Coronophorales; family Scortechiniaceae; genus Tympanopsis; species Tympanopsis confertula. Next base: position 1,126,459 of record JAOYNU010000005.1, on the reverse strand, counting down.
AGCAGCGAGCATCGAGCAGTGAGCAGTGCTTCACATGACAGGGCTCGTCTCAACTGGACGCAGAGCGCTGGTGGTGGTGGCCGATCGGCAGGAGTATGAGGAGGAGGAGGAGATGCCCAGGCGGAGGCGGAGAGGACAGAGAAGCAGAGAGAAGCAGAGAGCAAAGCAGGCTTTCTCTTGGACTCTGAAGGGCGCACATGTGCTCGTGCGATAGCGGCTATCGCGTCCACTCCAGCCTCAGGGTCAACGATGAGGAGGAGGTCCTGTGTGCCTTCCCGCTCTGGGGCTCCCATCGGTCTTAGGCTCCTTCCCGTCCCTGTGCGACGGGATTTCGTGACAGCGCCCCTTCCATTTCCTGTATCGTTTCCCTCATTGTCCGAGGCGACCGGATAGGCACTGTTTTGATGTATGACCAACGACTCCGATCAGGCAGCCGGAAATTGGCATGGGTTTGGATTTGGATTTGGATTTGGATCTGGATCTTGATGGAAGCGCGCGTTGTGCGTCCGATAACGCGCGCGTGGGATGACGCCTGGCTTGGGGAAGGTGATGATGATACCATGCCAGTCGGTACCTGCCTCAAAGGCGAAGACGATGACGCGTATATGTTTGCAAGCACACACGTGATTTGTTTGGAGATTTACCAGCATCAGTATATAGAGAACAGCTGCGTTCGCTCATCAAGCAAAGAGTCAGATGGATACCCAGTGACTGTATTGATCGCCAACTACTGCTTGGTACGTAGATACTCCTCCCATAAATCCATTGTCTTTCTTTCTTAATACCTGCCTACCACCCAGATCCCAGATAGAAACCTGCCTACATCTACGACTTGAGACGGGAACATACAAAGCCCTGACCGTAGGCAGTGTCAGATGTCGAACCTGGCCTCTCCTGCATGTGGCAGCCAGATAATAGCCGACGGAACTTGTTATCCCGACGGGCGTGCTCATGCCCTGGACGACACGAAGCAGCTGGCAAGATTCGAAGTTTCCAGATCCCACGTTGCTATGCGTTGGATAAGGTTTTCAACTTAGCCGCTGTGGCCGCGTAGATGTGAGATGCATGTCATAGATACGCTCCCCAAATTCCTCTCTAGCCTCAAAGTCTCACGGCAAAGAGAGCACGAGTGGGTGGGGAGCCACGGAACGATCCAGGCTCCCAGGCTAGGAACGCACCTATTTTAGGTTGCCATAATGTCATGGAGCACGCGACAACGACCAGGCCAGTCTTGCTGGGAATCCCATCGCAGGTCTGCCACGTTACCCGGGATCCTTGGACTTGGCCCGAAGGAGTGACCGTGCGGAAAGTGGTTCGGCCAGATCAAGGGCTAGTCCGATCTACTGCCGCAACTCTATGCGGGGGAAAGATGGAGCAAGTTGCTCGAGGATAGAGGAGATACTCGGTACTCGGTAATGGCTTGCAATTCTATGCCAAAGCCAAAGAAGCCAGAGAAGTCAGAAAGCCCCAGGTCATAACATCGCGGCAACGCCAAAGCCTTGTTGCCTAACGAAAGAGATCCAAGCTGGGGTATAAATTCTTGGGCGGCCAGCACACCGGAAGCCCCTTCCTTGAAGCCTGGTCCTTTATCTTCTATTAGTTACTTACTTACCTACTTACCTACTTTCTTTTTTCCTACCTACTTACTTACCTACTGGCTTTCCTTCTTTCTTACTTACTTGCCCGTTACAACATGTCATAAGAAAAATCACCATAAAAGAACCGCAAAAACAAAATTTAAAAAATAAAAATTCGTTGTCGATCCCGTCGTTTGGGCGAATAGTTGTTGGGCTCTATCTATCTACCGTCTCTTTACCCAGACATGTCAGCTTCACCAAAAGAGCATCCCGAGCCATCATATTCGTTCGACATGCCGGAACGCTCTCGTCTTGCGAAGTTGTGCCTGGCGCCAGACGACGATGGCATCGACTGCCACAACGACAACGCGACTGGTCCACTCAACAACGACCACGCACCGCGGCCGCGAACCTCCAAATTTATCGAACACGTAGATATCGACTTCGACCCCAACACTCCCGACAGCCTGTCTCCACGACAAGGAAGGTCCGAATTCTCGCTGGTCACTACAAACTCGGATTCATTGCCCTTCTCATCAATGGCACCATCGACACCAATGGTGCCCACACCAACAGCCTCCAGCCACACATTTCAAGTCATCGACCGCACATCCAATGCCTTCTCGCCACCGCCGCCGCCGCCGCCGCAGCCGCCGCCGCCAGACTCCAGATTCTGGACGCGCTCGCGTTGGTCACGCAAGATAAAGGAGTGGGTGCGCCGATCAAAGTGCCTCATATTACGGAGGCCGGGCACAGATACCGGCGCAGGCTGTGCGCACAGGAAGATTATCGGCCCCCCAGTACCAAATGACCTGCACACGCCTTGGTGGACCAAAGAGGAACCAAAGTATAATTAACAAGGGATTCATGATGTATGAAGCAAGAGCAAGAAGCATGACAGCCAGAGTTTGCAGAGTTGGATAGGATACATGTTACTAGAAGACCCCACCACCGATAATAAATAAACGTTCCTCCTCCCGTTTTGCCCACTGTATGATCTTGTTGGCCCCCTGGGTCATGACCGTCTCCGACACGTTGGGACCTGCCACGCAATACAGCTCGAACACGGGCGTTATCCAGCCCAACGCCGTGGAACCGGCAGATGCCCTGTGTAGAACCTTGACAGGCGTGTGTTTGGCGTGGACGGATGCGTGCAGTTCGTGGTAGACGCTCATGAGCCTCCTCCACGACATGACCGTGTCAAAGACGGGCCCTCTCGACGGCGTGCAAAACTGCACGTTGGACCGGGATTTGTAGAGGAAATGGCTGATCTGGATGCCTGGCACCACCTCGTGGACCCGGGGCCTCCCCTGACGGGCCGCGGCTGAGATGATGGCCAGATGCCCGCTCTTGGCCAGCTGCTGGGCCAGGTCGTCGCGCATCTGCTTGAGTTCGAAGAAGCTCTCCTTGTCGGCGCTGACCAGGATCATGGCAATCTCGTCCTCAACGATCTGGCCCCGAGACGCGGCCGGAGCGTTGGCCTGGTCGCCGTTGACGCCGTCGAAAAAGCTCACGTACATGTACAGGTACCCCGTGTTGTTGAAAGTGGGCAGGCACAGAGGGATCCAGTTCTCCCCGCCACCGGCCCTGACGCCGCCGGATTCGAAAAGCATGTTGAAGATGAGCTGGAGATCGCTGGGGTGAAGCGAGTGCCGCCGGGGCCGGATCACGCTGACCAGCCTGCCGCCGGCCACGAGCATGCCGTACAGCAGCTTGTCGCTCCGCAGCTTGAGGAGCGTGTTGTTTATGGCGAGTCTCTGCGACTTGCGAAGCCTGAGACACTCGAGCGCGCCCAGCAGTGTGGATGGAGACCCCCTGGTAAAGTTGTCGGCGAGCGAGGACAACAACGACTCTGTTCCCTGCAGCGGCCTCCGCAGATCCGACGACGGCCGGTTGGCAAATATATGAAGAAGGGACGGGAGAGTCAGGGTTGACAGAATCTGCTTGTAAAGCGCATCCAGCTGCGCGCGAAGCTGGGCATCGCTCTCGCCCAGCTTGGTGATGGCAACCAGGTAGAGCGGGCCCTCGGCCACAACCAGGAATCGCGTATTTCCTGCCGTGAAGCCGGACAGGCGGTTATCGGCGCTCTCGTAGGCAGATATTATCGCATGGAGGACGCCTATCGACGAGTTGATGAGGCCCAAGTCGCCGTGACGGCTATAGATGGGCTTTCCGGCCGACGATATGATCAGGTAATGCTTCAGCTTTGACCTCCAGAGCGACAGCCTGTCGTCGTCGCTATAGTCTTTGGCCGTCTCGTCCGGCAGAGGATCGAACTCGTGCTCGAAACCTCCCAGATCGTCGCCCTCGTCGTCCTCGAGCCTGAGGCTCTCGAACGGTGCTATGACCACGGACTGTGACCTCAACCTGCTCCATGCTGGGGTCCTTTTGCTGAGCTGGCCCACCAGCAGGCTCGCAAGATCGGCAGCCGGCGCCAGCGTGGGCGCGAAGCTGCTCATGATGCTCATGGAATCATCTCCTTCGGCGCCAGACCCCCCGCCCGATCGAGAGGGTGTCGCGCTGCCGCTGCGCTGGGCCAGAGGGACCGGGACCGCAAGCTCGCCCTGGGTGGGAAAAGTGCCGCGAGAGCCATCAGGGAACGATATGGTCTGGATATCGATCGGCGTTATTGCAGTAGTGGGCCTCGCCTGCAAGGCTTTGCCGTCGGCGAAAGTCACGCATGACGAGGTCGAGGGACGCGGCGGTAGTGGCGGTCGCTCATGCGGCGCGTCGCCGGGGGCGTACAGGAGCTGCTGCGCCGCCGGGGCATCCACATCGTTCGCGTTCGAGGAGCCCATCTTGGCGGAGCGCTCAGCCATCATATCAACGACAAGGAAGGCAAGAAACCCAGCCGATCGAGGCTGATGTGGGGATCACTTGCGATCTCTAGGAGTGGTGTTCTCGTTCCGAAACGCTCGTGTGAAGCGTCTGTAATGTCCATTCTGCTACTGTCGAGTCTCACGGCATAATTCGCTACTGAGCAGAGCGACAGAGCAGAAGAGGAGGAGGAGGAAACAAAAGTTGGGCTGCGATGGCTGTAGTCCAGAAACGACTTCTTTCATCCCGTTTTGGGGGCCTTAAGTAGCGAGGTACTCCGTACTTGCTCTACGTATGAACTTAGGTACTGGAAAAGCAGCTGCGCGTGCCTCGGTACCTGGCTCATCTACTTTCTGGTAGTATTCGGTACCTATGCGGTTCCGCGGTTCTGCCGGGATTCAGCCTTTTGAATGACGACAAGCCAGCCGCCCAATCAGGTGACGGGAACCGCATTATCCATTAAATGTATCCAATTCAATTCCTGCAGCCTTGTTACGCATTACGAATCCCCATTCCTCCCTCGCATCCCGGCGCCCTCGAGTCGGGTCTTGTTCCTCTACATAGGCGGCGATGCGATGCCAATGATACCGGCTGACGATACTACGACAACGACTCCTCCTCAACTCGGAACGGAACCATGACCCTCGAACCAGGTTCCGGCCGCCGGTCGGTATCGCCCGAGGGAAGCTCCGGCCGCGACTCGCCGCTCCCTAGGCAGTGGAGGAACCAGCTGGGTGGCGGTATGCATGCTCAGCCAGCCCTGGCCAGATCTCGTCGTGGAGGAGGTCTAATTATCAATGCCGCTGGCCAGATGATGTGCATTTCAGGGACAAAAACTATCGCAAATATGCTGCCGGCATCGACCGCGCCCTGTCACTCTTCGAGACTGCCCTGCAGGAGTGGGCCGACTACATCTCGTTCCTCAACCGCCTGCTCAAAGTACGCAACGCCACGTTCGGCCATGTTCGGCCAACAGAAGCCGCATGCTGACATGTCAATGGCCAGGCTCTGCAAGCTCGCCAGTCCTCCATGACCACGATCCCAGCCAAGGCGGTTGTCGCAAAACGTCTGTCGCAATGTCTCAATCCTTCCCTGCCCTCCGGCGTCCACCAAAAGACGCTCGAGGTCTACAACTACGTCTTTACCGTCATCGGCAAGGAAAGTCTCTCCCGCGACTTGCCTCTCTACCTCCCCGGCCTGGCACCAACCCTCTCGTTTGCGTCGCTGTCGGTTCGTTCGCCTTTCCTGGCTCTTCTTGAGCGCCACTTCCTCCATCTCGAACCCCGGTCTCTCCGGCCCGCCGTGAAATCGTTGATCTTGGCTCTTCTTCCTGGCCTCGAGGAAGAGACGAGCGAAGACTTTGACAGAACTCTGAAGCTGCTGGACCGGTTCAAGGCCGCCATCCGGCCTGCCGAGAGCGAGCTCGTCGGCGATGACGGCCATCATGCGGCTGGCGACGAGTACTTTTGGCAATGCTTCTTTCTCGCCTCCATAACCAGCCAAAGCCGCCGTCACGGTGCCCTTGCGTACCTGGTCCGCAGCCTGCCACGGTTGGGACCTCCTCCTCCTCCTCCTCAAGCCCCGGTTCCCGGAACGAGCGCCGGTGATGATTCTGCAATCACAAGCAAGCTCACCACGATCGTGACGTCGCCAGACTCAGGTCTTCTTCTCCGGTGTTTTGCGGCCGGACTCGGTGACGAGCAGCTCTTGATCCAGCGCGGCTTCCTGGACCTGCTTGTCACCCACATCCCGCTGCACTCAAAGGTCTTGCAAAGTCGTGCCAAGCCCCAAGACCTGGAGCTGCTCCTCCGCGCCGCTGTGGGAGTTGTCATCCGACGCGACATGAGCCTGAACAGAAGACTTTGGGCCTGGCTTCTCGGCCCGGACCCGACGCATGCAGAGTCGGAACACACCACCGCGGAATCGCCGTTGTCGCCCTCGGAGCAGCAGCACTACGCTGCCGCAAAGACCAACTACTTTGAGGAGCACGGCCTCCAGCCTCTCACCAGGGCACTGCTGGCCATGATCACCTCGGCCGCCGAAGCCAGCCCTGCCGAGCGCGCCCGCCCCTACAAGATCTGCCTGTCGTTGATGGACAGGTGGGAAATCGGAGGACTGGTGGTGCCGGAGGTGTTCTTCCCCGTTGTTGACAGCGTCAGAAGATATCGGGCCGAAGCGCCGTCCAAGGCCGATTTCCACGAGGTCCTTCGAAGCGCCAGCGTCTTCTTCGATGGCGTCGAGAGTGGCCTCATCTACGGCGAGATTGTCAGGCTCCTTGCCCAGGCCGTAGGGCCGGGCCGTCTCACCGGCGAGCAGAGACTGGATAAGCTCTCGCTCATAACCTTTATCCTCTCCAACTTCAACGTGCGAGAGGAGGAGATGGTGACAACCCACGCACCGCTTGTCGCGCTCGCCGGGCTCTGCATGCTGGAGGATAGCAAGAAGGAGCCAGGGGGAGATGGGATGATGAGCCTTGACCTCGACGGAGCGTTTCTGGATCTGGTGCATGAGCTTTTGAACGTCGCAGCGTCTTTATTGGATCTGGTCCCAGAGAGGGCGTTCCCGGAGGAGTATGCCAGCTCGGCGCGGCGGCGGATTGAGCCTGATGTATTGGCGTCGCTTTCCAGCGCGGAGACGGTGAAAAGAATCCACGCCTTTTACGCCAATGAACAGGGCGACACCGAGGTAGCAGCGTCTCCTTTCACCCAGATCGAGGTGGGCGAGTTGCTTCTCAGCACAGCTTCCAACCTGGTTTGCGAAGAGCCCACTCGGCCTGACCGGTCTGTTGATACTAGCATGAGGATACGCATCTTAAACATGCTGTTTACAAAAATGCCCCTGAGCTACAAGACCGACAGCAAGCGCCTGCTGTCGTTCTTGGCAGACAATCTCAATCAGCAGGGCGCCTTGTCCTTCAAGACCTTTTCGTCCATGTTGTCGCTTGCTACTCAACTATACTCAGTAGACCGGGCGTCCTCGGCGGATTTTTCCGACTTGGTCCCTCCTTTTGTGCGCCGCGCCTGGTCGTTTCTCTCGGCCTCGGAACCCAAATATCACGTCGAAACTGTGCGGTGTCTCTGGCGGATGCAGTCCTCGCTCTCTCCTCTGAATCATGACATTGAAGCCTCCATAGCCGAACTCATGACCGAGAACGACGTTGGAGGCACCTTTTCATCACGTCCAGCAGACCCCGGCCGCACGTTTGGCGTGCTGTGGACGCACACGCTGCAGGACAGCAATATCTCGCATGCCCATGCTGATAGAAGAGGGCCAAAGACACCCGATGCCAAATCGCGCCAACGCCTTGCAGGCATGGACTATTACCAGGTCATGCTGACCCGCCCCGTATTCCTGCTCCTCGACTCTCTGCTTGATGAGCGAACGCAGCTGTTCATGACCACAAAAGCCTGGCTTAACAGCCTGGTTGGCGTAGAGCAGTGAGTGGGCCCGCGCGCTCATCCTCAGACCGGCCGGGCCGTTGCGCCGACTGACTTTTGAGCAACAGGCTTTTCCATATCTTCATCAAGAAGCTCACCGAGCTTCCTTTTCTTTCAGCAACGTCCTCCTCCTCCTCATCCTCATCCTCAGGCCCACATGCTCCCATAATATACACCGATGACGACGACCTTGACCTCTGCCTCTACTACCTGCGTACGCTTTCAAATGTCCTAAGATGGGCCCCTGACGCCTTTTGGGAAACGTTGGCTCGTAAGACGATAGACGACGACCAGACAAGGGCAGAAGGTAAGCGGCATATTATATTTACCCAAGCCATCACACCAACCATAATCTTTGCTGGTAATAATAATAATAAATTCCAGGAGCTGGTGCTCAGGAGAGCGATGTTTCCCTGCAGGAATTCTTCCTCGGGGTGTGCGTCAAGTGTGTTATGGGCAACAGCAAATCAGACAACCGACGGCTGCGAGTCAAAATCACGCAGCTGCATCGCTGTTCTCTCACAGTGCTTCACCAACTACTGCTCAGTCCGGCCTCGAAGCCCATGGTTGACAACGGCCTCGTAGATGCGCTGGTTGACAGACTTGAACAGTCTCTCCAGGACCCAGATCCTTACGTGCAGGTCCTGCTCCTGGACGTGATATTCGCCACTCTGAGGCTTCGAGAGCCCGTGCCCGTCGAATTGCCCGTGCCCGTCGTGGAAAAGCGATCGGCCGCATCTGCCGACCCGTCTCGCTCGCACAGGTTGTCAGCCTCCAACGAGTCTCGTCCCAAATTGGCAATACCCCATCCTCCACCATCGCTCCTCAGGTGCTTGCAAACAGGGCTCGGTGCCGCCAGCAGCCGGCCTATACTCGACAGCTGGGTCGGCTTCCTGACAGAATGCCTGCCATTCTATGCGGATGCGATATTCCAGGTGCTTATCCCTCTGGTTGAGACGTTTTGCAAGCAGATCGGCCAGACCATAAGCGATCTTCGGACTACCTTCAACGACCAACAAGAGCTTTCCGTCGAACCAGCCAATGCGCCGGAATCCACCCTCATCTCTCTCATCAACGGCCTCGAGCGTGTTCTCGCAAGAGCCCACGACCAGCTTCTCAAGGAGGAGACACGCAACCAAGCAATGAAAAGCCCAGACCAGCCGCAGAGCTTCTTTGGAAACATGGTGTCGGGCGTCTTTAACTCGGACGCCCCCCAGTCCCGGAGCGCCACGGCCAACGATCGTCTGACGGTTCATCTTGCGTTTCAGGATGCGGTACGCATCTGTTTCGGGATCTGGTCGTGGGGCCAGGGCGAGGAGGCAAACAAGCATGATGTCTTGTCGATCGCGTCCTTCCACTATACCTCTCTGCGCATGAGAAACAGGGCGCGTCGGCTGCTCGAGCATCTGTTCGCCGCCGAGACGCTGGAGTGCCTCGAGACCATAATCGACATCTGGAGACCTGCTTCTCTGGCGGACCGCAGACCCAGCCCCAACGCCGAGGTCTTCAACCTCTTGTCGGCCCTCGACGCGTCGAGACCCAAGAACACCATGCCCGCCATATTCAACGCAATATACAGCCGCACCAGTCCTTCTACGCTTGTCCCGTCCCGAAAGTCAACCCTCACTATATCGCTATCCGATACTGACCTCGTCATCTTTCTCATTGACTATGCCAGGTCACTCGACGACGACGCAATGGATGAAATTTGGCAGGACTGTATCACGTTCCTGAAGGACCTCCTTGGAAACCCGTTCCCGCACCGGCAAACACTGCCCAGCCTGCTCGAGTTTGCCGCGATACTCGGCGAGAAGGTTGACAATACCAACTTTGGGGAGCAGCGGAAGATGCGCCGCGAGCTCGGGGTGGGTGTCTCCCCCCCTCCTCCACGAAGAAGACAAGACACGTTGTGCTGACCCAATCCCCGAGATAGGACCTCTTCATGCGTCTTTTGACAGCGCTCTTCACAACGCGGCCCATCACGTTTACAGAGCAGCCATCGGCAGCAAACATGCAAACAGAGCAGAGGGCAGACTCCTCCAGCCGGCGTGCGCCGCCACTTGGCACACCCACTGAGAGGGCTGATGATGTGGTGGCCATACTGGCGTCCATCACCCCCAGCCTACACAAGATCCTCCTCGACAATGACCGCATACTTGGTGCGGCCGGCACCATCTCAGCCAACGTCATCGGCCCATCATTACGGTCCAAGGCCTTCCCTGATACAATGTCCAAGGGCACGCTTCAGCTGCTCGGCGAGCTGTCGAGGCTGCCAAACAACCAAAAGACGTGGAAGAAGGACGTGGGCGATGCGTTCAACGACGCCAGGTTCTTTGGCATGCGTGCGACGTTGGTCGAGGAGCACTGGCTACCGCTGCTGCGGCAGTGGACCATCAGCGACAAGGAGAAGATGGGCGAGATTGTGAGCCGCATCAGCCCGCCCAGCACAGCAGGCATCGTGTTCGGGGTGGGGGCGACGTCGGCCAGGCTCGAGGCGGATCGAAAGACACAACTCAACCTGAGGCGGATCGCAACGCTCGTGATGGCGTCGCCCGACGACAGCTTCATCACCGACATTGCATTGATATTCGACAAGCTCGTCGAGCTGCTCGGGGCCACGTCCACGTCGTCCCCCTCGTGCGCCACGCGGGCCGAAGTGTTCATGGTGATCCGCGCGCTTGTCCTGCGGACCAGCCCGATCCACCTTGGCATGCTGTGGCCCGTGGTCAACGCCGAGATACACGCTGCCGTCTCGTCGGTCGTGTCGGCAGACCACAGCGCACCCGCCGACATGTACAACAACGCGTCGGTGCTGCAGGCCTGCAAGCTCCTGGACCTGCTCATCTGCGTGGCGCCCGACGACTTTCAGCTGCACGAGTGGCTCTTTGTCACTGACACGATTGACGCCGTGCACCGATCGCCCAACTACCAGTCGGTGGCACTCGTGGACGAGCTCTCGGAGGAGCTCGGGTCAGCGGCCCTGAGCTCGGGCACGCAGTCGGAAACCCCTGCCCATTTGGCCGCCAGGAGCGGGCGGCGACGGCCACTGCTCGGCGTTGGCGGCATGAGCGACGAGATAAGCCTCGAACGAAAAGACGAGCTGGTTGCAAAGGTTCTGAGGCCGTTTTTCGGGCAGCTGAGCATATACGCGTTCGAGTCAACATATAGCATGGGAGCACTGGACAAGGAATACTGCGTGCAGAGTGTCTTGCGGGACCTTTTTGACGAAAGGAGTACAGTCAAGGCACTGTAGGAGTTCAATAAAATATGAAATGCTATCGCGCCATTGAATATCCACAGCAAGTCAAAACAATATTTATTATTATTTAGTAAGGATTGGTAGTAGTATATATTATTCTTCCTCGGGATAAAAGCTGGTCGTCTGATGAGATGTCATCGTCCGAGCCGATGATTATTAGCTTGTTATCCATGCCCGTGGCCGTGACAGAAGCTGCTGCTGCTGTTGTTGTTGTTGCTGTTGTTGTTGCTGCTGCTGCTGCTGCTGCTGCTGCTGCTGTTGCTGCTGCCGCTGTTGCTGCTTTGAACACTATAGTCTCTCTGGGCGGTGGTCCCGACTTTGCAATGCGTGGCGGACGCGCGGGTTTTGCAGGCAGATATGCAACCATGGCCTTGGACGCACCCCTCAGGCAATACTGGGTGACCTGGATGCTGTGCTGAGGGGGTGCCAGTGCGGCGAGCTGGCGTATGTCGCTGGTGCGCGGAAGATAGAGCGCGTGCGCGAGCCCAAAGTAGGCGCTCTCCAGCTCGTTCAGGCCGTACGGGTGCATCTGCGTCAGGTCAAAGATAGCATCGCTGGCATAGCCGGGACCTCCCCAGGGCGGGCTTGCAAAGATGGCGGTGTCGGTCAGAGGGACGCGCAGGTGGTCATGGAGCCCGCATCGATCCGTGTGGTCGTTGTCGTCGTCGGCGGCGAGCAAGTTGGCGAGAAAGTCGAAGCTGTCGGCGAGAACCCATGTGATGTCGAGATGTAGGCCGTAAATCTCGGCGTTTTGCTGTGCGCAGGCGAGGGTGGACGGGTCGTGCTCGATGGCGATGACACGAGAAAAGTGGCCCGAGAGGGCAAAGGCGATGGCGTTTCCACCAGCGCCTGCGAAACAGTCAATCACTATGGACTTGTTTGGGTTCTGGGCGTAAAAGTCCTGGGCTATGCGTCTGCTCGGCAGTCAGAGAGAGAGGAAGGAAACGAAACGAAACGAAACGAAAGGGCCCAGCGTGGGTGCGCATACTTTGCTATAAGCTCGGGGGTGACGCCAAACCACGCATCGTTTGTGAGGTAGATGCCCTCGTCGTAGAGCGAGAAAATATCGTATCTTTGGTGCCAATACCTGGATGGACTGCGAGTAAGTGTGTGTGTGTGTGAGAGAGAGAGAGTATGGTATACAGGTGATAGAGAAACGCACTTGTGCAGACTGTGCGGGAGGTGGCTCCTGCTCGTATAGTGATGGCACTTGTCTGTCAGAGGCAGCCTGCGGGCGGGTCTCATCTGCAGATTTGATTTTATCTTCATGTTGTTAAAACTGTCCACGTCTCTGCGAAGGCGTCGACATCACGTGACGACGATAAATGGGTGTTGATGGAAAATTAATTCTGCCGCTGCCGCTGCCGCTGCCACAGCGTATATTCGTTGCGCTAGCATGTGGGACTTGGCTGACGCTGGATAAATTTAGCAGCAACTCGTGTTCGAAATGGCGGTCGTGGAAAGTAGATTTTATTTAAATAAATAAATAAATATATTTTTATAATTAAAGATTCGTATAGCCGGATAGATATTGAACCATCCGAGCTATGCCACGATAAAAAAATACAGTAAGACGTGATACCCTCTGTCTTTGAAGCTCAGTAACCTAAATAAATAAATATATATATGTGTATATCTGAAATCGCTCGTTTCAGTAATGCCTTGCTGATGATTGGCAACTCATATCTCCGGATTTTCCCGACAAGTGACTTGGGACCCAGGGGCTGGCCTGCAACCTTTTCTGCCTGCCTGAGGAACAAGTTTCGTATAAAATTCCAGAGTCGGCACGCCCATTGATGATTGATGATTTTCAAAGCACCAAGTTAGAGATTCTGGATTCTATACTTGTTCATTCCTCTCGCCCGCCATGCTTCAGCCGCCGCAAATCATCTCCACCCGTGCCATCACGTCCAGCCTCCGGCTCCGACTTGCCACTTGCGCGACCCGCTCCGCCTCGACCGATGCCGTCGCGCTGACCGGTCGGCACGTCCTCAAGTGCGCGCCTGCCGTGACGGTCCGGGCCGCCGCCGGGTTCCACACCACGTCTTCCTCGCGGCTGCGCGACTTCTTCCCGGTAAAGGAGACGAGCCACATCCGCCAGACACCGCCAGCGTGGGAGCACCCTGGCTTTACAGAGGAGGAGCTGCACAACGTCGTACCGGCACACCGCGATCCCGAGTCGCTTGGCGACTGGCTCGCCTGGAAGGCCGTCCGCATCGCACGATACTTTATGGACAAGGCCACAGGCATCGGCGAGAAGCAGCAGGTCGACAAGGCCCACCCGACAACCGCCATTGACGCCTCGCAGCCTCTGACCGAGGCCCAATGGGTTAGCTGGTTCCTAAAGATAAAAAAAAAAAAACACAACTAACCAGCATGTTTGTTTGTCCAGCTCGTCCGCTTCGTCTTCCTCGAGTCCATCGCCGGCGTGCCTGGCATGGTTGGCGGCATGCTTCGACACCTGCGATCCCTTCGACTCATGAGACGTGATAATGGATGGCTGGAAACCCTTTTGGAGGAGGCGTTCAACGAGCGCAGTGAGTCGAGTGTTGCCCCCTGCTATGGTGCGGTATATGGCGAGCTGACCCCGTTGCAGTGCACCTTTTGACGTTTATGAAGATGTGCTCCCCCGGCCTGTTCATGCGCGTCCTGCTCCTCGGCGCTCAGGGTGTCTTCTTCAACGCCCTCTTTGTCATGTACCTGATCGCACCCAAGGTCGTCCACAGATTTGTCGGGTACGTGCAAGAACCCCCAACCTTTGTACCAAGCAACTGACGTTTCTCTCAGATACCTCGAGGAGGAAGCCGTGCATACGTACACGCGCTGCATCCACGAGATCGAGCAGGGCAAGCTCCCAAAGTGGTCCAACCCCGACTTCAACATCCCTGACATTGCGGTTCAATACTGGCGGATGCCCGAGGGCAAACGAACAATGAAGGACCTGATCCTCTACATCCGCGCCGACGAGGCCTGCCACCGCTCCGTCAACCACACCTTTGCCAACTTGAACCAGACCGAAGACCCCAACCCGTTCGTGTCGACCTACAAAGGGGACCGCGAGGCACCGCGGCCGCTCCAGAAGTCGGTGGGCTGGAACCGTGAGGAGGTCATGTGAGGACGGTAGAAGCCCTCCCTCTTCTTCTTTTCTTTTCCTTCTTTTCCTTTCCTTTGCTGTGTGTACCATGTATGCATCCTCACCATGCACAAGAAGGCGTCTGGATCAGCCATACACCATATAAGCGTGATTGTTCCCCTAAGCCCCGATGGCTGTGGGCCGAATGTCTGGGTAGACTGGAAGGCTGATTGGTTTTTTTTTTCTTTTTTGAATCTTGTGGACCGGATACGGATAGAACTATAGAACTCTCGACTCATTTGCATTATTATTATTATACGGGGTTGTACGGAGCAAAGAAAAGGCCAGGAAATTGAAGGCCTCTGTACAAGCTGGCCCATCTTAGTAGATGCTTTACTCTGCGCTTATCTGCAGCTTAGATCACGTGACTGCCCGGTCCGAATTTACACAGCCCTTGGAGGCCGTTGAAGGTACAGGTACCACTTAGATACCTTGCCGTCTTGGGTTAGGGCTGGCTGGCTCTGTCTTCTCACCGGGCGTCGTGGCGGTAATAAGTTTATTCGGACCACTCAAGTATCGCCCTTTTATGCACATAGAACATATAGCTTCTAGAGGAAGGCGGCTTTAGGCGCCAGAAACCAACAAACGAGACCACATCTTGGGACTTTGGAGCTCAGTATCGCCCTCGGCCCCTCCTCATCTTTTCAATGCTTGTGACCACCAGCCATCGATACGATTCGCCGCTTGTAGCACGATAAAGTCGAGCGAGCGAGCCAGCCTGGGCGGTCGCGAGTTAATAACATTCCTGCTTCAAAGTACTGCTTGCTTCAAAGTACTGGTCTACGTATCTACATGCATGGGTTTCTGCCCGTATTCTTACTTGCCCCCCCTCTCGTCAGTTCCCACTCTTCTCTGCATCTTCCATCCCCTTCATCGCCGGCTTTCCTCTATCAGCAACCTGTTGCAAGCACAGCCCCCGCGGGGCACGTTTGATCGCTTCATCGCCACAGTCTCTGCCTTTCTGCCTTGTTTGCCTTTTTCTTCTTCACCCTTGCCCCAAAAATAGCAGACGGATCCCTACGACAGCAGCTAACTCGACCACGCCTTTTCGCACCCACCCACGTACGCACCCATCTCGTACCTGTATCTTGCTTCCAAGAGGGATCTCAAGGCAATCCTTTGCCCGTTTGACCTTGTCTCAAGAGACGCAGAGACAGAAAGTGGAGGAAGGAAAGTGGAGGAAAGGACAGAAAGTGTGCGCTTCACCCCCTCTCAAACCCACACACCCCCCGACGACCAAGCTGCATATCATGGACGGTGAAAAGCAATCCCATTCCCCCTCGTCCCCGAGCCCGTTTCAACCGGCCGGCGAACCCGTAGGGCTGGGTTTGGGACTTGATCAGTCAACAATCACGCCGCAGCAGCAGCAACAACAACAGCAACAACAACACCCTCAGCACCCTCAACACCAGCCGTATCCCGGCAGTGCCCCCCCGCAGGCCGACTTCACGTCCTTTAGTAGCAACAACTTTCTCCACAGCCAGGCGCAGCAGCCTTCCGTCTTCGATCACAAGCCGCACGGCGGCCCCGACTCCGGCAACAACCAGTTTACGTCACAGTCGCAGCCGTCATTTCTGACTCCAGACTTCAACAACGACTTCCCCCTCTTCCAGACCTCGCCTGCCCACGGCGAACACCAGTTTGAATCTCCTCTCTTCGACACCTCCAACGTAAATGCCAACATGGCCTCTCCACATGCCCAGTCCAGTCACCAGAGCCCGACGCCGCCGCACCTGCTCGGCGACGGCTCGTCGCGCCAGGCGTCGCCTCGCTTCCCACAGCACTATCTTCCTCCCAGCGGCGGCCATTCGCGCAACGCCTCTCTTGGCCCCCAGGCCGCCCTGATGCACAACCAGATGCAGAACCAGATGCAGAGCCAGATGCAGAGCCAGATGCCCGACTGGAGCCAACCCCAGTTCCAGTCGCACAGGAGGAGCATATCCGAATACTCGGACATCTCGTCCGCCATGCCGTCTCCGCACATGGGCACCCACGACAGCTTCGATGACCAGTCGGGGCACTCGCCCCTCCAGCAGCCGTCGGATCCGGGCATGGTCATGGGCATTGGCAACTTCAGCCTCTCGGACGGACACGGCGCCAGCCCGAGCCTTGTTGGCAGGAGCCCGTCTCACAGCCCAATGCCGAGCCCTCGCATGCTCCCGCAGAACATGGGCGACCTGCACCAGCGGAACGCGTTTGGTCTCGGGGTCAGCAACGGTTTCGCCACGTCGTCGCCCTACAGCCCTGGTCTCACCACGTCGGCATCCGAGGCGTTCCCCTCGCTGCAGCCCCCTCCCGGATCTGCCGGCCCCGAGACCCCGCAGATGGCGCCCCCCGTCATCCAGTTCGACCTGGTGGCCGCGCCCTCGAAGCAGCCCGGCTTCGAACCGAACAAGATGTTGAACCAGGATTCTCTCACGCCTCCTGACCGAGGTAAGCCGTTAGTATAGTATAGTATGGCACGTGCCCATTTGGCTGACTGCTTGCTTCAAGGACGCCCCATTTCTCGCCGCAGGGCTGTTACGGACCCCTACAATAGAAGCGCCAGCGTTCAGAGCGGCGGCGGCGGCCATCTCTCCCCGCAGATGAGCCCTGACATGGCGCCGGCTTCCCCCGAGACCGAGTCGTCGAGATCTCTCTCCCCGTTTGACAGGCAGTCGCCCGCGTCTCCCGGGCGCAGGCGGCAGTCGACGTCGTCGGTCCCCAACGTGATCGCGCTCCGCCTCGCAGATCCCGAGTATCAGGCGGCGCAGGAAAACGGCCCCAAGCGGGCCCAGAAGCACCCGGCAACCTTTCAGTGCAACCTGTGTCCCAAGAGGTTTACTCGTGCCTACAACCTGCGCTCCCACCTCCGCACGCACACGGACGAGCGCCCGTTTGTGTGCACCGTGTGTGGCAAGGCGTTTGCGCGCCAGCACGACCGCAAGCGGCACGAGAGCCTTCACTCGGGCGAGAAGAAGTTTGTGTGCAAGGGCGAGCTCAAGAACGGCGGCAGCTGGGGGTGCGGGCGGCGCTTCGCGCGCGCAGACGCCCTTGGACGGCACTTTAGATCAGAGTCCGGCCGGGCCTGCATCGCGGCCCTGCTCCAGGAAGAGACGGACGAGAGGACGCGCCAGTGGCACGAGCAGCGTCTGGCAAGCATAGGCCAGAGTCTTGCCCCACAGGCGGCCATGAGGGTCGAGGCGCCGACCTTTTCGATGGACGCCAACTACGGTCTCCCCGCGGCGCTGC
>JAOYNU010000005.1:1069668-1108905 GCA_026745395.1 Tympanopsis confertula | reverse complement strand
ACCAGGCACCCTTGGCAAAGACAGTCATAGGAACAGGCTCCAGGCCCATCTCCTTCAAGCGCTTAGGAAGGTTCGCAGAGATATGTCGCAGGTATGGCAAGGAGAATGAGGCGAACGAGTCGGGCGAGAGTTCACCAGCCCAAGAGTCGAAGACTTGAACCAGCTGCGCACCAGCGGCAACCTGCAGAGCCAGGTACTCAACACAGATTTCTGCAATCTTCTGCAACAGAGCCTGCGACTCCTTGGGATACTTGTAGACCCAGGTCTTTGACTGCACGAAGAGCTTGCTGCCACCTCCTTCGACCATGTAGCACAGCAGAGTCCATGGGGCACCACAGAAGCCAATCAATGGAACCCGACCTTGAAGCTTCAAGCGAGTGAGAGTGATTGCATTGTATACATACTCCAGCTCTGCCTTGACATCGACCTTCTTGGCCATAACCTGCTCGTACTGTCCGTCTGTTGGCGACTTGAGTGGTTCGGGGAAGTGCGGGCCCTTCTTATCCACCATCTCTACGACCATTCCCATGGCCTGTGGGATGACAAGGATATCGGAGAAGATAATGGCTGCATCGATGAGTCCGCTGTAGCGCTCGACTGGTTGGAGGGTAATGGTCGAAGCGATCTCAGGTGTGCGGCAACATTCGAAGAAGTCGCGGTTTCCTTTGGCCTCGTGGTATTCGGGGAGATAGCGACCAGCTATTAAATCCTGTATTAGCAATGGGGACGTTCGAAAGGGAAATTTGTGGCAATGCTCTGTATTGAGCACAGTTCACTCACCTTGTCGCATCACCCAGATTGGAGGGCGCTCCACCTTCTCGCCTGCGATTGTGAGCTATAATCCAGAAGCCATATGGACAATTAGATCTTACCGCGAGCGGCCCTCAGCAACAGATCGTTCTTTAGTGGCTCAAATTGTTCCTGCATGGTGGGTGTTGAGTGCAGGTTGAAGGAGGGGAAGTGGAATTCTCGGGGAACCGCGGGCCCGATCTAATTGATCCACCGCCGAGGAACCTTGTGAGCGGGCTAGGCCAACTTGCCATCGTTAACATGCAGACAATCTCGATCGTCTAAATTCACAAGTAACTTGCTGTAATTAATTATATAGCTCAACGTGCTGACTTGCCTCCTTTATACTATGGCATGCAACATATTGATGAACATAGCAAATTCGATCTCAGAAGATATTCCAAGGTTTAGGTTTTGTTGTGGATTTCAAGTTCGCATAGTTAGAAAATTGAATATCATGCAATGCGTCCAACGAATGATGAAATTTCTAGACTGAAGCCCATCATATCATTAAATCTCCGATTCTCATTATGATTCTAGTAGCTGTATATACATTGCTTTTATTCGTTCTTTTCCTCGATTGCCTTCTGTTTCTTCATGGTGCTCAACTTGTAGAGTGAATCGTCAATCATCTTCCTCTGCTTCTCATTCAAATCTTGAGACAGGGCGGATGTTCCCACGATATTGAGCTTGGAGACAAATGGGTCTTCAACAGGGACGAATGTGAATTCATTATCATTGCGCGAGACCTTGAAAGCCTCGAGAAGCCTTGAAGGTGAATCAGGGTTGGCTTTCCACTCGCTTGAAGAGCCTGTCTCGTGGAGAGTATCCACCGATACAACTAGCGTGTCGCCGTGAATGGCGACCACATCAAGCAGGTTACCAGATAGCTGACTGGTAGTCGACTGTGCCTTGAGTTCATTGTCCGCAATTGTATAGCATAGCAGCTTCGGAGACCTACAAATACGTTAGCTGGAATCAATTAAAAAAGTACGGACAAAACATACCCTTCTAGTCCAACGAGGATGAAGTCCAGGCCACCGATGGACAGGTCCCAGATTCCACGCACGGTAGCTCCATTCTCAACTTCTGACAATGAGATCCTTTGGTGGATTGTTCCTTGAACCCAGTCCCACAGGATAAGCTCGCCGTCTCCTGCACCGGAGACGAGAAGCTCAGGTGCCCAGGCAGGAACACAAATCTTACAAACGAAAGATTTGTGACCAAGGCAGAACTGCTCGATGACATGTGCTTGGGGGTGTCCACGCGACACTCTGATATGCTCATCACGGTCTGCAGTCAGAATGTAGCTGCGACCATCCCGCGATACTGAAATCAAATCTGTGAGCACTGACACATGGCCAAGGACGTTGCGGTATTCAAAATTGAGAACATTCTTCTCCTCATTCGACTTGGCCGGTTGCTTCTTGTTTTCGAGGCGAGCCTGCTGCTGCTTCTCGAGGGTCTTTAGATTTTTCCCAGAGTGCACAGTAAGCTCAGTCGCGGCCAGTGACTTTCGAGTCTCGTCAAGACGACTCTTGATAAATTCTCCTGGAATCAAGGGAAGTGCATACACATCTCCGTGCTTATCGGCGCAAATCAAGGTTTGCTTGTCTTGAGTGAAAGCCACGGAACACAGACGCTTGGGCATTACGCTATATAATTGTAAGTATCTGTAGGAAGTTCATTCGAGATGACGGTGCTTACCGAGGCTTTAACTCTTGCAGTTTCCCATCTTGACCCAATTCGAAGACTCGGACAGTCTTGTCTTCTAAGGTCGCAGCAATTACATATTTGCCATCGGAGGTAGCTGTCACGATAGGAATTTCAGACCACGGCAGCTTGCTGTCTAAGGTAGATTTCGATTGTTGCTTTTGTGACTGTTGGTTCACTTGATCTGCCTTTGCGTCTGAATTTTTTTCTGTAGATAGTTTCACGCGTTTCTCGGGTGGCCCTTGGTCTGAAGAATGCTCTGCTGCCTCAGAACTTGGGTTCTTCGTGGAATCTAGATTGGTAGACGGCCAAGCATCTATGCGCTCCCCAGTCGCGGCGTTATGAGTGTATAGTTGCGGCCCTGCCGAAGCCACGAGGATGCCTGAAGCTCCTACAGGGGACTTGATATGTCGCAGGCATTGGAAAGGATGTTGAAAGCCAGCCATCGTGAATTGGCTCGATTCAATATCAGACGATGAGTCGGCAAAATTTTGGATGCGGGCGGTGGAGCTCGATTAGGTTTGCTGAGGCCGCCACAGCATAGTCGACTTGCTGAGACGTCAAATTGGCGAATATTGAACGAGGTGATGTAGAAATTTTAGATAGATGAATTATTTATGTCTACTACATGGACTATAAATTTGCTCTTTTAATCGCTACCCAATTTGCCATTCACGCCGTACGGATCAATCTCTCGCTTCTCTCGGGACTACAGCTGTCTCACGTGACCCACTAGCGAACGCACCGAAAAAAGAAATCGGCACAAAAATTCGGTCCGCTTTCTTCCTCTCCATATCCAACTTTACGATTTTCTTTTGCCCTTAAACAACCTATCTTCAGTGATATTAAGGAGAAATGGGGGGCAAATCAGCAACCAAGGCCGCTTACTTCGATAAGCTGAAGGCCAACCTCGACGAGTACCGCACTGTCTTCATCGTCGGTGTCGACAATGTCTCGTCCCAGCAGATGCACGAGATCCGTATCTCGCTCCGTGGTGAGGGTGTTGTCCTGATGGGCAAGAACACCATGGTTCGCCGTGCTCTCAAGGGTTTCATCGCTGAGAACCCTGAGTTCGAGCGTCTGCTTCCCCACGTCAAGGGTGAGTTTTCCAACGACATTCGAATCCCTATGACCGATTGACTAACGTGCGCGCTCCTTAGGCAACGTTGGTTTCATCTTCACCAACGCCGACCTCAAGGCCATCAAGGAGAAGATCCTTGCCAACCGTGTCGCTGCCCCTGCACGTGCCGGTGCTTTCGCTCCCGCCGACGTCTGGGTCCCCGCTGGTAACACCGGTATGGAACCCGGTAAGACCTCTTTCTTCCAGGCTCTTGGTGTCCCCACCAAGATTGCTCGTGGTACCATTGAAATTGTCTCCGACCTCAAGCTCGTTGAGGCCGGAAGCAAGGTCGGTGCCTCTGAGGCCTCTCTGCTCAACTTGCTGAACATCTCTCCGTTCACCTACGGTATGACCATCGCCCAGGTCTACGATGCCGGCCAGTGCTTCAGCGCTGAGGTCCTGGACATTGATGACGAGACTCTGCTCAAGAGCTTCAGCTCCGCCATCAACACCATCACCACCATCTCTCTGGCTGTTGGCTACCCTACCCTCCCTGCCACCATCCACAGCATCATCAACTCCTACAAGAAGGTGCTCGCTGTTGCCATTGAGACTGAGTACAGCTGGCCCGAGATTGATGAGCTCAAGGACCGCATCGCCAACCCCGATGCTTACGCCTCTGCTGCTCCCACCAGCTCTGCTCCCGCCGCTGAGACCAAGGCCGAGGCTGCTCCTGCTGAGGAGGAGGAGGAGTCCGATGAGGACATGGGCTTCGGTCTCTTCGACTAAGCGCCTCTTCCTCGAGAAGATACGACTGCCATGTATTAGATTTTAAAATTGACCCGACCCTGGAATGGGAGGGGAATGAAAACTCATGACTTGGCACGACAAATGTTTTGCTTTGCTTTTTTTGACATCAATGGACGTAGATCGCTCCATTATCTGTCTTGATATAAAATGGTGAGTTTTTCTTCTTCTGTCTGTTTCACACCTCGTTCCCCCACCACCATCCACAACCTGGCGGATGATTATAAATTTTTAACCCCGAGCAACGGCCCCGTGGCCGCGCTGACGATTAAAACGCAACAACAACACTCTAATTTTTTGCTGACGCCAAGCACTACTTTGCATTTGATTCTCACTCATATCGTTATTGATCAATTGCTAATATTATGAAGATTCTGCAGGTTTACCTATCAACTCGAGCGACGTAGCACCGATCATCGGACAAATCTTGAATCCCGTAGCCATCGTAGACTGGGCGTTGCAGGGCAGTGGACGGATTTACGAATACGGAGAGGAGGCTTATCGGGCTTGGATACTAGGGCAGCACCTTAGCCAAAATCAACTTTTACATCATCTCCAACAACTCAGTCGTTCGTAATTAAAGTTTTCAACAAATATATTCATGGTATCCATGCTACAAATCAAGTATATATTATGAACAGTGAACTCCAAAGAAAAGGTATCTCAAGCGTGACAAGTGCTTCTCGGCTACTCATCAGCGCCTCGTCCAAACCGGCCTCCAAAGCCACCTAAGTCACGACGGAAGAACTTGCCAATGTTCTTCAAATTCTCATTCAGATTACCTGCAGCCGTAGATTCAGACGGGCTTTGAACATGGCTGATCTGCTGCGCGGAATTCGGTGCAGGAGACGAAGTTCCAGACCCAAGACCTGGACCAACACCGCTAGCATTACCAGTGAGGCCAGATCCAAGGCTCGGGTTTCCGAAACGATCCACGCCATCCTTAGCGGCAGAAATGATAGCAGAGCCAAGCATCGTGGGGTCAAAGCGTCCTACTGACGGAGTGCCTGTCAGCCCGAGGCCTTGGGAGACCGAACCACTAGATGCAGTCGTTGCAGCGGGTGCCTGAATAGCATTGAGCATGGGGTTGCTCTGCTGCAAGCTGGCAGAGTAACGATCGGAGGCACGGTGAAGCTGGAAGAGCTCAACTAGATGGTTTTGCTCTTGACGGCTGCGAATTCCCTTTAGATCAAGGATCTTGCGGAAGTTGTTGTTGTTACGGTCCGCGATGTGAATCAGATAAGCTTGCACGAGAGCTTCAGGTGGTGATGGCCGGACCTGCAGTGTTTTGAGGAGAGTTTCGATCTTGAAGAAGCTGCTGTTTACGCGCTTTACGAAACCTGCAGGAGCTGGTGCTGGTAGAAGGGAGGAAAGGCCACTCTTGAGCGTATAAGAGTCGAGCAGCATCTACGTCAGGTTAGCAATAATTCTTGAAGGGGTAAGAAAGTCTAATTACCTGTTCAGCGCCTGTTTCAGAAACAGGTCTGCATTGGAAGACGTTGCTGATGAACAGGCCAGACATCAATTCGATAAGGTGATCAGAGAAGGCACGCGCATATTGCTGCTTGTGAAGCAGAGGCAATATTTCTGCCGCCTTTTCTTTGGTCTGCGAGAGTAGCTCACCCACATATGAGCTTTGGTCGCTGACGGCCTCGATCTTACTCCAAGGAGTGTTTCGCATCTCACGCCAGCAGGGCTCTAAGTTGGCCTCCACTTGGCGAACAAGTCCCCGAACTGCTGCAGATGCAATACCCATGAAAGAATCGGCTTGGCTTTGTAAGTCCACTGATTGTTTGAGACTTTCATCCAGCCGGCCCTTGATCTTCTCCTCCAGCTGGTTACATGTAGTATAGCAGTAATCGGCTGTATTGAGGACGATCACTAGGTCTTCAATCGTCGGCACCATCGAAGGTGTATGCCCAGAAGGACGCTCGCTGATGTAGTTCAGGAGAATCTGCTGGGCATATTGATCAAGATACTTCGCAAACAGCTTGGCTAGATCTGCGAGGCTGGTACCTGTTGATAGCTTAGAGCATTGTTGCAAGGAGTGGCGGTAGAAATTGAAAAGTTCAGTCGATGACGAAACCACGATATGTGAATTGAACTCGTCATCTGGGGGTTTGATGGGCTGTTGGCGGTACTTGGGTAGCAGGGCAGCCAGCTGCTTGTCCTGTGCTTCCACCCAGACGTTAAGATATGGCTCAAATGCTTCGGATATGGACTGGCCAAACGTAGGGTTATCCGCCGACGCCAGTGTATCTGTCGAGGGGCGAGAGGGGGTAAAACGATGTTCAAGGGAATGCTCAAACTCGAGCGTTTCTTGTAAGCAAGAAAGTAACAAGTTGACATCAATCGTTTGCCCATTTCGCACAGAGCGGGACAAAATTCCTTTATAATCATCGCGGGTCCCTTCACAGAAAACATTTGCTAAGATTTCATTGACTCTCCAAGAGGCAGGGAAGATCATAGCGTTCTCTTCGTCGTAAATTTTCAAGATACGTCGGAACCAAGAGTATCGTCGCGATATGTTATCCAATGAACCAGCCTCCTCGTTGTTCCGAAACACTTGACGGTATTCACGGAGCTGGGTGTTGCAGTACCATGTCACAAGGCGTGATCGAGCATGCTCGCCCAACGCATCCGCAACTAAACAAGCCTCCGAGAGCATCGTCCGCTTCTGCATGACTTCGCCCTTTGCAAACGCAATTTCGAAATCCTCGCAGACTTGTTCCAGTAGATCCCGCTGTATATCCGCCACGTTGCGGCTAAGAATTGCAATCTGGTCGATCGATCGGTAGGACTTGAAGTGGGCCATCAGTTGGATCACGGCCTGCAAGAGCTGGGCGCAATCGCGGTACTGTCGTGTCCGGCTGAGAGCCTGAAGTTGGTCATAGGCGATCGTCAACATTTGCAGCCGCTTCAGAGCAGTCATCGATAGTGTCAAGTTCCTCTTCGCATTGTCCAATTGCTTAATGTCGGCGGTCATGTCCGTGATAGCCTGCTCGGTCTTCGATGCTCGCTTGCGCACGTCGTCGATCTTCTTAAATAGCTCTGACAGATCGGCCTTGGCCGTTTGGATGCGTTCCACACTTTCCGCGTTTGAGGTGACCTGCTCCTCCACAAGCGCGCCGATGTCGTAGTCCAATTCATCTTCGCATGAGTGCAGGGCATTGGAGATTTGCGAGACGGAGGAGAGGGTGGAGGGATGTGAGAATATAGCGTTCAGATGGTCGACGGGGTCGTAGTCCACTGTAAATATCATCGTTAGCTCTTGCTCGCATGCTCATTGCCTCAACTTGGGGCCGCGTACCTGCATCCAAGGCGTCGAGGGGGGGTTCGTCCTCGGAGGCCATTGGGCCGGTGTTCGGAACGGTAATTGTGGTCATCCCATTAGCTCACCAAGTGCATCCTGGTATCGGCTAAGGGATTAAACTCTGCGGCAGGCCAATGCCGTCTGGTGCAAGCGTTGAATGTTCGCAGGGAGTGGGTTGAATCAGAGCGCGGGCCGCATCACTCGGGCCAGCTTGGCGTATTACTCAACCGTCAAGACTATGGAAATGAAGTATGCCACCCCCACCACATGGGTCTACGTAGAATGAGAGACCAGATTCTGATGAGCTCATAACTCAGTTTGTATGGGTGTTTCCCTCGTCGCGCGTCTGCTCTATAGGAGCTCGCCGCTGCTTGATTATTCATTGGCGTTCCAGGTCCTCTCTCCTCTTCTCTCCTCCATCTCTCTAGATGACTATTTGATTCGGTTCTTTGCAGTCTTTCCATGCACATGTGTGCTCTCTAATATTTCCCCTTCCAAGGTTGCCTAGGGTTATCAAATTCCTCTTAATTTATTGAACATTGAACATTGTATTATGCACATCAAAATAGCCGTAGATGGTTATATATTTACGTGCATGCCAGGGCCCTCAACTTTGAATTTTTGGTACACCTGGCAGGATCGACCTCGAGAGATTATGGATTTTGCACAGCTGCGCATGATACTGACATTTTCATACGGTATTGAATATGCGGTACGTTCTAATCGATCTAATTAACGAAAATTGTAAAACTGCCGTATACTTCAAACAAACCAGTTTTATGTACGGCGACGTAACTTAGCTCCAGCCCCATAATGCTGACTAAGGACCCAATTCGGCTAGCGCGCCCTCCACGCTCGGGGACAGGCGTCATTTGCGCTGCTCCTGACCCTCTTGCCTCTACCTTTCCCTTTGCGTTTCTTTTGTTATCAGCCCTTAAGCGGGTTTCGTGCATCTGTTTTGTCTATGCAATTACAGTGTGCATAATGTACTCATCGTCGAATACTTTTCTCGGCGGTGGTGCCGGTGGCCGCCCAGGCCAGGCACCATTCATGCAACAACAGCAGCAGCCGCAACAGCAATACTCGCAATTCGGCCAGCAACAAGCTCCATTACAGCAGCCCCAGCCTACTGGCTTTGGTCTCCAGCCTACTGGACTTGCTCCACAGCCCACCGGATTCGCCGGTCAACCCTCGCCGTTCGGTAACTCGCAGCTTCAACCTCAGCCCACCGGATTCCCCGCGGGACAGCTCCAGCCACAGTATACCGGATTCCCTGGGCAGCAACAACAGCAGCCCCAGCAGCCACAATATGGACAGCAGCAAGGTCTTCAACCTCAATATACTGGATTCCCTCCTCAATCGCAACCTCCGGCACAGCCACAGCAGCAACCCCCGCAGATGCAGGTTTCCCAGCCCACGGGTCTCCCTACACGGAACAAGACCTCGAACGAGATGGCCAACTCCTTCACAGGCGCCGCTTCAGGCCCACCTCCACAGGTACCTCCAAAGGGTGGATCCCGCATCCCGAGCATTCGCTTGTCGTTCATCACCGCCCAAGACCAGGCGCGTTTCGAGCAATTGTTTAAGTCTGCTGTCGGCGATAGCCAAGCAATGGATGGAGATAAAGCTCGTGACCTTCTGATGCGCTCAAAGCTCCCGGGAGCCGATCTGTCTAAAATTTGGGTTCTGTCTGATTCTACCAAATCTGGCCAGTTGCTCTTCCCTGAGTTTGCTTTGGCAATGTATCTATGTAATTTGCGCCTGACTGGCCGCGAGCTTCCACCATCATTGCCAGAAACCGTTAGGAACGAAGTTTCGAGTATGGTTGATATAATCTCATTCGGTGTGCCCGACGACCAGCCAGCATCAGCGCCGCGAACCAACGCACCCAGTTTCGATGCGCCCCTGCTGGAAAACAAAGCAACTCCGCCTATTGTTCAACAACCACAGCCACAGCAGGCTAGCAACCAACAGCTTCTGTCTCAATTGACTGCGCAACCCACTGGATTCTTTCCTCAACAGCAGACTGGCTTGCAGCCCCAGCAAACTGGATTCCCTGGACAGAACCCGGCACAGGGTCTTCAGCCTCAGCAGACTGGTTTCATGACCAACCCACAGGCCACAGGCTACAATGGACCCCGCCCCCCGATGCCGCCTATGCCTACCGGATTCGCCTCCAACAACTTGAGCCCTGCACAAACTGGCGGATTGGCTGTTCAGCCTACTGGTATCGCTGCCCAGCCAACTGGAATTCCCGGTCAGTGGGGTTTCATTAACACCCCGGCACAGGGTCTACCGAACATCGAAGCCATGAAGTCACAGCTCATGCCCCAACCGGGCCGCGAGGGTGGTTTCAACATGGCTGCGCTCTCGGGTAATGCTACTGTGGCGTGGGCAATCACAAAGGAGGAAAAGAAAATCTACGATGACCTTTTCCGTGCCTGGGATGGAATGCGCAAAGGTTTCATTGGCGGCGAGACTGCTATCGAGATCATGGGACAGAGTGGACTTAACCGCAAGGATCTTGAGCGCATCTGGACCCTGGCTGATCCACACAACCGTGGTCGTTTGAACATGGATGAATTCGCCGTTGGCATGCACTTGATCTACCGTGCCTTGAACGGATATCCCGTTCCCAGTCGCCTACCTCCAGAGCTGATCCCTCCTTCAACACGACACCTGAATGACTCCATTGGTACGGTCAAATCACTTTTGTCTCAAGACGCGGAGAGTCGCAAGGCTACTGGTGCTTTTTTGCAGCCTCAAAAGACTGGTGTGAGCTATCTTAAGGACCATTCCTTCCGTGGCGGCGGTACAAACGTGGCAGGCAACCGTAAGGATGCGACTATGTTCAAGAACAACGACTCTGCTGGAGGCTACCGCTCTAGCGCTCGCCGTCGTGTTGGTGCTGATGGCCGTACTCCTTCTCCATCAAACTCTCAGACGTCCGAAGGAGAGGAACTTACCGCCATGCAGCTTCAAAAGAAGATTCGTGAAACCAAGGTTATGCTAGATGCCGTTGATTTCCAGGACGAGAAGGGCGCTGAAGACGACGATGTTCTCGATCGTCGAGACCGCCGGGAGGCTGAGAGCCTCATGGATCGCATTCGTCGGGTTCAAGACGACATCGACACTCATCCCAATGCTGCTTTCCGCAATTTGGACAGCGGCCCAGAGCGCAGAGCCCTTCGACGCCAGTTGCAGAATTTCGAGGACCAGGTCCCACAGCTTGCATCTGATGTTCGCCGGGTTGAGCGAGAAATTGCTGACGCCAAGGTTGAGCTTTTCCGTCTCAAGGAGTCTAAGTCCAACCCCAACAGTGCTTCTAACATTGTTGGAACTGGCCCAGGTGGTGCGATCACCGAAGCAGACCGCATCAAGGCTCGCGCTCGTGCTCGTATGCAGGCTCGTGCTGCCGAGCTCTCGGGACGCGCCGCTCCTAAGGAGGAAGACGATGGCGAATCCGCTCGTCGTTTAGAATCTGAGACTGCTGATGCTAAGGCTGAAAAGGAGCGTAACGACACCATGACTCGTGATGTCGAGGTCAGCGTTCGTGACTTTGCTCGTAGCCTCGAGGACAGTCTCCGTGACGAAGGTGAAAACTCGACCCGTGAGCACGAGCGACGCCGCTGGGAAGATGCCCTGGGTGTTGAGAACACTATCCGTGATTTCATTTACGACCTCGGCCGTAACAGTCGTACTGCCAGCATTCGCAAGGAAGAGTATGTGCACACCTTTCCCTCAAGTTTCCAACATGAACCTATGCTAATCTGTTCTAGTCGTGAGCGATCGGCCAACGAAGACCGAGCAAAGTACTCGTCACCGCCCCCTGCTGCTGAATCACCTGCAGCTCGTCCCTCAGCGCCGCCATCTACCGGCTCATCGGGCAATCTGCACGAAGACCGCGTTGCAGCTGCTAGAGAACGTGCCCAAAAGCGCATTGCTGAGCGTATGGCTGCTGCTGGTCTGAAGCCCAGCGAAGCAAGTGAAACCCTTCAGCAGCGCCAGGAGCGTGAGAAGAAGGAGCGCGAGGATCGCCTCAAGCGTGCTGAAGAGGAAGATGCTAAGCGGGAGGAGGAGAGGCAGCGCCGCTTGGCTGAGGAGCGTGGCGAAAAGCCTGCCCCTGCTGCTGCTGCCCCCGCGGCAGCACCGAAGTCTGTTGGCAAGAAGCCGCCTCCCGCGCCCCCTACTCGCAGAGGCCGCACCGACAGCGCTGGCCAAGCTGATTCCAAGAAGGCTGAAGATGTTGTCGAACAGGCTGCTCGTGAACAGGCCATCAAGGAAGAGCAAGAAGTACAGGAGGCTGAGACACAACGTCTTGAGTAAGTCGAATCTCATTCAAATGATTAAGCAGCTCTAACTTTCATACAGGGAGGAAGCCAAACAGCGTGAGGCTGAATATCAGAAAGAGAAAGATGCCCAAGCGGCTCGTCTACGTGCGCTTGAGGAACAGGTGAAGCAGGGCAAGATCAAGAAGCAGGAGGAGAAGCGCCGCAAGGAAGAGGCTTCTCGAGCTGCCAAGGAGCAGGAAGCTAGGCTCGAGGCCCAGCGAGCTGAAATTGCTGCTGCGAAGGAGCGAGAGCTTCAATTGCAGCGCGAGCTTGACGGCATTGATGACGAGAGCTCTTCAGATGATGAAGGTCCACAGGACGTCACCACACCTCAATACAGCACTCCCACACAAAGCCAGACTCTTCCACCCCCACCTCCTCCAGTTCCAACCATCTCGATCCCGGAACCTGCTGAGCCTGAGCCTGAACCCGAGTCGGAGAAGGCCCCCAGCTCCGATGCTAGCTCGCCTGAGTCTACCCGTGAAGCAGTCCCTGCCGCTACGCCAGATGCTGAATCCAAGAACCCCTACTTCAAGTCTCTCGGTCAATCTGAATCGACCCCTGCTACAACACCACCAGCTTCTCAATCTACCAACCCATTCCACCGTCTCACCCAGCAGGAGCCCATCAAGCCAACTTTCACTGGCGCTGGACCCTTGGAGCGCAAGTCTCGCGCCCGTCCTGATGAGGAAGACGACTGGTCTAACGCTGGATCTGACGCTGATTCATCTGATGATGATGATGACGACCGTCCAGGTGGTGGCAGTGCTAAGCAGCTCGCTAGTATCCTGTTTGGTACCATGGCCCCTCCTCGACCTCTGAGCGCTATGGATGACCAGGGCTCTAAGAATGCTACACCTGTTCAGGATAGCCCTATTGCCCCTCCACCCCCCGTTCCTGCTGTGTCCTCGCCAGAGGAGTCTTCTTCTCCAGCCGTTCCAGCCGGTGCTCCTCCCCCACCACCACCTCCGCCTCCTCCCCCAGGTGGTGCCGCTCCTCCTCCACCCCCTCCACCAGGCGGTGCTGCTCCTTCCCCACATCCCCCGCCAGGTGGTGCTGCTCCCCCTCCACCACCCCCTCCTCCAGGTGCAGGTGCACCACCGCCCCCTCCCCCTCCTGCTGCTGGAGCTCCTCCTCCACCACCACCCCCAGGTGGCTCAGGAGGTCCTCCTGCGGGCGGCGGTGGAGGCCATTCTGCTCTGCTTGCATCTATTCAAGCAGGCACTGGTCTCCGCAAGACGAAGACAAACGACCGCAGCACGAGCTCATCTGCCGGACGTGTGCTGTAGAGGAGCATATAATACGTTATAAGAACATAGTGTACAGATTTGGGCGAGACGCACGTTTCCACTTTCTTTTCTTCGCATGGACTGTCAGCAGTTTACTTTCATTTTCATTGTCTCCTTTATTTTCATCATTGCTTGTGAGGTGGATATCAGCTATGGTTACTCGTACATGAGACGACATGGAGATACGACCATACGGTGGTAGTTAGCTTGTTATGTAATGTCATTCACTATATCTCTTGATTGTTTCTCTATAGAACTTGTAGACAGATCCTTCAATGCAAAAATATTGCTAAATAGCCTACAGACAAATATGCAAGGTAGATCAATTGATAGTACTCGTATTATTCAATAGCCTTAGCACTCCTCAGCATTTCCTCTCTTGGCGGGCAGAAATTCTCCAATGCTAAAGTAAGTGGAGTTGCCCCTGCGAGCGATCGCGCATTCACATCAGCTCCGTACTCAAGAAGAAGCTCCAGACAATTGAGTATATTGGTAGGTGTTTGGGACCGGGCCTTTGTTTTTGCAGCCCAATGCAGAGCAGATAGTCCATCATTATCTTTATGATGGACATCCGCCCCATATTCGAGCAAAAACCTCACTGCTTTGTCTCGACCGAATCTGGAGGCTTGTAATAATGGCGTGCAGTTTTTGGCATTTTTGGCATTCACATCAGCCCCAAGTCTCACGATAGTTTGGAAAGGCTGGTCATGACCAACGAATCTGGTATCGATCAGGTGAAATATCGCTGTCTCGCCTGTGTTGTTTGGGACGTTAAATTCAATTCCATGTTCAGACGCCCATTCAATAGCATCAACCAGCGCTTTCACTTCAGGTTCTGCTTTTCGTTCACAGTCATCAGCTCGAGGAGGAAGCATGCTATGGAGTTTTGTCCGTCCATTCGCATCACGGGCTTTTAAATCCGCGCCATGGGAAAGTAAAACATCTGCTACCTCGCGATATGCAGGCCTGTCTCCACGAATGCAATGCAAGGGCCTGCGATCTTTAGAATCCTTCGCGTTTGCATCCGCTCCGTGGCTCAGCAGGAGTTTGATAATATCCAGACGATTCTTTTCTCCATTATTATCGCTTTGCGTGTAGGTGTCCCCCCAATTTTCTGTTGCATAGTGCAAAGCTGTTTTCCTTCCCAAAGAATCACTTGACTGTATATGCACATCGGCTCCGTTTTCCAAGAGCAGTGGAACAAGAATCGGGTAATTCTTAGCAGCCTCATGAAGGGCTGAAGTGCCTGATCTTCCAAGAGAGTTGATATTGGAGTCACTTTCCTTCAGAAACGTTTTGAAAATAGAAAGAATTTGGGCTGTGCTCATGGCCTGGTGTGTTTCGAGATGAGAAATTATATTTGCCAAGTGCCCAAATCGTCGGAAGTCGGCACCATAAGCAATGAGCATTTCCATCTTTGCGAAATTATAAGGTTTGAGGGCTGCAAATGTATTGGGACCGTCTCCGGAATCCCATGAATTAGGATCAACACCCGAATCAAGCAGTAGTTTGATCAAGGTGAGGTCTTCGCGACAATGCTCGTCTTCACATTTGTTCAACAGAGCAAGACTGAGGGCCTTTGCTGGATTCCGCTTCAGCGCTCCATGTTCTATTAAAGTCCGAACAACAGCTAGTTCTGCCCGGCTAATGGCGACTTCGAGTGGGGTGTATTCCCTCCATCGTGTGTTCTCGATATTGACATCGGCCCCCAGACGAAGCATATGGCGTATGGGCTGCTCGTATCCCCAAAACGCAAAGAAGGTCAAAGCGAGACCCCCTGTATCTTCGATGTCGCGTTTGTAGATCTCGTCGCGAACAAGGTCATGTACTGTCCGATTCACAGGGAGCAGGACCGTCATATCAGCGGCCGACGGGAGACTTTGCGCGATGAGCAAGACTATTTCCGAAGGTAAATCAAGGAGGTTCATATTGACTTCTGGAATCGGGATTTGCCTTATGCCATCGAATTTCATTCCGTGAGTTGAGAGCATTGACTAAAGAGTGCTTAATCCTGCTTATATTCAGCCTCACCTGATGACTTGGCATGTTACCCCGAGCCCCACAGTCTGCATAGCCCTCACCAGGCAGAAATGAACAACGTGATCCTGCATAAATGAACCCAAATATAAAAGGGAATCCCCATTCATGTCTTATTACTTGTCTCACTCATTTGAAAATAGCAGCAGACCTGTACTAGTCGATGGATCCCAGTCTATGTTATTTTCAAGGTATCGGAGCGGCCCCCATGTTATGTTGGCCTTGGGACCTGAATTGACAATTAATCTTGCTACATACGAGAATCATATGAAATACGAAAGAGCACTGTTGCGCTTTGGAATTATGACAAGCATTTGTACATTGAACTATCTCCCTGAACATCAAATTTCCCACGATTGCCAGACCCAGTCCCGAACCCGAGCCCGAGCCCTAAACCTAGACCTCCCTGACCTCCTCATGCTCTACATCAAAATGATTCTTCTCATAAGCCTGCATAGAAGGCAATGCAGCTCTTTGTCTGAACTTGTGCGTTTGAGTACCAGGAACAAGCCAAGGCTCATGCGTAAAGAGATCATTCATCTCTTCGAGAGGCCGTTTGCTGGTTTCGGGCAGGACAAGCCAGAAGAAGACTGCGTTTGTAAAATTGCAAACACAGAATACAAGATAGTATTTCCATCCTCCGATGTTCTTGATTGCGATATCTGTCACTTGTCCGATCATGGTGTTGAAGGCAAACGACGTCATTGTCGCAATAGAAACACCCTTTGATCGGGTTTTCGTATCAAAGATTTCCGCGCAAATGATCCAAGTCAGCGGTCCAATGGTTGCACTGAAAGAGAAGTTGTAGCACCATGTCATCACGATAAAAGCCCAGGCCGCTCCGTCATTGTGGCTATCACTAGGAGGGAATTTGACCAGCAAGATTGTTGGAATGATCTGTGAAACTCTAGTTAATATTCTCGCATTCACTGTATTCTGTCGAAAAACAGCGGGCGAACTTACAAAGAACACACAGTTGACTAGGTTTCCAATGATTTGGGGCCATCTCCGACCGGTTTTATCAATAAGCATCAGACAGCAGAACTGAGCAACAATTGCAATAATTGAGTTGATCCCCTGATATTTCAGAGTGTCGTGGGTGGCAATACCAATCTGCTTGAAGATGGTCGGACTAAAGTACTGGATTGCACTGACTCCGGTCATCTGGCATGCTGCCTGGATAGAGCAAGCAAGGAATAGACGACGGAAACAAGAAGGATCAGTAAAGAGCTCCGTATAAGACTTCGCTTCGGCCTCGTGTTCTGTTGCGATTGAAGTACAGATTTGATCATATTCGGTCTTCACCCAGTCGTCAGCTACATCACCACGTGCATGTAGCTTTGCAAGGGTTTGTAGGCCTTCGTCTAGATGACCGTGGTCAATCAACCAACGTGGAGACTCGGGGAAAAACAATATCAGAGCTGCCAAGAATACCGCAGGCACCATTTGGATGCCCAAAGAGATGCGCCATTGACGGGAGTCGTCATCTGCGAAGTTGATAAATGTCCCCCAAGAGATCCAGGCGGCAACCAGAGAACCAACACCTAGCATAAGTTGCTGGAGAGAAGTTACCATGCCTCGAATATCGGGATGCGCCAGCTCTGCTTGGTAGATTGGAACAATCATCACGAGAATCCCGACACTAGCTTCTATGTAAGTTTCAGATTCTCTTAGTAAAGCTTGATTAGAGTGACTGACCCCAGACCTGCGATTGCTCGACCAGAATACAAATAGGCTAAGCTCTGTGCCCCAGTCTGTAGCCCACCACCCAAAATGAATATCACAGCTCCAACCAATATCGTCTTTTTACGACCAGCAGAATCTCCAAGTGGCCCAGCAAATATGGCACCAAAGAAAGCGCCTCCTGTGAAAACTGACGTGACCGCCCCTCTTTCAGTTGCGTCGACATTGAAAGCGTTGACCAGCGACGGAGATGCGACAGCTTCGGCGATAACACCAAGGTCATAGCCGTACAACACGGAGCCGAGGGAGGCAAATACACATACAAGTAGCTAGAAAGTCAGCAAATAGTCTATTCACCAAGGGTAAAAAAAGACATCATACCTGATATACTCGAGGAGGGAGCCCCATCTTGATAGCAGGAGAATGCGCTCTCCTCGTCAACTCGGCGAAGTAAATTGGAGTTGATAGCAAATACGGGAAACCACGACAAAGCAAATTGGGTGGCTGCATGTTTTTACATCAAAGCCCAGTCACGATGGGCAGACCAGGGTCATACTTGGCAACACTTTCATTGGAGGAAATTTGACCGGGGAAACTGGGGTTGGGGCCTCCCCCACAGGAGTTTTGCCGATTGCTGCTGGTATAGGCTAGGCTGGATAGTCAGATATTAGCCAGACAGACTTGCGGGGAAGAGTTAGATTAAGCGACAGGAGAGATCGAATGATCTTTAGAATCGACTTTTTCTTTCTTTCGAGAAATGGCGCCATAATAATTACATTCGTCCCGTGAGCAATAAACTGCCACAAGCTGAGATACCGATGACTTTTATCCGCTAAGCGCGAGGTCACGGATTCTGACTGAAGGTTTAAGCCTCGGCAAATCAAGGAATAAGCCGAACAAAACCAGGTGATGTGGTTTGATCAACGTGGCGCCTGCTAGAGGCGTAGCTGCTAGCCCACGGTTCAAATCTTACTTCTGTGGCTTTAATGCAAAACAGCCGATAGGGATGGTCAGTAGGTTGATGTTACTTATTTGCAATTAAATTAACCGATTTTGTTCTAAATCTTCCTACTTTCAATAATTATTGTGACTGGATATGGAGATTGTATTTGAGAGTGAATATATTAGACAGGGCATTTATCAAAAAGGCGAGAGATAACAGATGAGAATCTTCGTATCTTGGTTTTTTTCTTTTTCTTTTTCTTTTTCTTTTTCTTTTTCTTTTTCTTTTTCTTTTTCTTTTTCTTTTTCTTTTTCTTTTTCTTTTCTTTTCTTTTTTTTTGCTCTTTTGCTTTTTCAACTTTTTTTCTTTTGACTTTGAAAGACATTATTCATGAGGCCCGTAAAAACATCTATCGCTGTGAAATATTGGAGACCGTCTAAACAAATGTGTGATTAGCAAACATAACTCCAAGAGCGAGCTTGAGGTGACTAAGGATCCGTAGTATCAATTTAGGTCCATACACTAAGAGTTATTTAACTTAGAAAGATGAATTGCGTATCAGAGTTTATCTCATGTTGTTTTGGCGCGTGTCTCGTGATTGAGCAGAGTGTCTCAGAGCAACAACCCTTTTGTGCTGAGCTATTGTGCCAGGAGGAGGAGCATTGACGACCTGTGAAATAGCTGCAGCTGAGGACTTAAGCTGTCGGTCTGAACCCGAACTGTGGTGAGTTTGACGGCCTGAGGGTTGTTTTTTATTATGACTTACCCTAAGTGGCTGGTTCGGACCTGCACTAGGTACTAGTGACGGAGACATCTCATACTTATTGGCTTGAGGCTTTTGCTGCGGGGTAGCTGGCTGTGTGCGATTCAAGCTGGATGGTACGACTTGTGCTTCGCCATATGATCTTCTATGAGCGTCAATGGACAGCTTTTTCTGGGCTCCATTGCGTTGAATGCTGGCGGTAGTTAATTTGGCTTGTTGCGCACTACTAGATGCTGTATTTTTTAGCTTCGGACTTAGTCGAAACAATACCTTTTGGGGGAGACTTTGTGTATTTCAACCGCTCGTAGCTGTATTCCTCTGGATAATGTTGCCTGGGGCCTACTTCAGAAGGCCGATTAGGCGCAAAGCTTGCAGGAGGATATTGAATCCTATTTGGGTCTAACTTCGAGGAATCTTGATTCCTATAAGGAGGCGCTAATTCTTGAGACTGCATTGATCTCAGGGCATCTTGAACGGCCTTAGACCTCCCTAACTGACGACGAAGCTCTTCCTTGGGTTGCAAAGAAACAGCAGGCGCATCCCCAATTGAAGGTTGTGCTGGCCTCCAAGAATTAGAAGCCGGGGACGCTCCTCTTGGGATTTTGTGGTTAAGATTATTTGAAGACTTCGACTTAAGATTACGAGAAGCCTCTGCTTGAGAAGATGGCTGTAGACGTTTGGAAGCCCCGTGATCAGAAGGAAGCGATTGGTCTTGAAGATGAGTATTTGACTTTGAGTTCCTTGAATCCGGTCTTGGTGCCGATCCTCGGGAGAGAGTCTCTAGGCTCTTCGACGAAGTGGAAGGAAGTCGTAAACGTGCCTTTTTTGAGTGCACTTTTCGCATCGGATCACGCCTGGACAGCGTAGCATTTTTATTTTTGTACCTACGACGTGGACTTCCATCGAAATAGAAGTAAGCATAGTAGAGAGCAAACCAAAATGCAATACCCAGTGCAATATGCGCAAGAGTGATGGTAGCGACAATTAGAAATTTAATCATGTTGTGTGAGTGTCTTGATGGTTTAATTTAGCAAATCGAGTAGATTATTCAATCGAGTGTTTTGTGAGGTAAAAATAGATCGAAGAATGGTGGAATGAAGGAGCGTCAGGGGGTTCTTTTATAGTTTCAAGATTTGACCTTTTCCTTTCTGCCCCCATGCCACACAAAGCCTTAGTTAAGCAACTTCTTTCATAGACGAAGTCTTCGAAAAAAAAAGCTTTGTCTCGATTGATATGCCATACAATACTGATTTACTCAGAAAAACAAAGCCAAGTTTCATCTGCTCAATCAGAACTTAGTAAATTTCTACAACCTTTGAGCAACAAAGGGACACAGAAAGTGCATTTTCTTAGGGCAGCAGCCATTGTAGACGAGCTCGGCACTCGACACCTTTCGATCTTTTCGATCTGAATACTCAAGTGGTAAAATTCAATTTCAAATGTCATTGAACATGAATAATTCAGCAATCCGAGATTGGGGCTTACTGATTTCTCGCGCGACATCCACCTGGGGAGCTATGGGTCATATATAGGCCACGTAAATAGACAATAAGAAGTTCAATTCGTGTAAATCACCCTAAATGGTATAAATATTGACCGAGTATCACAAATTCGATGCCCATGAAAACTCCGAGAACAATAAGCACAAACAAAGAAACAAAAAGATGAAAGCTCCTTAATAACGCCACAACCAGAATATTTCAAAGTCATTATCTCAATGAAAATGCTCCATAACTTCATGAAGTGAGCTCCGCAATGACGTTACCCAAGGTACTCAAACACCAAACAACAATCAAACCCCATCCAATGGTGCGGTCCATCTTCCAATTATTCAATGGTACAACTATCAACAGCCCGACCAACACGAGCAGAAGAGTGGCACCACTGATAACCAGAACTTTGGATATGGTGATCTCGTAAGCGGCTCGTTCGGCCGATACAGCCAGACCTCTGACAACTTCTTCGTGTCTCGGTACTTTGCCGCCATTGAGGCTCATGTATAAGCCCCCTAGTCCAATACCAAGGAGAATATTCAGCATGGGTCCACCGAAACAAGCACTCAAGGCCATGACAGGGTAACCTAGTCGGGCGACTGTGATATCTGCGACAAGATCGCCCAGCGAGTTGCCGACTGCAAAAATTGTTAAGCCAAGAAGGGAGTCGGAGATATCAAGAATAACACCGATTGTTTTGAGCACAGCTACAACTTCTGTCGCAATGGTAGCAATCCAGGATATCGCGACAAGGAAACCGAGAAGAGAAAGGAAAGAACACCACGTTGTCGAAAGAGACCGCGGCGGTAGCTCCATCGGTTGTTGCCCTTGGTTGATATTTCTCTGTTGATGCCAAGGCCGGCGACGGGTTGATATGATGAGGAAAGAAAGACACACGAATGAGAATAAAAGAGACACCAGGGAGGGTAGAAGGAGATTGATAGCCTTACGATCCTCATCAATGGTTGTCCATGCAATGAGAACGAAGAAGAAGGGCCCAGTAAAGAGCTGAATACTGATAAGCCAGCGATTCCAATCCTTGGCTGGCGATGGATCAGTCTGCACCTCAACTGCCAATGCCGGAAGCTCAGAATCCCAACGAGGGCGAGAATCCTCCCCTCTATGGGGATGCGGCAATGATAGTTGGGATGCTTGCTCTTCCTCAAAGCCCTGTGGAGTCATACTCGGACTATCAGCCGGAAGCCTCACACGTGGCGCATTGTAACCCTCATCATCCGGTTGGTCAATTATTACGGCGGGAATTAGATCCGGGTCAACCGATTCAGGACCTTGAGGCTCGACGACAGGAACTGTGATAGTGAGGAGAAAGACACTAGGCGCAGCAATGATCCCGACAAATCGTGCAATGAAGCCCTTCGATTTCCAGCCTGCGAGCGTGGGAAAAAGCGTGCGACCAATATGATGAGGAGGTGGAAGGATAGAGTACGGCCACAGTCGCTTGAAAGGGTTCCTGAAGACTGTGTTGTCATGGTCAATGTCATCAATGCCATCATGGACTAACAAAGCCTCCGAAGGGGGTGTTCCCGGATTTGGTAGACGGCTGGTAGGTGGTCGAGACGATGGAGTCAACGGCTCATCAACATATGAAGGAAATGGCAAGGCAGGACTCTCCCCGCCGGATCGTACGCTGTTCATTGTTCCTCGCGGGGAGACTGCCGTTGAGGATCCACCACGAGCGGCGTCGGTCTCATAATTCGGAGAATGGAAAGCCCCAGGCGGAGCCAGCAGATTTGGGGTCTGGGGAGCCGTTGCTTCCACTGGACTTGTGTTTGCCGAAGGGTACCCCGAAGATGATGGGGATGCTGTTAACATAACATTTGTATCTATGCGAGGCAGACCCGCACCGTCGGCGCCATCATTTGAGGGGCGCCTCACGGTAAGGCGAGGTGCCTGGTCTGCTTGTCTATCCAAGACTGTAGTATCCAGCTTTAGACCTTCGGCGTCATTAGCCGACACTGCGCGGGCTCGAGATGCTGCGCTTGACGGCGACAGAAGGTCATCTGGAACGATAGGCCTGCTTGCGCGAGGATGCGATGCGATGGATCGTGTGTCAAAAGCTTGATGATTGTATCCATCATCCGAGTAACTGCTTAGACTGATCGTCGGCCTGTGGCGTGTGTTTCGGGATTTCTCCAGCGACCGAAGCACCGACTGAAATTCAAGAGCTCCAACCAAGCTTGGTCGAATTGGATTCATGGTGTTTCGCCTCGAGCGATTGGGTGGCCGGTAGACATGCATATTGTCGCGAATCTCAGCCAGGTATCTGTTCCGAGTTTCATCGTCTTCCTCGTCCTCTTGTTTCCAAGCGGGCATGCCTTCAGCTCGTTCAAGAAGATCGAAGTCCTCCGTGGAAGCGCCATGAATGAGGCTTCGCGATTCCGAGGCCACTCCCGGGTCGTCATCTTCCATAGGCTGATCGACCTCGAGCTCTTGATTGTCAGGAATATGGAAGTGAGTTCGAGCAGCAAGATCCCTTTCGTACTTTCGGCGTCGCCGGACAAGATACCAATGCCAACTGACCACCATGACAACATAAAATGCGTAAAGCCCGACCATGGTCGCCGATTCCCAGACGTGAAGGCGACCATCTGCTAGCAGAACCATGCTAAAGCTGACAGCCACTATAAAGTAACCCACATCCCGGACAAAGCTGCGTCTTGCGACCTTGAACGGGCGAACCAAGGCCATAGAGCCGGCAACGACAGATGTGATGAAGCTAGCTGCTCCAATCAGCTCGCCAATAGCCAAACTTCCACTGTTCGACCGCATAGCGGCGAATGTAGAAAACACATCTGGGCTTCCATTTCCGAATGCAAGAAACGTCACGCCAGTCAAACTCTCGGAAAGTCCGAGGATGCTAGCTATCGTGCTGAGATCAATGCAAAGGAAGTCACTGGCCGCGATTCCAATTGTACTGAACAAAAGAGAAAGCCACAGTATTATTATTGTGAAGGCGACGGGCTTCGTATCGGCGAGAGTGCAATAGTAAAGTTGCAGGTAGGAGAGGAATCCGTCTTCATGGTCGGGGCAGTTTTCTCGTACGTAGGAACATTGGTCTTTGGCATTTCGGACAAGGCGACACTGATTGTTGCACAGGCAAATGTTTAGCTTTTTGTCCAGCATGCGTGACCAGGTTAACGATGTTGGCGGGGTTGGAAACATACCTGGGGTCCCTCTACCCGTTTGGCTAGGAACGATTTTGCCGTCGTACCTGGAATCGCATGGCCGTCAAGATCTGTGCGAACCACCCAGCTCAGTGCCACGAGAGCCGTAAGTACGACTATACTCGCGCAGAAGGGTCTGATGGAGTAGCGCGGCCCTTTGCGAGCATTCGGCTGCAGAATAGATGCGAAGGAATTCATAGTCGTTTGCACGCCGGTGGCATTGTGGAAGAACTCCGCAGCTTCCTTGATAGATGCGAAACTTGATTTCCGTGAGTTAGTTAAGAGCCCTCAGACCTCTACATTGAGCACCCAAGCGTGTTGCATGCCAGTGCGGTGAGTCTGGTGATGTCAGCCTCGGAGCGGAGAGCGTTAGCCTCCGATGCACGCCGTCGGTGGATCTGCGTTTGGCTATGAGTCTCGTGGGGTGGTATATTATCGCATGCAATGTGGTGTACGAAAAGAGATATGTGTCGTGTGTACAGTGTGCAGTTCGGTTAATGAATATAACAGGGAATAATGTTGTAGCCTCGAGATACATACCATGACGAATGCCTCCCGATTTTGGCCTGACGATCATGGCGCCCAATGGCGTAGTCACGTGCATATCTGCGCACCCGGTCGTCCCGCCGCGCCGTATGTTTGTTGTTTGTTTGGGCCCCTCAACAGCATCCACGACGGCAACTGCCATCAACCACATCTCGAAACCACGTCCGTGATCCCCTACTGGGGGCAACCGCAGCCATGCCTCGCGTCGCAAATAAAATCCATCGCCGCTCCGGCGGAAATTCCACCCCTCATAAGAACTCTCCGATCAAGTACGTCTTCCAGTGCCGTTGAAATCATGATATCACGACTAACTTCACTCCAGGATCCCCCTCAACGATGACATGAACGAAAAGGCGGCCCGTATGGAGGCCCGCCAAGCCTTCCATGACCGTCAAATGAGCCAAATCAAGGCAGCTGTCAAGACGCCCATGCCGCCGCGCCGATACACAACCTACCGCGAAGGAAGCGAAAGTCCCGGCACCCCTCGGGGATCTAGCCATCGTGGTCGCGAGAGCGACGTGAACGGCCGCGCTGTAACGCCGATGAAGCGCGTCCCGATTCTCGCGAACTTCGAAGAATGGATGAAAATGGCAACCGATAACAAGATCAACGCAAACAACTCTTGGAATTTCGCCCTGATTGACTACTTCCACGATATGTCGCTTTTGAAGGAAGGCGATGGAGTCAACTTCCAGAAAGCTAGTTGTACATTAGACGGATGTGTGAAGATCTACACTAGTCGAGTGGACAGTGTCGCGACAGAAACCGGAAAGCTGCTCAGTGGTTTGGCAGATAGTCGCGACAAACGGGGGCGTGATACCGAGGCAGACGGGGAAGATGGAGATGAAGACGAGGAAGGCGAGGATGGTGCGCCACGCAAGTCGCGCAAGAAGGTAAGGGCCTCATGGGATTATCGCATTACCAGAATTCGGAGCTAACATCGAACTCTATTGCAGACTCGTTCTCACGAAGCCACCTTGGCCCCCTCCTTTGCGACCCTACAGCTAAAGAAGTTCGAGTTGGAATTCGCCGTGGATCCTCTCTTCAAGAAGGCTTCCGCTGATTTCGATGAAGGTGGCGCTAAAGGCTTGCTGCTCAACCACTTAGCCATCGATGGCTTTGGAAAGATTGTTTTCGACAGCAGTGATGATGCCGTGGATGATAGCGCCAAGACAGCCGAAGGGGATCAACAAGAATCAGGGGACAGTGAATCACAGGCGAAGAACCAGACACCAGCTCCGCAACCAGCAGCAACTGATTCTTTTGAAGAAGACACCGAGATCGACTTGACTTCACTAGCGACTCAATTCTTCCCGGATCTCGATAACCTGGGCGGTCAGGATATTTGTCCATCGCTCAAGAATTTCAGTTTGGGCGATCCAAGTGGGTCGTTGGATATCCCTCTCCTCAAGGCCTCCGAAGATTGGCGCCAGGATAAGAACACTGAGGGCGCAGGAGACGATCCTTCAGGAATCATGCTTGACGATGATAACGCTGTCGGCTTCGATGACGACGACGCTTCTCTTGGTGGCTTCGATTTGAGTGATGACGCTGGATTCGGCGATGGTGGAGAGGCCTGGGCAAGAGAGGCTG
Source organism: Tympanopsis confertula (assembly GCA_026745395.1). Taxonomy (NCBI): domain Eukaryota; kingdom Fungi; phylum Ascomycota; class Sordariomycetes; order Coronophorales; family Scortechiniaceae; genus Tympanopsis; species Tympanopsis confertula. Next base: position 1,083,360 of record JAOYNU010000005.1, on the reverse strand, counting down.
CTCTCGAGCCTATGCTCAAAGTTCATCGTGTCGATGGTGATGCCGATGGTGATGAGGAAATGGAAGATGAAGACAACTATGCTATCTCTATGTCACACCAACCAAGCAAGCAAGACCACGAGAACATCCTCAGCTACTTTGACAACGCGCTCCAGAAGAACTGGGCTGGTCCAGAGCACTGGAAGATTCGGAAGATCAAAGACACAACAGCAGTCAGCACAAAGGATGCGGCACCGAAGGCGAAGAAGGAAAAAGAGCCCTTTGAGATCGACTTCGGCGCCCCATTAGATCATTCTTTGGCCGAGTTGATCTATACTCCCGCAAGTTCCAACTCGGCGATCTCTGTGCCAAAGACCCAATGGAAGACCAAGGGTCACAACCTCTTGCCCGATGACAAGCATTTCAACTCCCGCAACCTCCTCCGTCTATTCCTCAAGCCCAAGGCTCGCATGGGCTCTAAGAAACTTCTCGGCCGCAGAACCACCGCTACGCGACCAGAGCAGACTGCAGGCAATGGTGAGATGGACGAGGCCTTTTGGGCGAACCACAAGGTCGAAGAGAACGATGAAGAAGGTGTCGCCGGTGCATATGATGCCAACTTCTTTGCCGATGATGATGGCCTTGCTTTCCCGAACGGCATGGACCTGGATGATGACGACGATAACTTGCCATTTGCCGATGCACGTGAAATGCTATCACCACCGACCGATGGCCGTCCAGTCACTTCAGCTGGAGACCCCAACAATCAAACCGGCTTAACAGCACTTCTCAATATGGTCGGTGCCACGCCGGGCCGCAACGGTGCTGGCGCTGGCGGATTTGGCTCGCAACTTGTCACCCAGGGTGGTCGTCGTGCACGACCAGACTACGTCAACTATGCTCGAGTAGCAAAGAAGGTTGATGTGCGACGACTGAAGACAGAGATGTGGAAGGGAATGGGCGAACGTCTCATAGCCGCCACTGAATTTGCATCTGCTTCACAACCAGGCGCTGTCTCAAGCGATGCCCCTGTCGAACCCGAGAGCGAGGCGGAGGCTCCAGAGCCGCCAACTCCTCAGGACGGCAGCCCTGAGCGGCCAAGGGACGAAAGTCGACTGCGATTCACACATATCATGAACTCCTTGAAAGCCGTTTATCCCACAGAGACACTACGGGATATCAGTACATCATACGGTTTTATCTGTCTGCTCCATTTGGCCAACGAACAAGGCCTTGTTCTAGAAAGTGATCTAAGCAAACTCACCGCTGCTAGCGCTGGCTCGCTGGAGGAAATCTTTGTCACGCGTGATGAGCATGCCATTCTCGAAGAAGGTGGTATTTAAGTTAGTTCTTTTCATGTACAGTCTCTTGCCTGCATAGATCCGCCAGATTGCGATGGTCATGAGTAACGGCTCGAATGGAGTGGATAATGGTTTGATCCTGGAGGCGTTGGTTGGGGTTTGTCTTGCACAGCGGGTTCAGAGGACTTGTTTAATCAGTTGACTTTGCCATGAAATGAAATTTTCGATCATTCAGTTCAAATGATATATATCAGTATATTCGTAGTGATAATTTAATGTAGAGCGTAGGGTACGTCACTTCGAGGTGAAGACATCGAATTCTGACGTCTACAACGCTTCTACGTCTAAGACTACAATGTCTCGTGGATGACAAGATTCAAAACTCCAAGATCGCATTTATTTACCAACATAAAAGGTGAGAGGTATAACCGCACAAAATCATTAATTCCATCCCAAGTAGGTATCTGTATCTGTATAACCCAAACTCCAGCTCGCCCGCTGTGCATTAAAACCCATTACCCATCCATGTCAAGGAAGCAAGAATATGTCCAATCTGAGAAAGACAAATCAACTGCTGTTTTCAGTTTCGTGTTTTATGATTTTTTTTTTGACTCGGCGTCTAGCCGATTTTTTTCAATGCAGGTATCAATCTTTTTCTCATGGAGCAAAATCAAACAGCAACCCAGACTCCAGAAAACACGTTTTCTACTAACATATCTTAAGGTGACTATGAGTAGTGAACGGGTTCACTGGCACTTTGATAGGCGCCGGGAATCGGCACAGCGCCATAGCTCTGCTCACCAGGCGCAGCACCCATGTGCTGCTCCTCGCTCTGAGGCGGGGGTGGTGAAGGCGTGTGAGCTTGTGGCACGAAGCCTTCCTGTGCTGTCTTTGGAGTCGCTTGCTGGACGCGGATTGGCGGTGCCTGCAGCTGGAAGGCTGGGACGGGGCGAGTCGGTGAGACGGGGGTGGCGTACTGTGTGGGAGCAGCCTCGCCCTTCTCGGCGCTAGAGTAGGGGTCGACAGGGTACGCAGTGGCCGAGGCCGCGAATGGGGACTTTGGCGGGTATGATGAGAATCCGGGGAAACCAGGGGTGTTGGGAGCGGACTGCAAGTGCAGCTGAGCGAGGTAGAGGTCCGAACGGGCCTGGTCGCGGTTGTTCATAGTCTTCATGAGACGGCGCTTTGTGTAGAAGCGGTAGAAAACGACGACGTAGATCAGGATGACGATCAGCTCGATGACGACCTCGATGATAGCGCAGACCAGACCCCAGTCTTGGAGACGGCAGAGAAGCGCGTAGTCGATGACGTCCGAGTATTCCTGCTCGCGAGTGTTCTTTGCGCAGGTCCATCCCCACATATCCTTCTGGTTACCGGTGTTTTTCTGGTGGTAATAGACTGCAGCGCCCACGATCCACATCACAAGACTGAAAGTGAAGTAGATCACCGAGATAGTGCTGTAGTAGATCGCAACCTTCTCCGCTCGCTTGTGGCCACCCTTGTAGTAGCCCCAGAAGACGATCAAGCAAGCCAGTAACGAGAAACAAGCCATTCCAAGAAGAAGCCATTGCGACCAGGGGTTTGTTCCTGGTGCCCATGCAGTAGCGCTGTTTCTTGCTGGAAGGTTAATTGTTGCCCGGAAAATGTGTAATGTCATGGCCAGCATGGCCAAGACAATGAGACTGCAGCCGAAGTTGACAAAACGAAGGAAGATCTTAGCCAAGCGAACGCGGAGTTTGATTCTCTATGAGATTGTTAGCAAATTGCGAGAAGTAAGTATATTTAGAATGATTGCATACCAGGTCGCGGGCATTCTCTTTCTTTGAAATTGCCTCCTGCTTCTCGAGGAAGTACTCTTCACGGAAGGTCGGGCTGAGCGGGTTCAACGAGCGAGCAGTGTTGGGCACCTTCAGATCCGGTCGGAAAGGCGACATTGGAGGCGCCTGGTCCTGGATTCCCGGGGTGTTGATGAACCCAAACCCAGTGTCTGCCACTCCCTGGGATGTCAAAGGAGGGTCCGCAAAGGGAGACTTTTGGGGTTGCTCTATTGGTGAATGGATGCTCGTCGCCTCCGCGAATCGAGCAGTGCGAGGGCTGTTCAAGGAGGCACCGCTGCTCTCGGAGGAGCTGCGGGTGTCCTTTGGCTGTTGTCCTTGGGGCTCCATATTGCTGTTATTCGGGCCTCGTATTAAGTCTGCAGGTACGGCAGGTTGATAGGTCTGAGGCGAGTCGTGACTGTAAATCGACATCGAGCTGTTGCGGAATATAGACAAATTGATATCGTCAAGAGAACCAGCTCTCAACTCGCAGGCAAACACGCCGAAGATTAAAGAGGCAAATAGGGACGCAATAAAAATCCCAGCTGGGTGTGACAGCGGCTGAAACGATCAGTCAAGGATACACCTGAAGATACCGTGTGCGAAGCCTGCGTCCACGGGTATACACAGAAAACCAGTCTGGGAGAGAGGAAAAAAAGAAATTAGAAAGAGAATGACATTTGAACAGCTTGAGAAGAGCGGCATCCTAGCGCCTTGAATATCAATGGGCGGACACTGTGATTGCAGGCTGGGCGGGGGGAACTGCACGAGGCGCCATCCCATCACCCTCACCATGCCAGAGTAAGCGCCCAAGAGGGCAGCAGAAGAGGGGAACGGGGCATGATTGGCGAGTAGTAAGTTCGACCACCGCAGCTTGTGCATCTTCGCACGCTGAGATTGCGGCGTGATTGGAGAGAGGAAGTGATGGGCGGTCCCTGTCACAGCAAGAGCGGCCAATCGCTCTCCGCAATCGAGCTGCCGCTGCACCCCCATCACTTTTCCCGGCGCTAATTCTGCGATCGTCCACCCAAGCACAGTCGCTGAAGAACCGCTGCGATGTGTATCAGTACTGCATGTGGTTATTTGGCATGGCGCCCAAGATATCCGCCAACCACGAGAAATTGAGCATCCGATCGGCCTGTGCGTGAAATAGCCCCAAAATAGCCATTTTTGACTCGGCTCGGAGTACGGAGTAGATCGTAGCGTCACTGAACATATTTCCGGACCCGCAGAGTTCCAAGGTTAAGCTGGAGATCGTCGCTGTGTTGGGACAAGATGTTCATGCCTGCACAGTTACGGAGTACGGGGTACTTAATATTCTAAAGAAAGTTTCATGGATTTGAACATATCCTTGAACATTTTGATCGCTAGGATGTCCTGCAGTTGCCCGGGAATAAATGCATGTTTGTAAATACAACAAAAGTAAAATAAACTATAGCTATCGTCTAAAAATCTAATTTTCCTCCCTCAATAAATCTAATCATCCAATAATACAATCTCTTGCACATGCTCATTCATGTCTTTGATCAACCCGGTCTCCGGCTCCTGGGATGTAATGCCAACTACCTGCGTCGAGGTCGCACGCTGCGAGACTGCGACCGCGATGACAGTATCATGGCCATAGGAAATGCTAAGCAGCACATCGGAGATACCTGCATCACGAGCTGCCTTCAAAGCACGGCCATGCAGCTAATTTCATGAACAAAGTTAGCAAGTTTCATAGATCGAAGACTAGGATTCCTCTCACCTTAACACGGGGCGATCCGTTATCGTCAGTGCAAATCTCAATCGTGTCCATAGAGGCGCCCGCGCCATGAGACTTGACACCCATACTCTTGAAGACAGCCTCCTTGGCGCACCAGCGGCTCACATACACGCTGTGGGGGTCTCGGGAGCGGTTCGCGTGTTCGCGTTCTGCACGGGTGTAGTTCCGAGCGAGGAATGTAGCACTCGCGTCGGAGGAGAATTGGTCGAGAGACTCAATATCAACCCCGATGGAGCTAATGGGGGCCGTTGTCATTCCCATCGAAGTCACAAGGCGATTGACAACGTCATATGCCTCGATGTTTAGAGAAAGTTCTCCGTATTGACTATCTTCGGAGGGGGTGAGCAAGACCTCTGGTGAATCAATGCGTTTGACTGTTGACGAAGGCTCCACAGGGTCGCCATGGAGATTCTCAGGGTCGAAGTAAATTTGCTTCGTCTCAGGATGAATGCGTGCCCGTGCTAAGGGATCGAGAAGCACTGTGGCTTCATCCTCCTTTCGGTAAGGAGGATGCTCCTGAGCTTTGACAATGGAATTTGACATCACGGATTTTGCAAAAGCGCGGTTTGCCAGTCTGATCCGTTGGTGGTATTTACGAGCATAGGTAGCAAAGTCATCGCTACCCAGCGTCGCGAAGAGATACTTCGGAGCCACGCCCACCATCTGCGCACCCTTCTGGCCAAATCCAAACGAGTTTAACAAAAACGCCTTGACCTCGGGAGCTTTTATTGTCTCCGACGGGAAGACAATGTGCTCGAACTGCTGAAGCCCACGATCGATATTGTCGCAATTGAAGTTCCCAGGTACTAACCCGGAGTGAAGAGCTTGGAGACAGCCGTTCAGCATCCAAGCCGCGGCAGCAGCTTTGGGGTGTCCAGTGGTTGCCTTCTGACAGATGGCCAAAAGCGGAGGGCCCTTGCGACCTAGATATGACATCTGTGTATTGATTGTCTCAGGCTCGTTGATATCGTTTGCCTTCGTCGATGTTCCATGAAGCGAAACAACGCCTATGTCGTCCACGGTGAGTCCAAAGACTGCGAGTGAGGCCCTTAGAGGAGAGATTTCTGGATTCTGCACCCGGAGTTGATTTCCCCAGAGTCTCCTCAGCTGCTGAGTGAGCGCAGCATTGCTATTCTCAGAAGCAGAAGTAGGACCATTGGCAATCTGGCGCTGATGAACTTTCGTGCTATTCAAACGAGAGAGCGCGGATTGCAGAGCTGCCCGTCGATGCTTGATGTCGAGTAGCTCACATTCACTTGCTTCAGGCGTTTCTCTCGCGAAAGTCAAAAGACCCTTTCCAGGTGCAGGAACTGAGCGGCTGATCTTGTCCGATGCCATAGTCGAGCCAGCCACGACAGCATAAATCGGTAATCCCATCTCTAAAGCCATCTCTGCGCTACAGATAATCTGGACTCCACAGCCTTGGGCTTCCAAAAAGCCAGCCCGGGTCTCTGCAGTAGGTCGCGAGAATTCAGCCGGTTGGCGACCCTCAGCAAACTGCTTGGATGCATCGACAGTGGCTTTCATGGTGGAGAATGCGTGTTGCTCATCTTCTTGAAGGTTGTCGGTGCCACCAACAAGACACATGCGCGTTTTCCCGTTGACGATGGAATCTATTCCCAAGTCCATAGATTCCAGACTCGTTGCGCAAGCACCGACCGGAGTCTTGATAGGTCCACTTGAGCCCAGTAAAAGCATGTTAACCCACGCAGCAGGCGTGTTCAAGTTGGTTTCTTGAAGAACATCTCCCTGGACGCGCTTGTCAAGGCGGACATCGTGGAACATCTCGCGGTTCTTGTCAGTTCCACCCAAGGAGCTTCCAATGAAGTTTCCAATCTCTGCCAAGTGAATTTTGGTGAATACTTCGAGTGGATTCTCAATTCCCGCACACAAAAATGCTTCAGCGACGCAGCAGAGAGTATAAAGCGTGACGTTATCCACTTGGCCGATGATGTCGTCCGTAATCCCGTAACGCGCTGCGTTCCACCCAGTGGGCAGAAGACCGGCTACGACGCTTGAGGCAAGCGGCACGATCTTTGGAATCCAAAGGTGAGCACCGGCTTTGATTTGCACGCGGACAGTATCGGAGTCATCCAATTGCTGGATCGAAACATGTTCGCCGTGCTTCCTTTCGAAAGCCTCGGCCGTCGCCCTCGTACACTCAAACGGATGAAGATCATCTTCCACGGCGATCTCTTGCAATAATTCTTTCTTCATGGGATCGTAGCCACCAAGACAATCAGGCTCGATCAAACGGATTCCTGCGTGGTCGGTGATGTTTGTATGGTATTTTTCGGCGACCTGGTGGTCTGCAATAGGCTCTTGACTCTTCACATCGACCCAGCCGACATAATGCTCGCCGGACTTGAGAGGTCCATCAAAATGTTTGATGAGGCCCATTATCCAGGCCATCTCAATATATCCGTCCTGAGCCAACTTCCGTTGAGATTCCATTTGCCATCGGGTTCGTGAGTTTCCCCAAGGCCCAAGTTCCGAGAACCCAACAACCACGACCACACTTCTCAGGTCGACCATTCCCTCGAGGTCCTTGAGAACCTTAAGATCTTGGTCATAGCTTGGTAGTGTAGGGAATTGCATCTCAAGCTTGCTTCGCTTGACTCGCGGCTGAACAGGCTGCTCAAGCTTCGTGGAGCTTTCTAACGCGCCACCAAGCATATCGTACATTCGAGCATCCTCTTCAAAGATGGCTTTGTTGCACTGCTGCTGCTGGCGAATAGACGCACGGGTATCGGATGTGATCTTCTTTAAGCCTTGAAGCTGTTGCAGGCCTCCTCCAAAATCGGCTAGAATAGCCTCATCCTCGCAGAATGCCGATATTTCAGGAGCGAGCAGAGAAAGAATATTCAAAGCCATTTCCTCTTGCGAGAATGACAATACGCCATGAGACTCCACACTCTCGGCAAGTATGTCATTCGACTCCATCAGACCCGTGCCACGAGTCCAGCCGATAATAACACCGCAAATAGAGACCTTGTCGCTCCATGATTCAGAGGAAAACCGATTGAGCAGACCTTCAAGTCCAAGCTTGGACTCTGAATATAATCCATCTCCTCCGAAGGTACCGTGATTAGGGGAGAGAGGAACTAAAACTTGCGTCGGTCGGAAATGGAGCCCTTGCTCTGTCTTCTGTCGCACGACATTGCCGATCAACCGGAGCACATTTGACAACATCATGCGATGAGCGACCTCAGACATTGGACCCAGCTGGTCGACTTCGGCGCCTGTTTCCGCCATCGCGGCGAACGGAATGAGGACATCTATGTTGCGACCGAGTCCAGAGCTGCTGTGGATGTAGTTGATCAAATCCTTGCAATCCTGAACGCTTGCCTGGTTAAACGGCAGCACAAAAAGCTCCGAGTCACGGGCGCCACAGTCGCGATAGATCTTTCTATAAAATTCTTGCGCTCTTGACACGGCACGACTGGTGGTAACAATTACTGTCGCTCCTCCCATGAGGAGTTTCTTCACTAACTCGGCCCCAATGGAGCCCTGACCTGCTCCAGTGATGAGTATCACCTTGTTGTGGAAAGACAGTCCTTTCTCTTGAGCTTGCGATATGATATCCCAGTGGTAGTCTGTCAAATTAGAATGGATGTTCCAAGCGCCATCGGTTTGAGTTTTGAGAGTCGTGTGGCCTCCGTCTCTCAGGATTTGGGCATACTGAGCAGCAGATTCCGACTTCAGACGTGGTACCTCGGAGTAAACCACTGATCCATCAGTCTTAACTGTGGTTTTTGGTGCAGATGGAACAAATGAAAAAGAGGCTCTCGGTGGGAATGAGGCATTATCCCGGATCATGTTCGTGAGAATCTTTCCCGCAATGGCAAAGAGCGCTCTGCCTCTTTCAAATTTGGACGATGGAAGCATGCGAGATACCATTTCCAAAGTTTTCTGGTCAGATCTGTTCGCAATTTGCGTCAAAGAATCCCAAATTACTTGATCAGATGCAGCAGAAGACATCAAAGACTGGAGGCTTTGAGGACCATGATACAGACGGCAAATGTCCACACGGGTTTGATTCCACCAGAAATCAAAATGACGAAGATGATTTGCATTGAAAGAGGGCTTGATCGCCTTTTCGAAGTCTGGTCCGTATTCTGATGTCCAGAGCGAAAGGCGATTCAATTGAGATTTGAACTGCTCTTCTAACTCAAGGAGTTTGCCGCGATTGGCATCCTCGATCCCAAGATAACGAACAAGTGCTTGATGCTGGAGGACACCAAGCCGCTTTTGATCTTGTGTGAGTTTTTCAAGTGACTCACTATCCAATGTCATTGATGCTGCTGAAGCCTTTGCTGAACTTGAGGCCTTCTGCAATGTTATACCGCTGAAAGTTGCATATTTGGCAGCAGCAGCATCAAGAAGTGATTTCGAGGCGCTAACTGAGGACTGGCGGGGAGTGTTCTCGGCAGTGCATTGTGTCATGGCAAAGACAATGACAGACATCTGTCGCGATGGTCCAAGGCCCCATGTTACTTCGAGGTGTCGTCGCATCGCGTTCAGATTGAATTTTGGTGGTAATGAAGACGAGATCCATCGCGCAACCATTTCTGAAAATGCTTGGCTAATATGACCTGGATTTTGTGATTCCAGCGCATCTGCAAGATTGGAAAGAGGCAAGTCCTCTGCGCCATCTGGGACAGAACCGAACTGATCCATGAGATCTCCCATTAGCTCGTTCTGCAGCGTTGACTTTCCTGAAATACGATCAGTTGTGCATCCAGAAATCGAGCCTCTACGTCAGGGATCTTACCAGAAGATAGATCCTTCAGCGACTTTCTGGAAGAAATATTCTCAATTGACTTTCGTAGCTTGAAGGCCACAAGCATGGTAATTAATTGCAATGCCGGCATTGGCACATCCTCAATGGTTGTTGCTGGTACCATGCTTGATGATTCGGAAGTCGATGCAGGAGCTGGCAGAGGGAGAGGTGCTGAGGCATCAGCGTTTGCAGCAGTTTCTGGAGAGGCATCGTCTTCTTCCGTTTCCTCCGTAACAGGCGCGCTTTGATAATGATAGCGAACCCGCGAGAGATGCTGTGTACTTGAAAGAAACTCTCGTTGCAGTCCAAGCAAGGAATCCGCTGTGTCATAACAAGATGCTTGCGTCTTCGAAGCCATATTTGTTAAAGTCGCTGAAGGGCCTAGCTCTATGAAGCGGGCAATCTGCCTCTCCTTTGCAAACAAAACATTTTGAGTGTCAATCCTGATCAGGTTAGCGATCGTATGCACCAAAAAAATCATAACGGTCATACCACTGGACTGGAAATGCGAATTGGTGACTGAACTGTTTGTTAGTAAGACTTTTGGATACCAAGGCGGAAAGTGAACATACGCAAGCAACTCGACAAGCAAGTTATACGCGATTTCCTGTTCATCCTGGGTGTTAGCAGGGCGAGGAACCACGCGTGACACCATTTCTACGAAATTGAGCCTCTTGGACTTCTTGAGGCTCAAAAGGTCATTGATCGCTCGACTTGATTAATCGCGGTTTCAAATGTTAACGGCACATGTATTTGATGAAATTTGTAAGGACTATTTTGAGGAGAATACGAGAGGTGACAATCTAGTCTAATTCTATTCTAATGATTATGTGTTCTCCGAGATCTGACACTCTCCGTAGGCTTCGGGAAGGTGATGGAGTTCGGAGAGCGAAACGGCTTCCGGAATGGGTGGGCTCGAGTCACTCTCATGGAACGCGAAAAACAAGGCAGATAGCGAATGGGCCCTTCTGGAAAATTTTTTTTCGGGATGCCCGCTGATATACTCTAATAAGTCGGTTGTTAGCACTGGAAGACGAGTACTGTCGGCCGTGACTTCTTTTTCTATACACATTGCGCGCTCCTCGCGCAAGTCGACTATCCATCATTTTCGAAATGGAGAAAAAGACATTATCTCTTCCTCTCTGGAAAATTGAGGTTCCAGATCGACTTTTTGAGATACTGCAGCGATGCTTAACACAATTTTGGAAAAATGTCGCGAACAAAGGTTCCGCCCCTCCTCGCCCCAGCGACACAGCTTGCATTCCTCTTACGGAAGTTGCATCCCTCTTTAAACATCTCCTTGAGTTACAAGTCAACAGTGACATGATCACAGAAGTTGTGAGCTCATTTCAGCGTTGCCTTCTATCAACCGACGATATCCACACTTTGGCAACCAGGCTCGATAGTACTTGTCGGCAGGGGCTACTTGAATCGTACTTTCGCATTTCAAAAGCCCAACAGCCTAGACTGGAATCCAGTCTCATTCGATCAGTCAAGGATGGCCATGCCTCGCTGTCCGCTGTCTTTGGCGGCCAAGGAACACATAATGCGACTGGGCTGAATGAGCTTCGCTCCCTGTACCAAACCTACAACCTTTTGCTGGAAGACCTAATCCAATCTGCTGCGCTTATTTTGAAGGACATTACAACGAGCTCGAATTCGATTCATAATCTGGGCCCCCAAGGGTTCGACCTCATGCTATGGCTTGAGCATTCAGAAATGGCGCCCAGTACAGCGTCTCTCAGCATAGCCCCCATCAGCTTTCCTATAAATGGACTCATCAGCTTTGCTCACTACTGGGTTACTTGTCGTGTTCTCGGGCTGCAACCTGGAGAGTTTCGAGACAATCTGAAGTGGACGACTGGCCACTCCCAAGGAATAATTGTCGCAGCCGCTGTGGCAGGCTCCAACACTTGGGCGCAACTTTTGGATGCGATGAAAGACTCCATGCAACTTCTTTTCTGGCTTGGATGGGAGAGCCATAATGGGTTATCAAGCTCAGCCTATCGACTACCAACGCAGCAAACGGAAGACGCTCGGCTCCATTCCCCAACGCCAATGCTCAGTGTACGAGGATTGGAGAAAACTTCTGTTGAAAAGCTTTTGGACGAATGCAACAAGTACCTGGATGAAGAGGAAAAGGCATTCTTAGGCCTCGTCAATTCATCAGACTCCATGGTTATTTCTGGTCCAGAGAAGACCCTTAGCGGGATTCAAAAGATTTTGGAGCGACGAAGTGCTTCCTCGGATTCAAATCAGGACAAGACTCTTTATTTGAACAGGAAGCCAGTCGTGGATTGTCAGTTTCTTCCGATCTCTGCTCCTTTCCACTCCCCTCATTTGAAAAACGCCTACCGTCGCGTGATTGCGCGCATTGGTTCGACTGGTCTTTTTGAGTCCCTTGATCTAAAGATTCCAGTATATCACACATCCAGTGGAGAAGACATTCATCTTGCCTTGAAACATACTCCACTTTCTGTACTGGCTCGCGCAGTATTGTGCGAGCCTGTTGATTGGCCCAAAGCCTGCAAACAGTCATTCACGACGCACATACTGGATTTTGGCCCGGGAAGAACAGCCACTTTGTTACATGAGAGCTTTATTGGATCTGGCCGGCGAGTGATCATGGCATCTGAGTCTATGGTTTCCTCCTCTACCGTGGGAGGGAAGCATGAAATATTCTCCTCGAAGTCACCCATCATGAACTCCAGATGGGACAAGCTCTACAGTCCAAGAATTGTTCATGACAAAGTTGGTGGTGCTCAACTAGTCACAAGCATGACCAAAGTCCTTGGAGCTCCTCCCGTAATGGTGGGAGGAATGACACCCACAACAGTCCCTGCAGACTTTGTCTCTTGTGTCATGAACGCCGGATACCACATCGAGTTGGCTTGTGGTGGGTACTCGCAACCTCGGGATCTTGAACAAGCTATCAAGCTGCTCTCAACAACGTCCAAAGGCAGGGGGATTACACTCAATGTCATATATGCTGCCCCTAGAGCTATCGCATGGCAAATTCCCTTGATTCGAAAGCTTCGCTCCGAGGGGTATCCCATCGAAGGTATATGCATTGGTGCCGGTGTTCCCAGTCCTGAAATAGCCAAAGAGTATATCGACACACTCAGATTGAAGCACATCGGCCTGAAACCCTCATCTGTGGGCTCTATTATGAGCGTCCTGGAAATTGCCAAAGAGAACCCCAATGTGCCCGTCTTGCTCCAATGGATGGGTGGGAGGTCTGGCGGTCATCATTCATACGAAGACTTCTATGAACCAGTCCTCAAGACATATGAATCAATCCGGAAGTGTCCTAACGTGGTTCTTATCGTTGGAAGTGGACTCGGAGACGCCAAGGGCATGATGCCTCTCTTGACTGGTGAATGGTCGGAGTCTAGAGGCTACCCCAGGATGCCCGTGGATGGTATCTTGATTGGCAGTCGTATGATGGTCGCAAAAGAAGCTCATACGTCCAGCTCTGTTAAGAGCCTCATCGCCCAAACACCTGGAGTCTCTGACTCCGAATGGCACAAATCATACGCCGAGCCAGTCGGTGGTGTTATAACGGTGCGATCGGAGATGGGGGAGCCAATTCACAAGATTGCCAACCGAGCTGTCATGCTATGGCACGATCTTGACAACACTGTTTTCAATGTGAAAGATGCCGAGAAGCGTGTCCAAATTCTACAAAGTCGCCGTGCGGAGATTATCAACCGTCTCAACCAAGATTACGCCAAACCTTGGTTCGCAATGAATTCTTCCGGCAAGCCCGTGGCAATAGAAGACATGACATACGCGGAGTGTCTTCAAAGGATCACGACCTTGATGTATATGCACCAATACCAAGAATGGGTCCAGGATTCTTATCGTGTCTTCTTCCTTGACTTCGTGAAACGAGTTCAAGAGCGCTTTCATATCCAAGAGGAGCTCACCCTGGAGAGAACAGAAAATCCATTTGATCTCCTTGAAAAGCTCTTTGATGCGTGTTCAACTGCGGCAACAGATGTTCTCTATCCTGAGGATGCTTCGTTTTTCTTGGGTCTTTGCAAG
>JAOYNU010000005.1:948251-1061620 GCA_026745395.1 Tympanopsis confertula | reverse complement strand
TTTCGATGCCTCCGATCTTTGCTCTTGGGTTCAGGCCGATTGATGAAATCTGATGACCTATTGGCTTGACGCTATGGATCCGTAATCAATTGTAGATGTAAAAACATGAAACTATCAGCTTGAAGCTCGTAGAGGCTGGTGGAATCCACATGTCCATCTGGATCATGAGCAGGGTCCAACGTCTGCGCCAAATTTATGGACTTGCTAATCAAGAAGGAACAATACAGAAGTCTTGGGGTGTGTATCAAATGGCCTTTACAGACCTTCTATTTAATAATGATAATAATAATAAACATCCAAAACGAGGCTAATAATACAGATTATGCAAATGTACGGCTTTAAGCCATCATCATGTCCATGGTCTCATTTCTTGGACCGAGATTGTACGGGGCCCTGTCCTTTGACGGCCTTTTTCCCTTGTCCATTTGGTTTGCTGGTGCTGGTCTTCTTTTCCAACTCCTTAGTCTTGGGGTTTCCAGACACAACAAATCCAAGAACGCCCCAAACTAGGGTCGTAATCAAAGTTATTAGGATGAGAACATGCACGCCCCACCATATGTGCTGAACACCAACAGGGCACATGGTGATCTCATAGTCCCATTCGCCAAGATTAGCATCAAACCAAAGTGACAAAAGACCTGCGTTTCCGCCAAACTCGCCCATCATAGAGCGGAGGGTCACTTCACGGATAGAAGGGGTGTCCTTTGGCGCTGTTTCGAACGGTTCCTTATTATTGTAGCGCTTAGCAGCCCACTTCCAGCTCTGTTCGGGGCTCTGCTCTTCGCCATTCGTGTCTGTGCTCTCATTCTCCTTTGTTGATGGCTTCACATAGTGGATGGTATCGCACCCGGCATGGTCATGGCCAGTAAGCACGAGGCCCTTCCGGCCAAATCCATTACCAGGAGCATCGGCATCCCCGGTGAGGCCAAATATGCCTTGCAAGATACCAGAAGCGCTAAGATAGTCGCTCAAATGATTCTGTTCCTTGAGGCCATCGACCTCCCAGCGTGGTACCCCGTCAAGTCCATCCTTATCTTCTTCGTCATGGAAGCTGAAATAAGGAGCATCGGTACATACGCCTTCTTCCTTGTGGAGAGGTAAATGGGTCAGAAGCAGTGTGAAAGTCGATTTGTCTTCCACATCATACAAACGCTGACTGATCAAGTCATTCATATACTCATAAGACTGTGACTGAACTGCTTCAGAAAGTGCAGGAGTATCAAAGACGAGAGTGTTTAGATTGATCAAATGCAGCGTCGGCGTTAACGTCTCCGCTGCTTGGGTATCAGACCCATTCCAAGCCCCAGCCAGCACTGGAGGATGCTGAAACCTGATATCCCAATTCGCGCGGCCGAACTCACGCTCGAAGCGCTCCATGCGTGCCTCGCTGACATCGCCCGCGTACCCGATATCGTGGTTCCCAGCTATGTTGATGATCCGCCGAGCCCAGGCTGGGTCTGCGGCTGGTCCTAAGGGCTCCAGGTGCTTACCAGCTTTATCGTAGACATTCTCGTGCCCAGGGTCATGGACTGCGCCAGTCGTCGTGAAGGCGTCGTCAACGCGCAGACCACCAGTGAATACGCGCTTCCAGTAGCGGTAGCTGCGCCAGTTGAATTCCTCGTCTGTCAGCCATTGGCTGCCGATGAGGTCGCCAAGGACTGTTGTGTGTGTTGGGCGTGTCCACCAGAAGAGCGTGCGGTAGATATGAGCGAGGTAGTAGTCGTTGCCGAAAAGGTCGATACTTTTTTGAATACCGTAAAGCGAGCGGGGGATGTCTTCGCTTGCGAGCGTCCAAAGGCCGGTTGTGACGTTGGACACAACATAGGGGTCGAGGAGGGAGAGAGGGAACGGGACTTCGACGCTTGCGTTTCCAAGGGCCTCCTTCACGGCACGCCAGTGTGAGCGTGTACGAGGGATTAGTTGATACTCCGGTAATGGGAGAGAGGTATCGCCTTCCAATTGGGGGTCTGCGAGAACTAGGAGTCTGAAAATGGCGGGTTGATTGTTTGTGGAGTCCGTGGTTTGGACATGCTGAAAGAAGGTGCTGAACACAGGGCTTTGGTGTAATCTGTCGAGTGCGGAATGAACGTCTGGTCCTGTGCCATGGGACCGGGGTAGAGGGAATGCGCAGCCCTTGAAGACGGGGTATAAGTATAAGTAGAGGGTAGCTGTGATGCTGAGCGGGACAAGGAGCGCGAGGGTGCGAGCAAGCAACACGCGGAGGGCCATGAGGGCCGTGGGTGCTGCCGATTAACCAGATATGATGAAAATATATAGGAGGAAAAGTTCGACTAAAGCATAATGTCAAGCAACGCAATCCCAAAAGAGTGTGGAGAGGAAGTTTTCAGCAAGGGTGATCAGCAGCCATTGTGTGGGGCGATTGGCCGCATCTTCAGGAGTTCTTGCAGATCTGCGAGGGCAAGCCCGGCCACGAAGCATGCTTCATACTGATGAATCTTTTAATTTTTGAGCTGCCCGTTAAACACCATAGCTTTTTGCTAATATCTGTATTCATAACTTCTACCAGCATGGATTTGTCGTAGGCTGATTCGCTTTTAGAGTAATGATGTATATATTGAAGTTGCCATAGATTGATGGGTACGCTCAAGTGCTTGCATGTGTGATTTTCCACGGTTAAATGTACACCTAATGCTACTTAACAGAAGTCCCGAGGTCTACCTACGTTAAACATTCTGCAAAACACGACAGCAAACTTTAATAAATAGCTCTATACTGGAAGTACAGAATACAACGTCAACGGTAAAAATCTATCTGGATATGTGACAGATCCGTACCAGACAGGACCTCGGGATTCGATGCGCGGGTGGGCGGCAATTGACATCATGTATAGTCATACTTCTATCGCCGTCTCTAAGCAGACACAAAGGAAAACAAACTAAAGACTAGAAATGGCAAACTCTTCTGGCCCACCAATTTCATGGAATACCGACAACAGCTCTCTCTCCATGACAAAGGAAATGTAAGGTATCGTGATATAAGGAGTGTAGCCCTGGAGTTGAGCGCTTTTCACAGTCCAACGCAAAAATTTCTGTTACTCCATGCTTTTAGGAATTGACGTCGTTGAACAAATTGCGCATCATTTCCGAGAAGGCCCCCATAACCATAGGCTCAAACATATTCCATACCAAAAAGCCCATACAGACAACCAAGAATGTCAACAGAAACTTCCCAAGCCAGCGTGATCCTAGGAAAAAGATAGCTTTCTCAGAGTAGCTGGTTGCATTAGACCCCAAATCAATAATCAGCAAGATCGTCTTGGTGGTGATGTCAATAATCGTTTCAAAAATCCATTCTGTGATTTTGTTAAACCACCCGACAATAAAATCGGAGAACTGGGTAGAACCCATGATCAAGTCGACAAGATCGATACTTATAAGAACAACCAAAAGACATCCCAAGCCGGTAAGCCAGCTCGACACTTGAATAAATAAGAATTTTGACGTATAAACCCAATTAGCCACCCCAGCCGCAGGAATAAAGACGAGTCCCAACAGCGCCATGAGTTTTGTATACGCATCGTCAACAAATCTATGCGTCCTGTTGACAGACCGGAGAAACGCAGCTGCTTGCTGGGCCTTGAGAACGCTCAGCATATCCACGTATCTTCTGACCATGTGGAACGCGGCAACACCAACGCCGGTCAGCGCACCAGCCGATTGGGAATAGTCGCGTCCAGTCCCGTTTTGTAGGTGACTATTGACGCCATCACGTTGCGATGGATTAGGTATGTTAGATGAATGTGCGCGGTCCGCGTTGTCGTATCTGGCTGCGGCTTCTTCGGCGGACATCGGGGTGCCCATAGGCATGGCCGAGCTCATGCTGGATGATGATCGGCCCCAGGCCTTTCGTTGAAAGAAACTCATTTCTTGTGGATGTGATGGGATTTTCACGAGGAGAAACAGAGAAGTATGCCTTGTGAATGGAAGCTCTCACCTGAGAACCTATGCGAACCGGGAACAGAGTTAAGGAGAGCCCTGTATATGTCGAAGTAAATCGAGCATCTAGTTTGGGGGAGAAAGGACTTTTGAGGTGTGCTGGAGCTATAGTCTTTATAGATCTGCTTCCGACTTTCAGACCTATACTTGGAAATCTAATTGTCGACTATGTTCTAAACCCGGATACGGCTTGCGGGGCATAGTCGAACAATGGATGCCAATAAAGGGACTCATCAAAAGAGAGGCATAGGACTAGATGGCTACCTTGGAACCTGACAAAGACGGCTCTCTTGTGGGCAGGAATAGACGAAACAGTACCGTCTTCATTGTTGACATCTTCACAAATTGCTTCGAAGGCTACCGAGAATTGGAGGTCCATCACCAATTAGATGTACACATACTGAACAAACAGCTATGGATGGTTTTCGCATATGGAAATGACTGATAGGTCAATCGATATACTATGCGACACTACTGGCACTTCTAAACGGCCACCCAAACCCACATTCGGTTTGTTGGATGTAATGTAAATTTTCAACAGAAATAATTCTGGTCGGAGACCAAACTACAGGACCAACAAATTAATGCCTGAGTGATTAATTGAAATCTCAATTCGTATATAAGAAACTGCGATTGAGCGACTGCTGCATCCACTCCCCAACGAGCCAATCATACATGAGAAGGGCGAGATGAAAGGAAATAATGAAACAAATCTCTTCATACCCACGTAGCTGAAACATGAATCGGCAAGAGCCAACAACGAAGGGGAACAGTTCAGAGCGAGGGGTATATCACATAAAACGCCAAAGGATAGGGGGATCGATGAAAACAAGTAAAAAAAAGGGAGGTAGGGGAAAAGTCCAAGAAATCAAAAAAGGTATTCATAACAAAATTTCAAGGTATATGGGAATAAATGGCTGATTAAATCGAGGATAGATAATCCGAGATCATAGACATGTAGCAAACATGTCGAAACAAAAAGCTCAAGTCGCGTAAAGTCTATTTAGACTCGTGTTTAGCAAGTGCCGGAGAATCGGGTTCGTCGGGCTTGGTAGCATTGCCATCAGCCTCGGGGTTTGATAGCGGACGAGTAGAATCTGGTTGAGCATCGAGCTGTGTCTCAGGCTTATCAAGCTCATCCTTCGCATCAACAAAGGAATTTCCCCCAGAGGAAGGCGGCTTGGTCAGATTCAGACCATCAATCTGCAATGCATTTTCTTCATCCACTTCAAGGAGCTTTTCAGAATCGCCCAGACCAGATGGCAATTCCATCAAAGCAGGCGGACGCTGGTTCATCAATTGAGCCTGCTTGAGACTGACGGTCTTCTGCTTATTAGTCGAAGGGCCGGACTCGCCCATGTGTTCGATTGTTGCCTTCATCAAGGCTGCCATCCATAATCGACCTTCTTGGACACTGTCGACTTGGAAGTAGTGAGTCGAGGGCTTGGTGAATTGCACTGTGGGCAGGTTTCCGGACTTAGGAGGCACAAGCTTGAAGAAGAATGGCCCACTGGCGTCCTTGCTCTTGATTGGGGAGGCATCAAGAGCCGGTTTGTTGCCGTTTTGGTCAGAAGGGTTGGCGTTCGCAGGCTGCGCGGTAGAGCCAGTAACAGTGGCATGAAGAGCGATGATTGGATCGTTGTCTGCACGAAGAACTCTATGGGCAGTGATATCAATTAGGCCCCGTTCCTCGGTGTCATCCTCAGAGTAGTAGTACGACAGGCGGCGACCACGTAAAACAAAGAGTCTTGGTTTCCACGTGGTCATTAAGTTAGAAGACCGCTTCTTCATCCATCCACTGTAATGGCATCCGTCCATCTGCTCCTGAGGCGTCTTCTTCTCTAGACCGCGAGTGTAGGCGCTAGTATCCTTTTTGGACTTAACAGTTCGCGGACGCACCATAAAGCCTAGACCATCGGCCTTGCCAGACCCATCTGTGCTGTGCCGCTCTGAGCTCTTTGAAGTCGCTGAAGGGGTTGTTGATCCAGTCCGGCCAGTGGCAGGGTCATATTCGCGGGGAGAAACCGGAGCCGAGGTGTTAGAGTCTTTGTGACTTTGCTCAGACATGGTGCGAATGCCAACAGCTCGTCGCATCTTGGGTCCAACACTTCGAAGAGGTTGAAATGATGGACGCCCAGTGTCGGAGTCGCCTCTCCTCATCAAAGGCCCAAGACTGGAGAAAAAACCAGCTCTGGAATCAGGATTCGATGATTGCGAGTTACGGCCAGGCTGATCTGAGTTCGCGCGCGTGCTTAAGCTACGCAAACGGCTCTTCGGGGGCGTTCCATTATAAGCTTTCGAAGAAGACACAGGCTTGCCAGCATCGCGAAGAGAGTCAACACTCCCGACTCGAGACTGGCGCTTGATGGCAGGGTGAACCATGAAAGAGTCATCCACGTAACTTGAGTTACGAGAATGGCTAGCGCTGGCGCGTTTTTGAAGAACACGGCGGTTGCGGCGAGTGTCAGCTTCGGTTCCGGAGAAGTAACCGCGATCTAGTTCGTCATCAATGTCATCGGGCGTGGGAGGCTCCGATCCCATAGTAGGGCGAAACGATCGAATGCCTTCGCCGTGAGCACCGGCTGAGGTTCCTGGCCTCTGAGGTAAGCTTTGATGGTTCCCGGCGTTTGAGGTCCAAGCCCTATCAAAGGATGGCCTACCGTTGTGTCCATTGGTAGAGATTCCACCGTGGGTGGAGTCGATAGAAGAATGGCGTCGCGAATGATTGAGATCACGGATTGATGCAGCCGAGACTCTTCTACTGTCTCCGAATTGAGGTGTCATAGGTGTGATGGGCGAGCTATTGTTACTTGCGAGTCTCGGATGTTGCCCTGGAACCACAGACGGACCACGGTGCCCATAAGCGGAGCCAGTTCGTTCGGTGACGCTGGGGATGCGCGGCAAGAATGATGCAGCGTGTCCGGCGCGAGACATTGAGCGTTCATCCTGCGGGGCGGCGTAGCTGCTGGCAACAGAGCTTCTGACAGGTTGCGGTTTGATGCCTTTCACGTCTTCCTGGAAGGATTTCACTTTGTGCCAGGTCTTCAATCGCTTGCCCATTACACCAAAATCAAACTCCTTCATGAAAATAAAGTCTTGGTCCATATCAAGCAAGACATCACCAGTGATTTCTTGCTCCTCGAAGATATCGCAGTGTTTTGTGTCAACACCAAGGGCACGCAAATGCTTTGACGTCTCGATGTGATTCCATCGCCGCACCTGCTCTATCGTCGGATGCGTACCCTCTTCTTCATCCGTTTCATGGCCATTGATATAAGATAAACGATGGCTTCGATGGCTTAAGTGGCTACTATATTCGCTCGCCGAATCGTTGACAGTTTTCGCGTCTTGGGTGGACAAGCTGTGCCGGGGAGTGTTCATATCGGTGATGTGTTCATCAATGACGCTCAACGTCTCATTCATGACAGGACTCTCTTCGCCATTGGCGTGGCCCTCGCCTGCTGGCCGGAATGCCTGCTGGATCTCGGCAGCCAGGTTAGACTGTGGCAACGGAGACGACGCGGATCGCTGCGGGCCTGCTGGTTCAACGGAAACATGCGCGTTACTGATACTGGTCTGTCGCGATGCTTGCGGGGTTGTTTGTCCACTGTCGACTCGCGCAAATGATGATTCAATGGGGGTGGAGGGCTCAATTTGAGCAGGCGACTCGAATTTATCGGACGAGGTAATAGGTTGCGATGGTGGATCGACGTGAAGGGCATTCATATATTCGCGCAATTCTGCCTTTCTGGTGAAACCTGTGGAGCCCGTTAGCCTTTAGAGTACCAAGCTTCTTCATGTGCGGTCTTTACCTGCGGGGAAAAGGCCCTTTTGGCCCGTGCCGAGGTGTTCACCAAGCCACCATCCATCTCCAAATTCTTCATCCAGCTCAGCTAGTTTTATAAGGTCGCTGCGCTTCATTCGCAATTCGTCTTCACTGCCGGCGTGGCCGTCTGGATTATGTTAGGCGCATCTTCGCGAAGGGACGGATCACTGAGAAGGAATGGCGTCAATGACTTACGGACGACGACAAGAAAATCGCCAGGCTGGACATTCTGGGGTGGTGGCGGCGGTGCCAACTCCGACTCGGCCATGTTGCGAGGGATTGGAGCCCAAATCCTCCGGTAGTGCGCGGAGTGGAAGGGCGAAGTCGAAGCAGAGTCGAAGGAGCGCGATCAGTCGTAGGACATAGAGCCCAGCAGCCCTTTCGGGAGCAAGAGAGCAATAGCGGAAATCCGGAGATGGGAGAGTAATGTGCGTCGTAGCAGCTGCAGGGATGGGAAGAGGAGAGAATGCCAAAAGCAAGTGGAATCTAGCGCGATGGTCAGAAGGCTTGGGGTCGATTAGCTCGCGGGGTCCACGAGAGGCACCTTGCACTAGTGAAGGGAGCTTTGCGCGCGCAAAGCGCAGGGGAAATGAAACCAAGTGCAGTGACGGGTCTGCAGAAATCGATCTCCAAGCCCCGTGGCAAGCCCGATCTCCGCCGTAGAAGCAAAAGCGAGGATGGCCAAGTCGATTCCAGGAATTCCCGGGATTCCCAGGATGCCAATAATCTAGTTCGTGTGGAATGATGAGGGGGCCAGAAGGTACAAGGGTTCCACCGACGGCACGCACACAAGACGAAATAAGGACCCACCGATGGTAATGCCAGAAGCAAAAAGGGCGTCTTTAAAAAGGCAGATTTGACAAGTGACGTGTGGCGTTACGGGATTCCGGAGGAGATCTCTGGGTCATCTGGGTCCTCTGGGTCCTGCGAGGTGTTGGTTCTGAGTGTTCTGGACGCTTGGTTCACCCACGGTAGCTTGAGCCGATCGTGGGACCCAACAAGGACGGATTGAAAAGACGAGAGGCCGACGGTCGCACAGGAAGGTAATCGAGAGAGCAAGTGTTTACACGGAGGGAATCAGGGAAGACGGTGGGGAAGGGGTTCGTGGGAAATTACTATGAAGGTCGCGACAGCCGAGAGTGGATGAACCCGTCGACGATGAATGCGGCCATTCTTGTGGCCCAACGAGTACTTGTACTTTTGGAGTGATCGACTGTGCTGTCCCTCTAAACACTAGCCCTGCAGAGCTCTTGTACCTGCGACGGCTCCTGTTTGTAGGTGATCGGTTCCGAATAGGACGATCTATCCATCTTGGTCCTTGTAATTCAGCGATTTGAATCAGGGCCATATTGTCGATCAACACAGGGAGGCCGTAGGCTGTACCGAGGTAGAGGTCCCTAGGCAGAGGTCGGCGATGGATGTTTTGTAGTCATGAGTACTTGGAAGAGGCCGTACCTCCTCCGTAGAGCACTCTGTAGTCAAGAGTAGAAGCTCAGACTCATGGGACGTCATCGCGCCTTCCCTAAATGATCGCCGCTCCTTCCTTCATTCTAAATCTACGAGTACAAGCATCTCCCTCAGGACCTGTTCAGTATCTATTTATCCATAGATGTATTCTATGTACTCTAAAACTACCTACCGTCTACTCGACTGTAATCTCTACTATCTTACACTTTACTCTATAATGCCAGTCAGCAGACCATCTGTACTTCCAAGGCTCCATTCTACTGCCGTTCACTGTGCATATTATACATCCAGTGCAGCGGACGTTGGCAAAAGTCCCTCAACTGCACCACAACGCCAATCAAGGTAAGAGCCAGCTGTGATCTCCCCGATCGGCCCGTCTCATGCCATCGCTTTCTTTGTTTGCCCGCGCTTGCGCCTTCCCTGCACCAAAAGCAAATAACCAAGCCCAAAAAAGAGTAATTTCTACAGGCAGATAACGAGGTCTCCCCCACCCATAACCTGTTCAAATCTCTGGTTTACATCCCCTGGTGTTATCAGCACTCTACGGAGTAAACTGCGTTGGTCTAGAACAGTGGGGGAAACGTGAACCTCTGGTAACAGCAACCCGCTGAACACCCTGCCTGCCTGCCTTTTTTTTTTTTTTTCTTTCTTTTTTTTTTTGCTTACTCTACTCGGTGATCACTTTAACATATTTCGCCCACCGTTAGCAAGCGCTCTGATGCCCTTCCTCTGGTCCCCAGTAACCCGCGTCGATCTACCTTTTCATCGCATTGACCAGGGGGAGGTCAAGCATGCTTTCCGTCTTCACTCATGCCCCCTCAGACCTCAAGATCGCGTCCAAGCGCCGATCATCTTGAAAACTCCAACTCCACCGCCAGCTACTTTCTGGGTGGTAGCAGGAGAGACTGGATGAGTGAGCACCAGAATAACGCGTCCAATCACCAGTCCATCTTCCCTGGGGAGATGGGATCGCTGGTCTCTGCCACTGCCCCGAGAATCATCTCCCAGTCGAACATCGCGCCCGCGTCTCCCGTGACGCCAGGCCAGACCAACCAGCCTCTTAAGCATACGACTGCGACCTCCATACCCAACAAACCAAACCCCCCAGAACCCGCTCCTCTTTCTCCTGACAGCTCTCAGTTTCACCCAAGTCCTGTCATCTCCCACCCCTCAGCGAACAACCCAGCGACCCTCCCGCCGGCGTCGTCAGCAAACAGATGCCCTGTGGTTCATGGTGCAGCTCTGGCGCCCTCAGGAATTACACTAAGAAACCCGGGCGTGCAAGAAAATGGCCAGCAAAGCTACCAAGCCCCTTCGCTAGTATCTCACCCATCGCTTCAACAATCTCTCCCTCAGTCAGAAACTCAATCACCTCGACCATATAACCAAACATATGGGGTGCAATCTCAACAAGCACAGCAACAACCGCAGCAGCCATCACAGCAATTACCGCAGCAATTACCGCAGCACCTACCGCAGCGACCACCGCAGCCACCGCCCCATACTCAACCACAAGGTCAGCAGAATGCTTCGCAAGGTGCTCCGCCAGCTCATGTAATGCCCCAGCAGCACAGCCATCAGCTAGCCGTGCAACAACCCTTACCAACGCAGAGGCCTAGTTTCCCAATACCTGCTAGACTGTTACCAAGCCAACCGTCCCCTCTCCACACTGAACGTGGCCAGAGCGTTTCCAACGAAGCGCCACATAATGACCCGGGAATTGCAAATCCTATCTCAACTGCAAATGGCCATATGTCTGCGTCGTCGCAAGTGACTTCACAATGGCATGCTCCATTTACTGCTTCGAGGCCACCAATAAGAGCGCCAACACAGGCCCCTTTTACTCGCCAGCCTCTTGCATCTGATGAGGTTGTCAACTGTGAACAATGGCGGCCAAAGATCAAGCCTTTAGAGGAGTTAATCAACCATCCAGACCTATCACAAATGAGTGAAGCCGTCTTCAGGCCGCGTCTTGTCCTCTTGCAGCATGCTATCGATTTCAATGATTCCTTCTATCTGATATTACACCAGCTGTACTGTCAGAAATTTCAGGATGAAGCTTCTTTCTTCGCGAAATACCCATCGTTCCAAGAGGGGCCCCTTTGTCTAGGAATGGATCGGCTGCAGGATCTCTTAGAGCACAATATAAAGCTTCCGCATGTCGTCATTTCTTCTTTTGCCTCATTTCCTGATCATCCAGATACAATGATGCATCAGCCCTGGTATGGGCCTAAACTGGAAGAGATAAAATGTTTCATATCAAACCTTGGAGCACTTATCAATCATCTTCCCGCGCACTTTCGGGAATATTTACACAAGCGAGGCTATCCTCCTTTGATGAGAGAAATAGCGCCTATCTTGAAAGTACCGCCGCTTGTCATTCTCAGTGTTATATTCAATTCTACTCTTCGGCAGATTTATCCAGCTAGTTGCGAACCTGAATTGAAAAATCTGCTTCGTCGAGAGATGAGTCTATTCAAGGAGAGGCACTTGCCCCGGCTACAACAAGAGCAAGTGCTACTCGAAATCGTTGAAGCTTATAAAAAGATGTTCCCGCGGTTCCCTCAAATGGACGGGCCATCATCGTCGTCGAAGTCTCGATCTCGTGCCAGGGCAAGTCCGGCATCTCGGAACACTAATGCTGCCAGATCTCATGGAGTTATGGGACGCCCAATCTATAACGCAGGCGCTACTCCATCCAACGCGAATCCAGCATCTGTTGTTAGACCTGATGCGAATCAAGCCACGCTACCACAGTATTGGCAGCCTCCCACGGCAGTTGCACCTGCCCAATCCCAAATACAGCAAGCCCATTCAGCTCCGCCCGCAGCATTTCAGCTTTCGTTCGGTCAAGCGGGCTGGAACGGACTGCCGCAGGCTATGCATATGCAAACGAACCAAGGATATATGCAGACAAGCCAACCTATGGTACCTCCCGTTTTTGCAGCGCAGGGTTATTCCTGGCAACATCCTTCAACAGTTGGAGGCCAAATGCAAGGAAGAGGATTTGTTCCTGGAATCTCACAACCTAGGCAGGACCCAAGATTGACCCGTACACCCCAAGCCACGACGCTGTCATCACGGCGCCCTCTTCTACCGCCAGCTGACTACCGGGCACCCCAAACCATCAATGTGGATCCCATGCGTATTGGCCTTCATCAAGCGCATTTACGAGACCCGTCTATAGAATTCAGACACTACAACCCGTCGTCGAACACTTGGACTGAAGTATATCTGTTCCACTTTCTCAGCACATTCAAGATACAGCCCACCTTTATCGACCCTCAGCAGCCCGAGTATACCTGGAAGTTCACGATATTGCGGGACGACTTCAATCGCTTTCCGAAGCGAATTGAAAGAAGCCATGGTGAGCCGCCGGTATTAAAATATCAGTCAGGTTGTCGCAATTTTCGGCTTCGCTCTATTTCGCTGCCAACATCAGAGAAGGAGAAAGTCCTTGAACTTTGGCCCACTCGAAATACTACCTGGCCAAGTGTGTTCTACATTCATGTCAACGGGAACGAGCTCACGCCCCGACGAAAACTTCATAATGCGAGAGACCTGCCTCTAGACATTACCCAGCATCTGAAAAGCGGAGAAAACGAACTAGTCATCAGGTTTCTTCTTGGTCCAAACGAGTGCATCAATCGTTGTTACGCCTTTGCGGTTGAGTCTATGGATATCTTCCAGCTTGACACGATCCGCGACATGATACAAATCACCCCTGCGGATAAAACACGCGAGGAGATCCGCAAACGCCTTGCTCCAAGCACTAATGATGATAATGACGACCTAGCTATTGTCACGGATAGCCTGACTCTCAGTCTTATCGACCCCTTTTCCGCTCAGGTCTTCAAATCCCCAGCACGCTCTGAAGCCTGCCGTCATCTCGAGTGTTTCGACCTTGACAATTTTCTTCAAACCAGAAAGTCAGGGTCAGGCCAAGGGCCACTGAAAGACAATTGGCGTTGTCCGATTTGTCAAGAAGACGCTCGGCCTTCCCGGTTGATTATTGATTCATTTCTTTTGGAAGTTCGCCAAGAACTAGAGCGCACTCTTAAACTGGAAACGGCCCAGGCGATCGAGTATCGTGTGGATGGTACATGGGCTGTCAAAAGCATCTGTGATGAACTGCTACTTGACAGACAAACCCAGTCGCAGAAACGGAAAGCGTCTGAAATAAGCAACTCAAGCAGACCTTCGCCAGCTTCCCGCGCGAAGAAAGATAACACACCTACAACAAGATCGTCTGAGCCCGTTGTCATTGAGCTGGATTAGCGGTTCTCCTCTCGAAGAAAAAGTACCTTGATCAACGTTTATCCGCGAGGTTGTTCCACGTCAGCCTTGCGCTTGCTCTACGGGTCGCCATATCTAAGCGCTCATCAGCGTTGTGCAAGGCTTTTGCAGCTTTCACGAAAAGTCAATGGCCCAACTAATTCACGCCTCAATAATTACCGAACTTTGAATAATCTATTGGCATGGCCAGCTATTAGCTTGGCTCTTTGCTAGTGATAATACTTCGTCTGTTTGTTACCGGTGCAGCAGTACCCCACTTTGCGCATATTGAAAGAGATACCCATTCATGTTGTTAGAACCAGCCGCCGTGTATGCTTTGGAGGCTGCTTGGGTGGCGTTTTCTTCCTTGCCCTTCCGGTTTCCTGTTATCAGCGACAGACTCATGGTCTACTCATTTGGTTTCTCCCCAGTCTTTGGTTTTCATTCTTATCAGTTTTCCATACCCCAAGCGTCGGAGTTTTCAGTTATTGCGCTTTTTCATGATATTCTTATACTGCTAATCTCAACATGATTCCCGCCGGAGACATCGGACCGGATCTGTAAATAATTCAACGTGCCTGAAAAAATGAAATTAAATAAGAAAGCTTAATCAAGTGGCATTAGCAAAAATATTATACATTGCGCTCGTCAACGCCCAGCCGTGGAAGAAATCAATGGATAACTAGAAGCACTACATAGAAACTGACAATGCTCGCTCAATCATATGAATCCCGTGCAACATTAAATTATACATAGGGGCAGGTGGATATACGCGAATATTTAAATAGCAAGCGTCAAGATAGAAGCCCAAGCCCAAGCCTACTTCCTCACACGACGGACATGGCTAACAAGATTCTCAATGACGCCCTCAAAGGCCTCCTTTTCGCCAACAAGCCCATCCCGCCTCTTCAACCAGTATTCAAGCAGCTCGCTCGCGCGCCGTGTCACGGTTTCCAATTCGCGGACATGAGACTTCAGCTCGGCATCCGTCAGTCCGCCTAGCGCCGCGTCCGTAGTCGCACATAGTCGACGGACGGCAGAGAGATCGAGCTCGGGTGGCGGGGCAGCGCCGCGACGGCCGGCTTTTGAGCGTGAAGGAGCCGGCCCTGTTGATGATGTGTTGTCCGGGTCATTGGCTGCGGCGTCGCCTTCTTTGGGCGCTGCACTGCGGGAGCGGCCGGAGGGGGATTTGGAGCCTGTGCTTTCGAGGTCGATGGAGGGGAGCACAAGCTTCTTCTGTTTGGAGGCGGGGAGGATCTCGTCGAGGTCGACGGGAACGCCCAGGGAGACGAGGAAAAGGCGGCGGATGCGGGATTTTACCCAGTTTTGGGGTTGGAGGGGTGGTGGTGCCACTAGTTGGGACCAGAGGGAGAGGGATCGCTCCGTGCTGAAGATTGCTGAGGAGTCGGGAATAGGTTCAACTGGGGGTAGGGAGTCGAGGTCTTGGGAATTGGGGAGGAGGTCGTCGAGGGTACCCTGCAGGGCTGATATAAGGTCGGATGTGGATTTGAAGATGTCGAAGTCGACGAGAGCAGGCTAAATTGAGGTTGTTAGAAATTGAAATAGCTTTTTAGGGCTTGATATAAGGCTTACTACGGATGGGAGTGCGGGAGGCTGTTGAGGCGCGGTTGTGGCGGCGTCGTCAACTTCTGCGTCGGGCTCTTGGAAGCCGTCGTCAAAATCCCCGAAGTCGTCGTCTCCCATGTCATCTTGCTCTTCGACAAAGTCATCAAAGTCATCTGCAGCACCTTCGACATTGTCGGCGGCTCCATGATCTTCAGGGGTAGCCTCTTGCGATAATGTATCCTGGGGGTCCGCGGCGTCTGGTGATGTTGGTGTGTCCGGTACTGTTTCCACGACGTCGGGGGTGGCATCGCTAGGGGACCGTTTATGGGCTCGTGGTCCCGATGAAAGCTCCTCTTCAGATGGCATTGTCTCGACTCTTGAGAGTCGCGTCTCTGGGACAGATTGGCTAGATTGACTTGCAGAATTAGTGTCGGGAGAAGCGTCGCCTGGGGACGGGGACGCTGGTGAGGTCTCTGAGTCGGATGCCTTCACAACTATATCTGGCACAGCATCGGCTTGCCGCTTCTCGTATGCCTCTGTGCCTGGAACATCTCCATAGCTAGGCTCTTCTGGGTCGACCTTCTGGACCATTGTGCGTGGAATTGGCGTGCCGCCCGGGGTCAAGGGTCGGTCTTCCAACCCCGCTCGAGATTGAGATCTGCTGCGTGACCCGTCTGGGATGACTTCTATTTCGTCGGGGACAGCGTCTTGTTCTCGTTTTTCGTATGCGTCGGTGCCTGGGACTTCACCATGTAGAGCGGTATCGTCGACCCGCTCTACCCTAGTACGTGGGACAGGAGAGGTGTGGCCGGACTCGGGGCTTGCTTGCGAATGTTCGTTGCCTTCGCTGGCGTCTGAAAAGTGCTCTTCGTCGCTGCTGGAGGCTATAGAGATCGGGAGGGATTTTAGTTAGTCGTTTCGGCTCTGTTTCAGATCCATGGGGCATGTGGGCAGGGAGCGAACCATTATTCTCAGCTCCGCGATCTTCTAGCTCGGGGGTCTTGCTGGGGGGTTCCAGGTGCGTGGACGAATCCGGCGCCTCCGACATTGTGGGCAGCTCAGGTTTTGGGCATGGGCAGACAGGTATACAGTGGATGTTAGAAGAGAGAAAACCGGATTATTCCCCACGAAAAGTAAAGTTGTGTAGCGCGGGTGAGTGACGACGTTGTTCCTGCGATCGATGTGAGTCCAGACCTGCCCACGACCTGGCGGCCCAATGCGGAAGTATGACACCTGGGCGCCTTGATGCCTTGCTGCCTCATCCATCGGCGCGTTCAACTCCTGCGGCGTGAAAGAGTATTATTTCTTGTTGCTCTTCTGCTCAAGCCCCCTTCATATCTCTCCATTGGGCTGACCTGACATCCACTCCAGCTAATCGCAGTGATCTTCTAGGTCCAGCGACACTAGCTACAGGCCAAACTTCCATCTCCTTGTCTCAGTCGCTGGGTTCCTGTGTTATTTTTCCTGCCCAAGCTCCAACTCTACGATCGCGACGAACCGCTATGTCTTTCTCCTTCGGCGCCCCCGCTTCAAGCGGAACTTCGAGCGGCAGTCTATTTGGAACAGCCGGCGGTTCCTTTGGCTCCAACCAAAATAACAACAATGGTTCAGCCGGTGGTGGTCTATTCGGAAATGCTGGAGCTTCATCTGGCGGCGCAGCAGCCTCGCCATTTGGTTCAACAACGGCAGCAAGCCAGCCTTCAGCTTTCGGCACACCCGCAGCTGCCAGTAGCACAGCTAACAAGGCTCCATCTTTGTTTGGGACAGCTGGTGGCGGCGGAGGAGGATTTTCCTTCGGTGGCACTCCAAGCCAAACCCCCGGAGCTCAGTCTACCACACCCTCATTTGGAGGCTCTTCGACTCCGAAGCCTGCTCAGTCCAACGCAACTCCTACAACTGGTGGCGGTAACCTCTTCGGCGGCGCAGCTCCTGGCGCAGCTTCTGGATCCAGTCTATTCGGGAGCGCAGCCTCATCATCAACACCGGCTCCCGCAGGAGGATCATTGTTCGGCAACGCATCAACTACTCCGGCTGGACCTCCCCCTGCTTCTAAGCCACCTGCCACTGGCGGCCTTTTTGGAGGAGGGCTGAATTCAGGCTCCTCTACGACTCCTTCGACCACACCAGCCGCCACCCAATCGCAAACACCTACCGGTGGCCTGTTTGGAGCTGGCGCTGCTGCCACACCTGCCGCAACCAAGCCATCATTCGGAACCACCCCAGCTGCTGCTGCTCCTCCAGCAGGTGGTCTGTTTGGCGGTGCTAAGCCCGCTGAATCTACTCCCTCCACCTCATCTACCCCTAAGCCCTTGTTCGGAGGTGGTGCGCCCACCACCCAAAGTGCACAACCATCATCCCTATTCAAGGCACCTGCTGCAGGAGGAGACTCTGCTGCAAAGCCAGCTTTTCCCTCGCTCGGCGCCCCAGCTTCTACTAGTACGGCTGCCGCCTCTCAGCCATCTTTAGGAGCACCTGCCCCCGCCACTGCTACTCCCCAAAAGTCTCTCTTTCCTTCTGTAGGAGGGGCCGCCACATCGACTGCTCAGTCCTCAACACCAGCCGCGGCGGCTCCATCGGGTGGTCTATTCCCCAGCTTGGGTGGTGCTAAGACTACCGGATCCTCAACCCCGGCTTCAACTGCAACGGCTCCGGCTACTACTTCAGCGACTGCCGCTCCGGCTTCTACTGGTCTTTTCGGCGGCGGTGCTAAACCCCCGGCTGCCCAGCCCGCTGGATCGGCGCCCAGCACAAGTGCTGCTCCGCCCACCTCCACTCCTGGCACAGCGCCTGCTACTGGTGGCGCCGCTGCCTCTACCCTTGGGCAGTCTACCACTGGCCCTGCACCCCCAGCTCAGTCCCGATTGAAGAACAAGACTATGGATGAGATCATCACTCGATGGGCCACAGATCTCACCAA
This sequence comes from Tympanopsis confertula, assembly GCA_026745395.1. Classification (NCBI taxonomy): domain Eukaryota; kingdom Fungi; phylum Ascomycota; class Sordariomycetes; order Coronophorales; family Scortechiniaceae; genus Tympanopsis; species Tympanopsis confertula. Next base: position 1,043,613 of record JAOYNU010000005.1, on the reverse strand, counting down.
GTATCAAAAGGATTTCAAGGACCAAGCTGAGAAGGTTGCTGAATGGGACCGCATGTTGGTCGAGAACGGTACCAAGGTGCAGAAGCTCTATGGAAGTACAGTCGATGCGGATCGCGCCACTCAGGAAGTCGAGCGCCAATTGGCATCAGTCGAGAACCAGCAGGATGAACTGAGCTCATGGCTGGATCGGTACGAGCGTGACGTGGATGAGATGGTGTCAAAACAGGTTGCTCCTGGGGACTCTCTCCAGGGCCCCGATCAAGAGCGCGAGAGAACGTAAGTCTACATCTTCATTGAAAGGCAGTCCATATACTGATTTGATCTTACAGATACAAACTTGCCGAAAAACTGTCAGAGCGATTGGACGAGATGGGCAAGGATCTTACCAGCATGATTGAAGAAGTGAACGGTGCTTCTGCCACCTTGAGCAAAACCAATCGTGCAGACGAGCCAGTATGTCGCATCGTGACCCCTCTCCCAAAAATGACCGTACTAATACATATGAACAGATCTCTCAGATCGTGCGCATCCTCAATTCGCACCTGTCCCAGCTCCAGGTCATCGACCAGGGCACTTCAGAGTTGCAAGCCAAGGTTTCTGCCGCACATAAAGCCGGCCAGTCCCTCTCCTCTCGGCTTGGCTACGGATATGCCAGCCCGGGTCTTAATGGAGGTCACGCCGCGGATGATTTCTACCGATCTTATATGGGTAGACGATAGATAGGATCCATGGAACGCCTAATGATATGTTTTGTTTCTAACTCGGGGCACGTTGAATAGCAGCGTGTAAATGGGCAAGGTTGGGCATTTGCTTAGTTAGAATCTCGCGTGAATTACGCATGTATTTTTCTATCTCCATACGGATAACTTCGTAGATTGTGTACAGTAGGCTGGGAGAGACATGGATATTATTTGATCGGGGTTGCTGCATAGTGGGGCGGTAAACGATCATCGTTAGGCTTGGCTTTCAGCTTGTTATACAGCATAATAGGTCAAACGTCTCACTCCACTCTACATGTGAGGTATGAACGCTGACCTTGTAGCATTGAAATCCCAGAAGCTAGGCTTTTCTTTGAAATGATGATTGTTCCATACACTCTCTTTACACAGTTTTGCTCGAATATAGGGATTTCCTAATTCCGTAGACATAATAACGCTCTTGTCTTTCCTAAGGTAATGTTTCATCTGGCTATGTATTTCATATGCTAGGAAATGGACCCGATAGCTTAAAGTCTAACGCATTTCGTTTCTCTCGTCAATATAGAACATAGGACAGAGGCGCAATGAATGGAATGCATCACTGGCTAAGAGGAGAGATGTAGACTATGGTACAGCTCCTGAGGTTGGAGACGCGATTCGTTTATTGACCACCCTTCTGGTCCTTGGTGAGGCTGTCGCTATTGGGGGGTTAGCATTGAGTTCTGATCAGTTGGAGGGGAATTGGGCGGTTCATACATGTGCTTCTCGAGCTCATCAAGGTGGCCGCGCTGCTCGTTGATCTTGGACTTCAAGCTCTTAAGCCTGTTGGTTGTTTGTTAGCAATTGTCTGAAGCTCATAGATTCGATGACTGACTTCTCAAGCTCCTTCTTGTGGATGTACAAGGACTCTTGGGCGGCTTCGCGCTTGGTGAAGGCATCACTGCCATGGACTCAAGTTAGCTAGTGTTCAATGATGTCATCTGGCTCATATAGGTGATATCTGTCTTCCTTCTGGCTGCAAGCTACATGACAAAATAGATCGAGGGGATCGGGGAATGGAATGCGGGAGACACGTACCTTTGGGATTGACCACCAGTGCGAGGAGCGCCAGCGTCGCCGTCGCCCAAGCGGGGAGCAGCAACGGAGAAAGAGCGGCTCATGAGAGCACGGTTGGCAGTAGCCACGGGACGGATGATGGATTGGCGGAGCATGATGAAAGTGTTTACGAGATGTCAAGAATAAGCTTGGGAAGAAGGAACGAGTCAACACGAGCTGCAGCTTGACAGGTCGTATGACGACACGTGCCAAGCCATGTCAGGTGACGCCGCTCTGATCTCACTGAGTCAGCAGGCAAAGGGCCGGTAAATCTCTGCGATAAGTCAACGTGCTCTTATTCGGCTTGGTCACAGATCATCCGGAGGGGCAAGGTGGGAGATCACTTCGTATACTATCGGGTCAGGGGAGTTGTCGAGTGTCAACTTGCGACTTCGGCCCTGTGTCCTCCCGAGGGAAACAACAAGGAACGCGACAGCCTCTCGACCATTGTCTTATGTTTCTGTGTTTCATACATATGGCCCTCCGCCTGGAATGGTGTTTCCCCCAAAGTGAGGCGCAAATCTCAGGAAGCTGCCAGGGCGATTGGTGGGTGTGGCATGGGGGATGACGCTGGGAGGCCCACCGAACCACACAGAAGGACGAAGGGCCGTCGGGGAACATCACAGGCAGATCGAGCAGCAACGCATCCATAGGGCCCCATCGTAGAACAACGGGCCTCGATGGGCCTCGTAGATTGCCTCAAGGACCTAGAAAAAGGCAGCTAGACAATAATAACTTGGGCAGCAAGCGCTTTCTTAAGCACCTGGGACAGCAGAAACCCACTTTGATCACTGTAGTCGCCCATAGTCAAGAGCGATCAGTAGCGTTAAATCCCAACGACACCGCCCTGTTGACTCGCTCCCCCTCTTCCCTCCTCTCTCTTCTCTCCTCAACAGTGAACTTCTCTCTTTCTCCCCCATCACGCTCCACTCCATCTATTTCGTCCCTCCTCCTTTCCAATTCAGGTGAGTGTTGGTCTCTACCCCTTATATCGTCAATCTGCCCCCTTTCCATGACCCCGCTCTGCACACACAATCACCCCCAACCCAACAACCCCCCTCAATCCACTCCCTCTACATCGGGAGAAGATTCATCGAGAACCATCAAATCGCCAATCCGAGTGAATTTGACATCTACCTGCAAATCCACTGGCTACGTACGGGCTTCGAAATTCCCCCCTATGACTCCATGCATCCCATCCCACTCTACAAGTGTTTACGGGGCTGAGCCGCCGCGACCGCTTTGCTGTGATCGCCCCCCTCAAAACTACAAGACAATTCCCAGCGGCTTTCACCGTTGTGCTCGTATCACAGGAACCGTCATCATGATACTCAGTCCAGTTTGAGGGGGTGCAGGGAGCTCCTACCGGGTCATTTGGGTGATGCGAGGCGGGATCGTCGAGCCCCCAAATCTAGGGGACGGTCGAGACATCCCCCTACCCCTCCCGGTTGGCGATGATGTCGATGGCGTGATGTCCACCACCAACCTCGATATTTTGACTGCTATCAACCCATTTTGTTCATTTTTGACCAAAACTAACTAATTTTTGTCTATCTAGAACTTTTCACCATGGGTCAAGAAGACGCTGTTTACCTCGCCAAGCTCGCTGAGCAGGCTGAGCGCTATGAAGGTTCGCACTCCACAATTTGATAGATTGAAAGACGAAGATATTGACTTTGCGACAGAGATGGTTGAGAACATGAAGGTCGTCGCCGCGGCCGACGTTGAGCTCACCGTTGAGGAGCGAAATCTCCTGTCTGTTGCCTACAAGAACGTTATTGGTGCCCGCCGTGCCTCGTGGAGAATCGTCACCTCGATCGAGCAGAAGGAGGAGTCCAAGGGTAACGAGGGTCAGGTCACTCTCATCAAGGAGTACCGTCAGAAGATCGAGGCTGAGCTTGCCAAGATCTGCGACGACATCCTCGAGGTCCTTGACGACCACCTGATCAAGGCTGCCCAGAGCGGCGAGTCCAAGGTCTTCTACCACAAGATGAAGGGTGACTACCACCGTTACCTTGCTGAGTTCGCTATTGGCGACCGTCGCAAGGGTGCTGCCGATGCCTCCCTCGAGGCCTACAAGGCCGCCACCGAGATCGCCCAGACCGATCTTGCCCCCACCCACCCCATCCGCCTTGGTCTCGCCCTGAACTTCTCGGTCTTCTACTACGAAATCCTGAACTCCCCCGACCAGGCCTGCCACCTCGCCAAGCTTGCTTTCGATGATGCTATTGCCGGTATGGTTTACTTCTCTATATCCACTTGAAACGATGCTAAAATGATACAGAGCTTGACACCCTGAGCGAGGAGAGCTACAAGGACTCCACCCTCATCATGCAGCTTCTGCGTGACAACCTGGTACGTTTTCCCAGAATTGATCCCTTTCGAGACCCTGGTTCTAACATAGTCATAGACCCTCTGGACCTCCTCCGAGTCCGAGCCCGCCGCCGCTGGCGAGGGCTCAGCCGAGAAGAAGGAGGAGGCACCTGCTGCCCCCGCCGAGGAGAAGCCTGCTGAGTAAAGCGGGAAAGCCCAAAAAGATATTGATGATGGACTCACGTCCGGGAAGGATGGGACGACCGAGGAAAAGAGCTAAACCCGGCTGGTGTTTCATTATGAGGAATACAAGTGGAGACTTATGGGCAAGGAGTTTAGGAGATGCGTTAATTTGAATTGTTGGTTCTTTTCCCTCTCGTATCTCTTGTGGCCTCGCGGCCCTTGGCTAGACGGGGAAAGCCCAGTTCTGAATTGTCGCGACCTCGACCCGCTCCGATGCCCTTCGATCTGGTGCCTGACGTTCTCTTGTTTGCATCCTTGTCCGTGGTTCTGCTCTATCCGCCTCTTTTCATTCTCCTTGTTATTTTGTCTACTTTGCCTCTTATTTACCCCTCCCTTTTCAAGAGTCCCACTGCGCGCACTCTCCAAACACTCCTACCCCCAACACATACACACGGACAGAGAATTTTTTTTAAATCAGTTCCTTATCAGGACTACAATGAGGGCCTCGTACCGATCCCCCGAGATGGCTTTTTTTCCCTTGCCTCTGCTTTTTCCATTTCTTTACCTCCTTCTTATCTCTTCGTATTTGTCCCATATGGCGTTTGATTCCCGCTAGATGTGGTGTCATGATCCACTGGCGTATTGTTTCCCTAGTCCCTACCCCCACCATATGCATCAACGATACCTTTGGTGTCCATGTTGCCTTCGTATCGGGTATGTCGACCTCTGCCAGAGGCACCGTAGGACCAGGTACAGACTGGGTGTATTGGAGTAGCGGATGAGTAAAGTGACTACAGTCCCGTGATTTGATGTCTGGAGTCGAGCGTAGCCATCGTCGCAGATGCGTATGAGCGAGAGAGTAGGATCTCCTGGTAAACGAACCTTCCTGGTATAGGAATCAGCTTCTCAGCATCGAATTCATCAGGCTGCAACCGCATGCTCACCGCACGCCTCCTCACAGCAAACCTCGGGGATGTCAAAGTTGGCAAATGAGGAAGGAACGAAAAAGACTATATACACCCCCCCCCCCCCTCCTCTTTTTCGTCGTCCCTCCTTTTCCTCCTCTCCTCCTCATCCTCCTCATCCTCCTCTTAGGCACGTAAACCAACACATACCCAACCCCTCAATCTTAAACAATGAAATTAAGGTCCACGCCACAGAATATCAGCGGCAACAGCGGCTCCAGCCAGCCGGCATTCGAGCAACAAGGCAGATCCGGCTAGGGTATTTATGCCATGAATTTCAAAGCCAGCCGCAATCTCCGCCGTATTAGCCTCGCGGTAATTGCCTGTATTACTCTACTGCGCTTATATCACTAGTGAGGGGCATGTGGCGCGGGGGAAGTGGTACCTGAATCTATTTTATAGGTACTTGCAGCTTTTCGGATAGGTGGGGGTGATATCTACTTGTATGCGCGGCTGGAATCTAAAAACAGGTATTGGGTGTTACTTTTTCTTCAGGGAAAGGGAGGTTGCGGAGGATACTCGGATAGAAGGACTCGGTAGGGCTTTAGTCGGGCTCTGTGTGTGAGGGTGAGAGTAAGAGTTCTGGTCGTGATGGCAATGGGCTGGCTGGTGGTGTCAGATTGGACTGTCTCGGGGATATAGGCAGGGATTGTTCGGTAAGGGCTTTCTTTGCTCTCTTTTTTAATTGGTGGGATTGTGCGAGATACGTTATACAGAGGCTATGGGTTTGAGCTACGGCTATACTCTAGAGCTTTGGAATTGGATGTTGGCGATTACGAGTTCGGAAGATTCATTTTGATCATGTTTCATTTGCTGGTAGAAAGCCGCCATGATACTTACCATGCAAGTAGACTGAAGGGTATGATGTTTGTGGCCAACGTTTCAAAGAAAAAGAACAGTGGGGACTTGAGACATGCCCATGTTCTCCATGAGAAGGGGGCAAGTTGCAAAAATGAAGCTACACGCGAACAAAGTTTGAGACGCAGGCTCAATGGGAGAGAAACAAGACACCTTGCTCGACCAGTCCGGAGAAGAGAAAATGAGGAAATATGGTTAAATGATGCACACGAGGGTTGAAATGTACAGATCCGATCGTCTCCAGACAATCGGATTAGAGAAATGTAGAGGGAGACATGTCAAAATATGATGAAAAAGGAGACGGACTGCTCGAAAACAAGAACCCCTTGCGATGCTTTCCACTTCCCTGCCGTCCATTCTGTGATGACCATGACCGTGACCATGCAATGCCATATGACGACGAAAAACAATTCCTGCACGGGTTTCTGATAAAAAGTTCATTCAATCAAAGCGAGTCTAGTCCCAGTCCCCAAAACGCCTAAGGTGCTATGCATCCGATCAAAAAGAAAAAGAAAAAAGAAAAAGAGATAAGAGATAAACGGTGAAACAGGTGAGGTGCAAGGGGAGAAAAGTACAAGGTGACGGCGGCGACGCAAGTGTTGTGACAAGATGGAGAATCGGCGTGACGCACACCAAGTAAAACTGATCTGACATCGTCACCCCACGGCTGAACCACATGTCGTTGCACGGCGATGGCTGTGTGGCGGGCGCGGGAGCGAATAGGGTTGCCAAGAGCGCGGTGGCGGACCACATAATGAACCCCAAATATGCAATGATGTCACGGGCAATCTAGTCAATACCCCCTAGGTAAATAAGCACTTGGGCTCTGGCGGTGATCATCGTGCAACGGCTGACCCCCGAGGGAGAGTAATCGATGAAATTGTGACGTGAGACGCAAGTTGGATACGGGAATGTGTAGCCAAATGGAATCGGTCGGAGACCGAGGAAACAGAGATGAGAATGGCGACAGCCACGGTTAAAGACATAGCCCTGTGAATTGGGTCCAAGCGCTGACACCCTGTACTGTCTCAAAGGACGTATTCGCGTAGTTTGTATTTTCTGGAGATCGGTGGCTGTCGTGGAGGCTGTTCATTGTGGAGACCGCGAAAATAGGCAGACGAACATGAGGGGGAATATCATGAATGACGAGAATCGAAAAGAATGACCAAAGATCGTAACGGGTGAATCCTCAAACTCCTAATATGTGTAGAAATTGGATGTTCGTAGCTGGGTCGTGGGGGCGAAGTGAGGTTTTTGCCTTCCCACGACCATCTCCCCCCATCCCTCTCAAAGGGCGGCGGGGCTATTTCTGCGCCTTGCGCGCTTTGGTACTTCGAGTCATTTCGCTCTTGGTCATGTTGCGGGTGAGACCACCAATGTAATCCTGGAGAATCTTGTTCTCATTCTGGAGCTTGTCGTGATCGGACTCAACCGCTTCGATTCGCTCGGAGAGGGCTTGTAAGGATGATTGAAGGGCCTTTGCTTGTCTATTGTAGGTTGGATTAGCATTGTCCGATCTCGATTGCATCGAGCGTCAGGATGAATTCCACCGCAAGTCAATTCTCAGGGGGTTACTCACTCTTGCAGAGTTTGGCGCGCCTCCTTGCCCAATCGTTCCAGGTCAGCTGAATTGCGACGAGGACTCATCGCACGAGCATCGTCAGGGGGGAACTCTTCCTCTTCGATTTCAATTTCGGGGTGGTCTCGAGGCACCAATATTGATGCACTTGGCTTTCGGCTCGCCATACGTGGTCGTTCTGATCGGCCTCGACGTTCCGTCTCGGCGTCTGATATGGAGGAAGATGATGATAGTGATGACATATGCATACGTCCACCGTCGTTTGGTTGCGGCAGAGTATCAATAGGTGAGGCTTCGGTCATTTCCGTATCGGCCATATGGGATGTCGTTCGCAGCAAGTGCAGGTATGAACTTTATTGACTTCCAGTGTGGCGGCTTCAAAATGGGCCGCGTGGTGATTTCCTGGCAGGTTTTCCCTTTTTTGCGATATTCCACACGGGAATTTTCGTGGTTTACTCGGCGGGTCGCTTGTCGGCGCGGATGCTCAGAACAAGGTGAAGGAAGGACCACGGTCTACCCCCAGCGATGTACCCCAGACGAAAAATCTGTGTTACGCTTGAGGTAGCTACCGGGGTCTGGAGAGAGATCGGATGGAAGGATTTGAAGATGTCGAAATCAGGGCCGCTAGAGGTGATAGCGGACTCGGGAATGATGAGGAGCGGGATAGCGAGAGGTCGGAATAGACGAAGACCGTGCGGGTGTCGAAGAGTTGGACGCGAGCGAAGGGTAGAGAAGGTCGGATGGGAATGTCGAGCACAGGAAAAGGTGAATGGGGGCAGAGGGGGGAAAAGGGACGCAGGACAAGGTACGGGTGGAGAGGCAGAGCGCGCGTATTGAGTATGGACAATACCAAATTTACGACGAGAGCGGTGACTGGTACGGGCGACTTCCCTCTTGGGTTGGTAAGAAAAAAAGGAAAATCGGGAAAATCGGAAGGGCAGAGGATTATCTTAGCACCTTTTCAGTAGGTGGAGGACCCCCAGGGCCCTTGGTTGGGAGCCAGTGATCGTCCCCTCCACCCCCCTTCTCCGACAGGAAGCCGGTTCTCTGAAATTTGAATGACTGGCGCAATTGCTATTACAATTCTACTGATCATCCTGCCGCGTTTCAGGTGGTTCCTGTAATTTGCTCTGAGGAAGACAAAGGCATGAACCCGGATGGATCTGACTACTGGCTCGTGATGGATCTGACTACTGGCTCGTGGGCCTCTGATAGGAGGGTACCCTAGCTCTGCTTTCAGAGGAATCAGGCCCCTCCACGCCTGCTCTCGAGTTCCTCAAGCGAACCACACACCGCTTCCCTGCTTGCCCGTCCACTGCGGACTGGCAGAGCCTGCCCCGCGCCAATCAGCGCTGCCTATACAGCCACCGCCGGGCAGAATCCACTTCTAACACGTATTAACCCCTATAACCTGGTTGATAGCACGGGTACCGCGGGCTCTATACTCTGTACTTTGGCCACCTCATCAGTGCCAGATATCGGCTTAGGCGCCAGTTCCCCATCTTAATCGTGAACTCCTCTTTCGTAGCTCAATGCAGTTAGCTTAGCTGAACCCGCTGCTGGACAACATTCCACTGCCGGGAGCGGCCCTGGTATTACGGGACGCAGTTTGTTTTTGGGCCGATTTCATAAAACAAACCCCAGCACTCTTTTGAGCCCACGGGAGCCAAGTGATTGGACGTGCTAGAGGAGCGGTATGGAGAGTCATCCAGTGTTCTCAGGGGGTTATGCAATGTCGATCGAGCCTCAACGGGCGGGAATGACGCCATGTAACTGGCTCTATGTACTCCTTCGTGCGGGCGAAAGAGGCCACTTCCCCGTGCCACTGAGAGGCCGGCCATTCACGATAACAGCCTCGTAAGTGGCAAAATTACTGGATTCCGGGGCATGACAAATGCTGGAAGGTTCTTGATCATAATTAATATCGAGTGCATATTAGTCGTATGCAACGAGCATTGGATACGCAGTCCCAAAGATTGGAATCTGTAGATCTGAGTCTGATTCCAAGGTTTACACGCCGTGCTATCTGTACACGTTACTCCATGCAGTCATAGTACAAGATAGAGGCCTCACCAGGATTGCTTTGTTACCTCCACAAATAAGATGGATATGACATGTTACTTTAATCATCCAATGCTTCTATCGGAGCGCCACCGAGTAAACCTCAAGGCTGTCTCCATCAAATCTGGCACCTGCCTCAACAAGCCCCAAGCCCCGTTAAACAGCCGATCCTTCACGCCCCAGCTCTCCGGGCGCTTTGCCGCTCGGTTATCGTCTGCGCCATTAAATCGCGGCATATCCACCTATACGATTCCATAGTGGGCTCGATAGTACGATTGGACTCCATTTCCAGGTGGATTCCGGAGCCGCTGCGATCAAGCATAACGGAGTAAAGTGGCGTTGACGCAGGGCAGGCATCAGCCCCAACATGCAGCAACCCCAGTTCTATCCGGGGTCGTGAGCAGACGCCCGGGGAGAAGGGGATCTCCAGGGCTTGCAGCGAGCAGGACGATCCATTCCCCTGGGTAACATGAGCTTTGTCTTGTTGGCGGAACGGCAGCCGGCGAAAAGGAGGTGTGAATCCCAGCGTGGGCATTGTTGGCGCCGATCGGGAGGCACCTGGGCAAGCTGCGGTCCACTGCGGGATGGCTATTTACTTGCTCCCAATAAAGGCGGGTGATTCGAGGATTACAGAAGATTAGGGCGTAGCAGGGTCTTCCTTCACGGGTAATCGGGATCAAGTTATGGGTTACATGGAGCGCGGGTGTGTCCGCTCTAGCATTTATCCTGTGGATGTTGTATATGTTCCTGTAGTTCCGTGGACAGACCTCTCGCTTCCCAGAGCCAGGGACGGAACCAGCAGGGCTCAACCCATGGATCCTCCTTTCGGCAGTGGCTTGGTTCGTGGCTGCAGCGAACAGTGAATAATTGCACGAGGCGGTATCCCTGAATGACGGCGTGGCGACCAGGATTTGAGGCTTGAATTGCTTTTTTATTTTCCTTTCTTGGGGCTGAGGAGCACGCTTCTTTCTGCTTCGCTGGCTTCGATGCAGGACTTCCTTGAGTGGGACTGGATCAGGATGTGACCGATCGGAAAATTGAACACGCCACTCCTGGAGAGCAAAAGTACAAACCTACAACACCAGATACAAACCTTACTCGTAGCCAACATATTCAGAGTTAAAGCTCGCGGATCCTGGCTGCTCTCCACCTCACCTCTGAGAGAGTATCGTGAGAACCAGTGGCCATCGTTCCTGATCCCCGCAGAGATGCAAAGAGGCGCTCAGGCCCGCGAGCGTGGGAGCGTGACTGTGCGTCCCACCGAGCCCATATTTCTTTCGTTCTTGTATGGATGTACCCGGTCGTACACTGCATCTCAAGAATCTCGGGCAGCTTCCTGTTGTCTGAGCTCTTGTGTATGGGGCAAGTGAGACAAAAAACACTGCTTATTCTCGCTGAGACAATCCACGTAACCCCCCCCCTGCTCGTTCTCCCACTCTATACACAGACACTCTCTACTCCCTCTAGTACTCTATACACACGCCACACTAAATCTCATCTACTGCGTAAGGCCTATAGCCACCCATGGAAATAGTTGCCGTGAACCTCCCAAGCTCTCTAGCCCCTCCCTGCTTCATCAAAGCGCTCGGTGGGCAGAAGCCAACCCTGCCGATCTGCAGTTCTGCCCACGCTGATTCGTGTCGCCCACCCACACTCCACCGGTATGAACGCGTTTCATCCTCAATTACGGGAAGGGGGGTGTTCAGCACAGCCTAACAGGTTCCCCTCCCAGCCTCCATCCCCCTGGCCTCCTCTTGCCGCGGTTTGTTCTCTGGGCCGCGGCCAATCACCGACTGCGGGTTTCTGGCATTTCCTGCCGTCCGGTACCGCTCGTATATTCCGTACGAGAGGAAGTTGTACAACATCTAAGGCATCTGGTGACTTGCTTGTACTGTAATTCCTGGCACTTCCATCCCGGAGAATATCTCGATCCCAACATTCCATTAGAACTCCACTCTGTACGGAGTAGGTGCTATGCCTTCCGTGGATGGATATCGCTTGTCCGGCCGAATTCATGGTTCCTTATCCCGCCGTCAAAGAGCTAGTGCTCTTGCAGTTTAGCTGCTCCTCGCGGTACCCGTACTTCGCACCATGCCGATGCCCGGTGGAGAGCCTGCTCCGCCGCTTATTATGCCGCCTCAGTCTTCTTCGGCTTTCGATAACTTCTCGCGTGACCGGCATATTATGTGGTCATTGTAGTAAATAGCAAGGTACTGTCATTCGGTAGTAAGACTCAGACCCAGTTACACAGGGCCCGGCGCTGAGGTCGCTGGCTCGGGAGCCGGCTCCTCTCCCGGCAGAAGTACAGTATGTTAGGAGCTATTGTTCAAAGTACGTAACTTGGACGGAGTACAAGTACCTGGTCTGTTCGTCGAAAATCGCCACTTGATATCGCTGTTAAAATGTGCCATTCGTCAATTCGGGTTTGGTAAAGGCGTCCACTGTGCATATGATACCTGCTAGTGTGGGAATTTCGCTCGTATGGTACTGCTATTCTGCCGCTGCCTGCGACTTCCATGGTTATGTAAATGTAGCTTTTATCGGGACTTTAACTCGCGCTTGAAAGCCATCGACGCTTTGGCTTCGACGTCACGCGATTGTGGGAGTGACGGTGAAGATCCGGCAATTCGTCTGACAGCATGTCAAGTGACAGACCAATGCCCATTTTTGGTCAATATGGACTATCTATACCCACTTCTAATAGTCTCTGTCCATGGATATCTTCTGAAGCGGCATAAACCTTGACTATCAGGGCGATCAAGCTATTAACATTGCTAGGGCCGATTACAAGGAGCCGTGCGCAGATGGGATTTTGGCTTTATAGAAGTGGATGCTATGGTGATCTAGCGTGATGTACATAGCAATACATAGTGATGCCTAGCTAGTTCCATCTGGTGGCGCTCAGCCCGCTATCAGTAGTTGATGGTATTGTGTACTCATGTGTCAAAGTAAAACTGGGGACTTGGTGGTTTGATAAACTGCATGACCACTCAATTTGTAAGACTGAGGTGTTGCTTCGGGTCTCAAGATTCCCGCGTGGAGGCATCTTGACCAGAAGAATTTACTTTTCTGGTAGATGACCTTCACAATATACGGCTGACTCTACAATTGCACTTATGAGAACCAGGAAACTAAGACTTGTATGTATATAGGTGTTATACAAAGCTTTTGGGCCGAATCCCGAAAATAACTATAATCCCAAACTCCAACCATAAGCCCGAAAGGAACAGTACTCATCGCAATCATAATATAGCATCCAATGTCTGCCACTGGAACAAAGCTCGTAGCACCGAAATGCCCCCAGACTGGGTTTCCACTGTACGACCACGGCCGCGGTCATTGAAATCCCGAGGCACACCTTGGGATACTCGAACATCACCCTCAACCTCCTCATTCCGATAATCAATCGATCCCTCAGTCAGGGTGCTGCTATTAACAATTCCCTGATCCTGCGCAATGGCATATCCAAATGGCAGTCCCCACCAGGATCCGAATCTCCCCTCGTCATCCCTCGTCACAAGCGCAGCCTTCGCATTATGCTCAACCCAGGAGCCATACCCACGGCAACGACTCAAATGCTGACGGTAAACACTCTCCCAGTCCTCGTCTTCTGCGGCAGGTCGCCTGCTCTGGCCCTCCAAGAAACACTTCTCCTGTGGCCGCAGCGGACGGCAAAACTCCGCAAGATGGTGGAAGAAAATCCCCTTGAAAGTCTGCCCGTCCTGTGAGCAGCTGCCGTGTGAATCGCATGCTTCCTCAAGAACTCCTCCACGACCTAGTCCTGCCCATCGTGTCGACGACGTCTGCGGCCAGCCTGTCGCGCGCAAAACGCTGTACACTAGCTCGTGGCCGTCACGCAGGTAGTCCTGGGATCCAGTGGCGAGCCAGAGTCCGCGCAACCCGCTCAGCACCACGCCCTGGTTATACGTGTACAGCATGTGGTTTAGGTCATCGCACTTCCCACTGCCGGGGTCCGTTCTACCGCGCCAGCCACTGATATGGAAGCCATCTCCATACAGACCCGCCGTGCCGCGAGTCATGTTCGAGTTTTTGAGCCATGCATATGCCTCGACGGCAGCGTTCAGGTAGGTAGGATTGTGCAGTCCCATAGTCTCTGCCTCGGCGTCTGACGCCATGAACGGAGAGTCGATAGGATCGCCCGGGAAGTACAGATACATAGCAATGCTAGCAGAGATGTACAGCTCGTTCGTGATGGCGTTTTTGTACGGGATAAGCGACGGGTTCCAGACCATGCCCCCACCACAGAGGGACCTATCCCAGCCGACGGCCGCAAGCTCCCAGAATAGCCGGGCTCTGTGGGCCGCGGCGTCGCGGAACTGCGTGCCATACCATGCGTCAGAGGAGGATTGGTTGGACGGCGGGTAGTGGAGGTCTGTGTGCAGGGTTTGAAATTTGATATTCTCAAGCCACTCGAGGACCACCCAGAGCATGTCATCGTATGCCTGCGTGCGGATGCTGAAGGCATTCTCGCCGAAGTAGTAGCTTGTGCTCTGGCTGAAGAAGCGGTTGACTGTGTTCTCGTGCGCGGCGAAGAGGAGGTCGCGGGGCTGGGCGTCCTGCGCGAGTGCGATATCGAGCGCGTGCGATGAGAAGGATGAGAGTGAGGCAGTTAGGTGCGTTCCCACGACGGCGGCAGTCCAGTCAATGCAGGTGGGCCACTTGGCTAGCCACAGGGAGAAATACTGGTCTTGCATGACAGTCAATGCGTCCAAGAGGTCTTGCAGGGTCTGCGCTGGAGCCTCCCAGCTCGACGACTCTGCGGGGTCGACCTGGTGGTCGATATCGATAGACTCCGTGTTGTCATTGAAGGGATCGACAAAGTCCTGTTCAGCAGACGGGGCTTCATTTAGAGGCTTCTGGAGATCTTGCGCCGAATTTGCCTTCACCCCAATTGGAGTAGATACGAGGAGTAGCGTGATAAGTAGATATACCGTCCACGGTAGGCCGAGGGCCTTCCATGGGGAAGATGGTGCCATGGTTTCCAATTTGGGACTCTTTTGAAGAGCCCACCACTGCCGTGCAAGTCCCCGTCGTAAAGTGTAAGAATCGCAAGTCAAAGTTGACTCGAACAACCGACTTGAGCCACCGTGCGGGGAAACGGGGAGCCCTTGGCCCCAACACGGCCTGGAGGCATTTCTCGAGCTTAGTCACACGACCCACTGCGCTGGGCTTTGCAGATGCAGCAGTCGAAGGGGCGCCTATTAGATCTTGGCTCGGTTTAGGGCAAAGGGCAGAAATTAAAGGGTCATTGATGCATATAACTCAATATTTTGCTGTGTCAGATGGTCGTGTGATCTGTGTAATGCATTTGGAGCAAGTACGGGAGAGCTAGCCAGGATGCAGTGATGCAGGCGGGTCTGAGCAACCTCAGTCGCCATGAAATACACATGAGGAAGAGAAAGTATGCTGGGATGTTTCACCTGGGAAAGTATTCTCAGCTCTATTTTGAGCAGTCTACGGTCTATCTTGGTGTATTTCGGCTCTACTTTATCCGTACGAGACAGCAGAGGACGGGATTGCTCGGAAGGCCCGATATTACCAACCAGGCGAATCGTAAGTATGAACTCCCTTCTGGGACATTCTCAGTAGCGTTCCCAATATTTCAGTCAAGGTACAAGAGGCATATTCCCGTAGATAGTCTCAGGTTGCGAAGGATTTCTTTCAATTCTGAGCTGAAGTCAGCATCAAGAGTCAATTACGCGTAATCAAGGATTTCATACTCTTTAAAGCAGTTGATTATGGCGCCGGTTCAGCCTCTCTGTGGGCGTGCTCGTCAATGAAGCAGCCAGGAGAAAGGGTAGACCGGCGTAAACAGTAAAGGACGATAGTCGTAGATCATCCATCAAAAGGGTCGTGTCGGTGTATGAGTGGTAGAGAAGCCAACGCTGGGAAGTAGCTGACGATGGAAGCAATGAAGAGCAGTGGACATGACCTGAGGAGCGTATTCCCCTCGCTATATGTATTTTAGACTGAGTCCTCAGTTTCGGTCACCCTGCGGACTGCGGCTGCGATTTGGGCTGCGGCTGCGTCCTCGGGCTCCTCCACGGCCGCCCTTGGCTCCTGCTCCCTTGCCCTTCGCGGATGGAGGCGGGCGGACGAACGCGTAGTCCACGTGGATGGTCTGGTCGAGGAGCTTTGTGTCGTTCAAGTTCTTGATAGCCTCCGTGGCTTCAGGTAGTGTGGAGTATTCAATCAATGCGTATCCCTATGGACATTAGTTAGCGGCGATGATTCGATAGAGATCTCATGAAAAAAAAATGCATAGTAGTCCATGAGACTAGCTGTATATTATTCACAGCAAAGCGATACCGAAAGCCAACAGGTGCAAGGAACTGTCATGACATACCTTGACATAACCTGTGCGACGGTCGAGATTCAAGTTGAAGTTTTTGATCTCGCCATACTCTGCGAAAAGATCTGTAATGTCTTCCTCTGAAGCTTCCTCGTGGATGTTTGAGACGATCACAATCCACCCCTCGATACTGCGCACAGCAACCGCGCCGGACTGGGTGTGAGGCTCAGTACCGGTGCTCTTCTCCTCGGGCGCGTCATCTTGCACGACTGGGGGGTCGACTTCCATTTCGTTAGACATTTTGATGGTATCGGAAGGGCTCGCGATCGGAATTGTGTGGATGAATGAGACTGGGAGAGATGAGAGTTGCTGCAGATGGGAAAAGCTCTGGAGTCGCGGCTCCCTTTTAGGACTAGTGCCCCCGCCTTCGCTGCGTTCGAACTATACCTGCGATCCCAGGCTTCAGTTAGTCGCAATTTAAGAGCAGCCAAGTTTACGAGTGTGTATCCGTATTGAGTAATTGGGGTCTCCCAGCCCAGTTGCATTTACTGAGACAACGGGGAACTGCTAGATACGGGATATAAGGCCGAAGATTTGGCAAGAGAAGATATTTTTAATTGAATAATTACTCTGCCAAAAAGGAAAAAAAAAGAAAAGATTGAGTGGAGATTATTTCCCCAGTTCATGGTAAAGGCCCTGTACAAATGAAGCAGGGTTATTTTAAAGCAAAGGGAGATATTTTACCCGGGGTAATAGACGTTAAAAGTACAGATTTGGATGTAAAAATGAGATAAGAAGCGACCGGTTTATGCGCCCTCCAAATGGTTTGGCTTAGCGCCGACGGCTTTGCTGCATGCTCAGGATCTGGACCATGCGAATGAAGATATTGAGGAAGTCAAGCTCAAGACTGATGGTCTCGTTGACAACATCACGCTGGATGAGACCGCGCTCAGCCAGGCGAGCGTGGTAGAGAACCTTCTGCACGTCGTACAGAGTGAAGCCTCCGAAGACGGCAAGACCACCATAGAGCCAGATCTTCTCAGACCACATCAAAGTGCGAGCAGCAGTAGCGGGGAGGACTAAGGGGGCAAGACCAGAAAGAGCGACAATGGCGACACCAGCCAAGAGGGGACCGCCGAGGTAGAGGTACTTCTCCTGCTTGGCGGTGGCACCAACGAAAGCGATAGAGCCCATCATACCCACAGTGTAGACACCGGCGCGAGCGAGGAGAGCTGGGTTGTAGAACATCAGAGGAGCAAGGAGCGCAGCCTGAGTGATGTTGAAGAGAGACCAGAAACCGTACTTCATGACGTAGCTGCAATTCTATTAGTATATGCCCGTGGGTAACAAAGCTATTGCGGGAGGAGTGATGGCTAGACTTACTTGTCAGGGGAAGTAGCACGAGTAGCGTACATCGAACCGAAGCTGCCGACAAGACCAACACCCATCACGAGCCATGGGTTCATGGACATGAGGCGCATAGTCCATCCGCTGGTGTGCAAAGCGCGAGCAGCAATAGCGATCATACCGAGACCAAGACCAGTGTGCATGAAAGTTTCATTCAGGAAGCTTCGTTCAAAGGCGGGCATGCCACCATCCTCGCGAGTTTCACGGTTGAATAGGAAGTTGGTGGCCAAGACAGTACCTCCAACGATAGCAGCGCCGTAGGCCAACTTCTGGCCAGTGCTACCGCTTTGGGCGTTGCCAAAGGTCTGCTGCATGTACGTGCGACGGAAGGCATTCTGGAAGCTCTGACGCGACTTGGAGAGGACTGAAGACGAGGCTCCCACCTGCTTGGGCAATGGAGCGGATCTGATGGGAGATGTGGAAATGAAGCGAGCAGTGGTTGACGAGAGTTGAGGAACCTGGCGCAGGGCCGAGGTGACGGCAAATGGCCGCCTGATAAAGAAAGCCATGGCGACTCTATCGATGACGAGGGTAGGTGAAGGTGAGTACAACCGGAGGGGAATCCGAGGTTATATCGGGAGCAGCGGGCAGTGATATCAACTTGATTAATCAGGGTCCGGAACACGGCAGCTCTTAAGTCCGAAGCTTCCAGAATCGCCCAGTCACATGATGGCGGGCACGGATTTTGTGTGTAGATAATCTACAATCTCCTTGTCTACGTCATACTTTGCTGCTTGAGAGCCTCGAAAGTCATAGCTATGGCGTTAGAGACACTAGATATTCCCCATTTGCCTGCTTCTCTCCCAATACATGTGGCTTTGTACCGCAATGTGGAGAATTCTGCCTTTTTGCGGCAACAGCTGCTCGCCGGAAACGCCGAGTTTGAATATGCTTTGATTGATGCTAGCATGGTATGCTTGATGCTCCTCCACCTCGTAATATGATCTGATTCAATATGTAGGTATTGTCAAGGCAGCATGCTGCGACAGCCATCTTCCGAGCTGCCAATGACTATTTGAACAATCGGCTCAAGTCCCGCAATGTGCATTCGGAAATCGTTTTCGCATTCAACCCCACCAACAATGTGAGTCATTTCTTCGAAGCTTGTTTGTATGTCCAGGTAACTAATCAATTTTTCAGATCGCTGATTCGTTCCGTAAATTTGGAATTGCTGATGCGACAAAAGATCTATTGATTGTGAAAGTGTCGAACTCGCCGGAGATAACCCATGACTCCGTGGATAACCACCTGAAAGATTCCATTCACGGGACTCCAGCAACTTTTGACGACAAAACCCTTTCGGAAATTTCAGACCTCTCAAGGATCAAGAAACAGTACAAGCTTGGAGCTCTGCCCTCGCCTGGTCTTCAGTCAAATGGCTCCCAGGCGGATGCTGCCAAAGATGATAGCATCAAGCGTCAGCTAGAGCTTTCACTCATAGGCGCTATTGCACTGCGAGGATCTTGATTAATGTTAGATGGCATAAACTTTTTTGAGTTGACAGGAAGGTGGCATCATCGCTCATCCAAAGGTCGTTCAGATTTGAACGCCTTCCTCGAGACATTCGTCTCTGTATTGAGGACCTCAAGAGACGAGAATATTCATGATCCAAGCATAGCTCATAATATTCCGACGGAGGCTTCATATTCTCTGCAGTGACCCCGCACGTATTGCCCAGGTGGTCTCTTATCACAAGGTAATATCTCCCCAGACGCGTTCGCCATACCCATCCTGAAAGGATGTCGCGCTACTATGCCTCTCAATGACCAATTACGTTAAGACAATGAAGTGATAAAGTGAGCACGATTATATCCCTTTCATGTATACGTTGTCTCGTGACAATAAATACTGCTATTTTGCCGCCCTTTACGGCATTCTATAGATCTGCACTGGGACAGCTAGAAGTACCACGACGCGTCAAGCACAACATTGCAATGCTTGGTACATTTTAATCTGAGAAGTAAAAAATTTGCGATATGCCGGAAACCTTAATTTAATACAGCATAGTAGAGCTCGCTGTTTGTTGAAGGGCATTGGTTGAAGTTGGAATTGAAGTTGCAGATGCCGTGCGTTGCCGGGGTCAACTTTGTTATCGTCCCGAAAGGGTAATTCTCCAACTTTGCCGACGCGCAACCTCATCGACATTTCGCAGATCTTCACTACGCTCCAGGCCTGGGTACTTCGACTGCATGGTGTACGGAAAAGGCCCCTTTGCCTCTCGTCATCCCGCCAAGGCCTCGCCGCATCGTCCTAAGGTGGATCTCCGTCATGATCTTGACGCGATCATACTCTAGCCATCACGCCGATTAGGCCCCATATTCCTCCGACACAATCCCCTCGATCGACAGCATGGCGGCCACTGCTGAGGTTATCGTCCTATCTTCTTCCCCAGTTGCTCCCCCGAAAGACGCCCTAGACGATTCATTAGACCTCAACAAGACACCAAAGAGATCGCCACAAGATCCAGCGCCACCATCGTTGCCAACGGCCGCAGAACTATTCCGACCTCCTTCCAAGTCGCGATTCTTTGCAGATCAAACCACGACCGAAAGATCCACGAAAAAGAAGACTGGAGGCAAGAAGCCCGCCAGCAAAACCAAACCAAATGAGAAGGATGCGTCGACCAAGCCACCAAAAGTCAAGAAAACTGCCAAGGCAGCGAAGCCCGATGCCCTGGACACATTAAAGCAAGACACACTCGACTCAAGAGACAATTCTGCGAAAAGGAAGACCACACAAAAAAGCCGTTCTAGCAAAGCCCCAAAAAGCAAAGAAGCAGGAAACATGACATTAGCGGGTAAGGTCACGAAGGCAGGGAGCGAATGTCGAGCGAACAACTCGAAAAAGGCGGCAGGCTCTGATGCTTTGCATGGTGATGCACATAATTTGCCTACGAATACGGAAACATCTCCAGCAGAAGACGAGAAACTACACTTAGATGAAGCGATGCGGAGGCGACGAGACTGGACTCCCCCGAAGGAGACTGCTCCTCAGGATGTCAATATCCAGGATGATATTGAAGGAGGCTCTGAAGCCCCTGCATCTGAAGAAGGGCTTGGGAAGTTGCTCGCAGATTACAGTTACTCTGGCTTGCGTTCGAATTCTCGCGAGGCTCCTAGACCTTTGGAGGGCGGCCCGACCAAACGGAGGAAGATCGAGGTATGTGACGTAGCTTCAAGCTTTGCATCGTCAACTGTGACTCAATTTAACACTCACATAGCTCGTGGATCCTGCAACTCAGCCGAAACCTATCGATAACTCTATACCGAATGGTGCATCTACTGTAACAGCAGAAGACTCGTCATCCTCTAGCGCGCCGACTAAGAAGAAACCAAAGGGGCAAAAGAAACCCACAACAGTAACGGCTCGAATGACTGCACAATATACATCCAAAGACGATATAGATAATGCTTTGATCAAAGAACTTATGCCTGAAATCACGAAGGCCAAGTCAGGCAGATCGAAAGCAAAAACACTGGGCAACATCTCCATATTCAACGTGGCCTCCCCTGAAGTGGCCGCTAAAACCTTGGATGCGCAGGATCTTATATTTGGCACATGCTCGCAATTGGAGAGAGAAGACTCGCCAGAGACCTTGCGAGAGATCCAAAAAGCCATCGATGCGTCTGAGAGCAGTACATTTGCAAAGGAAGGTGGAAGTATTCAATGCATCACAAATCAGTCTAAAAAGAGTGAGGGACTTACAACACTATTTGAATCCCGCTTTGCAAGCACTAAAAATCTCTGGGGCGTGGGAGCTCGAGACACTGACGGTTCCTTGGTTCAAAACGAGAAGCCACATACCACGCACCAGACTGGCTGTGCGAAAATCTCTGGAAAGGCGAGTGTAGCAGATCGCGGGAGAGATGTGTTCCAGGATGATGACTGGCTGGAGGAGCCTGATTGTAAAGCATCAGGATCTGCTACTAGTGATCAGAAGCCGATTCTCGAACCAAAAGTCGACCCACCTACATGTGTACAGTCATTGCCTGGCCCAGTACCAACCTCATCGGCTAAAGGTAAAGAGGACTTGATCACCAGTCAACCATCGGCTTCTCAACGGCCCTCTATGCCGCAGTATACTGGTTTCACCGATACCGAACTCTCAAAGCAAGTCGCTGCGTATGGCTTCAAATCTGTCAGAGGTCGGAAAAAGATGGTCGAGTTGCTTCAGAAATGCTGGGAGTCTAGGCATGGGAAAGCGGATAGTTGCATGGGGACTCAGTCTATACCAGAATCTGCAGTCTCAGGCGACATAGCCACGGAACCCAGTGTATCCAGCACGAAGCAAACGACGAAGGCGAAATCGAAAACGACCAAGTCTACATCCTCGCCTAAGGGCTCGCCCCGAAAACCTACTCAAAAGGTGGAGTCGAAGAGCAAGCTGCCCCCGCCGTCCTTTATCGATGTCGAAGAGATTCAAGATTCTGAAGAAGAAGTCATCCCGTCACCCAGTCGCGTGCAAAAACACTATACCGATATACGGTCAACTGTCTCTCACTCTGCCCGCGAGGCGTCTCTAGAAGTCATGACCAAAGCACCGCCAAAGAGCCTAACCAATCGTAAAACGACTGCGTCGAAGGCCTCACGCACAACGAAAGCACAGTCAAGTTCTTCACAGCGCAGTACTCTGCCAGATCTGGGGGCTCAAATGACAAAGGCCATCCGCGCACAGCCAGGGATCTCCTCACAAGCGTCCCTGAAGAACCGCCGCGTCAATCCTACTTGGCACGAGAAAATAGTCATGTATGATTCAATCATTCTCGAAGACCTTGCCACCTGGCTGAATGTTGAGGGATTCGCCATTATAGGTGAAGATTGTGAGGTTGGTCCCCTCGATGTCAGGAAGTGGTGCGAAAGCAAGGGGATCTGTTGCTGCTGGAAACAAGGAAGCTGGTAGGATGCTACATCAGACGCGATTTCTTTATCCAATACGCAACATAAACCTGGCTCTAGTTATAATGGGCGACATGGAATAGCAGTTGCCTGGCTAAATAGTACATAAGACCCATACGATGAATGAAGTGAGCCTCTAATTCTCTACTATCGTTTGCCTACCCGTGACTACCGGTGTCGTTCCATAGTAATGATGCCATTCACTTACAACTGCTCTGTCGGGCACTTCAAATGTCTGCTCTCTTTGCGTAGCGAATGAGGCGCGCCCCTAGTGAAACAACTCCTATCAACGGCCAAAGGTAATTGAGAATAATGCACGGGTAGTTAAATTTCAGGATGTCTCATATTTCGATCTCGTAGCTTTCCCTTAAATGTGAGCCAGTATTTTCCCTCCACCTACACAGAGCAAGCACATGTAGGAGTATGAAAACCGGAAATTCCTCTTCACCTCAATTCCACCAAAAAGAAGACATTATCAGCAAGCAAAGTGTCCTTCCAATCCCCATTCGCGTTCTCCACATTAGAATCTCAAATGCTAATCCTAAGCAAGTGAACATCGGGCTCACGAATACTATCACTGAATCTCATCAAGTGCTAAAAAACTTGTACATATGTTGTCCTAGATAGTGGTTAGATTCCAAAGTGTTAAAAGATCAACAGAGGGCGATTAGAGACAGGGAGACGCAGGTCAAATATGGAGGGAATGTGAAATTAGGGGTTGGGGCTTAAAGAAGTTCGTGTCGTAGCAAACTTAACAATTATAGGGAATGTGCATACCCAGTTGATTTCAGGGGACTCTCTGTGGAAGTCGCCAGGGTCTGTAGTCACCCTAAGCCCCGAAGGAAAATGCGTGACAGAACCAGGTCGCGCTTGGAAAAGATTCTGAAGATAATCAATCTGCACTTTCAACTGATTGTTCTCAGCACGGAGCTTTTCAATCTTCTCATTCGCCACCCGTATCTTGTCCTCGGACTCTTTGACTTGCTGGTTCATTAAGGTAGCGGCACCCCGGCGGAACGTCTCCCCAGTCATTCGATCAGTGACATTGCAGTTCGTATGGGAATTGGTACAGCCCGAACAGCCGAGTTTCTCTGCATCACAACGAAGCTTGCGGATCTGTTAAGCATGAAAAGATATGGTTAGGGTTATTTGCGAAGAAGGCCGACGTTTTGAAGAGGTAGACTTACCCGGCATCGATCACAGGCCTGTGCTGTGCGCTGAGTACCCTTCAATACCTGCTCACGAATCTTCTCCGAATAGTCAGGCTCAGGATCCTTGCAGCTTCGACGGGTTCTCTTCTTTTGCTGTTGCTTAGGGTTCTGATCCGGCTCCAGAGAACGCTTGACGGAGCGAGGGGTGAGAGGAGGTGAAGGGGGCTTATGATATTCAGTCATTTCGTTAAGGAGACTATCATCCCATGGGAATCCTTGAAGATCTTCCATCATATGCTCAGGCACGCTGGATAAAATTGGGCTAGAGCGATGGCGTTGGGAGTCCATATGGCGAGTTCCGTTGAGTTGTTTGATGAACGAGTTGCTTCTCAGGAGAAAAATAAGTCTTTTGTTCTCAGCATAGATAGTATCAAATAGAGAGAACTAGTAAGAAGAAGGAAGTTGGCGAAGAGCCCAGGAAAATACCATTAGCCATTAAATAGTGGGCAAGCAAACAGCCTGCCTCAGTAATCACGCCTCCGTAGCAATTCGGTCTCATCCTTAGAGATATAGAAGTGGAAAACAATTGAATTCATGTGAAAGCCAACTTTGGAACGGGATTGACTGCAAAGTCAGAATAAACAGCCCCATTGTTCTTAAGACAAAGCTTTCTGAAAGAAAAGCGGACATGTCCGTGCTAAGCCTGGAGACTGACTCTGCTTAAGATACCCAGGATACCATTCTGAATGACCATGAAGGACCAACATTCGGACGGTACTGACTGATTGAAGTAATGAGCAAGCTGATCACTGGAGCCATTACTAGGCAAAAGCAGATTCTTCGAGCATGACCGGAACCTCATCATCTTGATAGCTCGACCAGATATCCTTTTCTTTAGCCTCCCAACCCAGATCCCGCAGCCTGATCGCACGACTTCTTGAATTGCAACCAAAAGCACGAGGGGTAGAAGGTCCAAAAACGTCAGGATAATGCTCCTCAGCCCAGACTCGGGGTTGAGGACTCTCGATCTTACCAAGACCATACAGAACCCGAGCAGCATGTTCGGCCATCTGCCCAAAAGATGCTTCAACTCCGCTCTCCGCGAAATAGAAAGGATTCTCCAGAATCTTTGCTGACGATGAACTGTCAAGATCCTCCAATATGACCATATACGCACGCGCGAGATCCAGAACATGAACCAGACTCCACACATTCGCGCCCTTGCCAACTTGTCCCACGAACCCCCATTTCAGTGCGAACCGAGTCAGGATAGGCAAAAACATAGAATGACGTTTGTGGACAGGATGTATTCCATACACAAGAGGAGGCAGAAGAATGGCAATCTTTGCTTTATCGCCAAGCTCCTGCGCGGTCTGGAAAATGGGAATATCGACTGGTCGGTGTATCGATGTAATCGGGATCTCATGGATGTCTGCTGGCTGGTCGTCTCGGTATATCTTTTCATTTTTGTACATTCCAAGCGCCTTGTCTTGAAGCGCGCCAGTGCCACTTGTGTGGAGGTAAGTCACGGTCTGGCCAGCGTCTACACGGCGGCGGACACCTGCTAGGATGGCCTGGACGCTGGGCAGGTCGTCACAGGACGCTGTGTTGATAGTTATCTCGTGCTCAGCAGATTGAGTGGTGAGAAGCTCGAAGCTTTCCAGAGTTCCAGAAACAGTCTTTGCTCCTTGGCCTTCGAGGATAAGTGCTTGCTCGGCGCGCCGGACGAGAACGGTGACGGGGTGCTTCGCGGCGAGAAGCTGATCGAGGACATTCTGGCCAATGTAGCCAGCTCCAATGAGAAAGACGCTTGGCTTTGAGGGCATTTTGGTGATAGCGTTTGGTACTGTAGGTATTATCCAAATGGATATTGGGAGTTGGAAAGTAAGTTTTCTGGGAACTAACACGGTGAGTGTACTCAGTGGTCTTTTCCAAGATTCACGGGGCATATGATCAATTTATACCCATGCCGTGGGCGACACCAAGCTCATGTTTTTATTACTCAGATACACGAGAATAATTAATAATACGGAGGTAACCAACATTGGATGTCTGTCAAGCGGACTACTCTTGCTTCCTCCGCCGAAGCACATTCAACCGCCGTGAAATGTGGGGAAATCTTCGGGGCTCCGGGGGGATCAATACCAACCCCTGGAATCTATCGCTACTTTGCGTGGGAAATTCCGGCATTTCTGCTTATTGAAAAGACTTTGGTAGAATGTCTAAGAGAACCGTTTGCAACACTTTGAACAAGGTCTTTGATCCACGCCTACAACCACCAAATGGAAAGTACATTGGCTTGTGAGCCTCAAAGGAAAAGTAAAAACAAGGCGAGAGGAAGTGAAATTATGATCATAAATGGTTGCAAAGACACATGAGAACAAAATCAAAGATCAACCAGACGAAATCAACCACGCGAACCAATGCGTTCAATCTCTGAACTCCAACCATGCTCGACTAGCCTTAGAACCAAAGGACGCAGAGTCACCATCTCAAAAAAACGAATGCCAAAGAGCCAATCTATGCAGGCCAAAGTAAATATAAAGGCGGAAATCCGACGGGATGAAACCTGAACTCCCAGATCATTAAAAACGTCACTGGTCGCGTGCTGCAACCATGGAATGAGAGAAGAGAAGAGTGGGAGGGATGGAGAGATGCAAGAATAAGGGAAGGAACGGCCGAGAATACACGAGGAAGAGTGTTGTTGTAGAGGGTCTCAAGGTATAGGGTAAGGGTGTTCCAAAAAGAGTGGGGCAATGTTGGAGGAATGCTATCGAGCATCTGCTCCATTGTGAGCAACAGTTTGGAACTCAAGTCGGGGTTGATATTGCATCCCTCCGCCATCTTCAAGCCAAGGTAGGAGGTGTTTACATTGGCTGACATCGAAAGAAGTGAGCTTATGACAGCCTTCGGCCACAGCTGCTACACCGATTCCGGTCACACGGACACATCCCCGAACAGAGAGATGTTCAAGCGACAAAAGATGTAGACCGATGCTTCGAAGGGAGGGATCGGAAATTGCAGAGCCACAGAATGCCATGTTGAGAGACTTGAGCTGCGAGCATTGGAGAGCTAAAACCTCAGTTGCTGTGTCAGAAAGAGCACAGCAGAAAGACTATGAACGCATTAGTAAATCGATGCTTTGGTGAAGATGGCGATTTTAGTTGTCTTACCAGATCAAGTTCTTCTAAGTTTTTCGCAGCATTCGTCAGATGCACGATTGCATTATCAGTCAAGTATGTGCAATCTGCTAAACAAAGCTTTCGCAAGCTTGTAAATCGGGCGTTGCCCCAGTATTGAAAACCTTGATCAGTGATGGTAGTGCAACGAGTCAAGTCCATTTCTTCAATTCGACTGGCAGCATGGGAGGCGATGTGATGCATTGATCGATCAGTGACATGCTTGCAGTATGAAAGGGTGAGTTTCTTCAGTTCGGGGCAACCATAGACAATGCTGTCTGCTGTTTGGAAGGTTGGCTTAATGGAGGCACTCTTGCCCTCGGTAGGCCTTTGATTGCCGGCGACAACCCAGCCAAGAATGCGAGCCATAAGAGTGTCTCCGACTTTTCGACAATTGCTCAAATCTACCTCTCGCAAGCCCGTGGCTTTACTGGACATTTCAAGGATTGCTGAAGCCGTGACATCCCAAACACTCTTCATCTTCCAGGAGCGAGCAGTTGGAGCGCATGTATTTGCCAAAGCATTGAATCCTTCATCAGTGATGTGAAAACAGTTATTGATGTTCACAGCACGGGCTCTGTTGCCAACAAATGGACATATTATTCTCATCAGAAGATCGTCTGTAATTTTTCGGTTGTACACGCTCAGGTCCAAATCTCGAGCTACTTCATCCGACTTTGTCAGAATCCCGGACCAATGCGAAGATACTGCACGGAGGCGAAGGACATGATGGAGTTCGAGGAAGCTGAAAACATTTGTCCAAATATTATCGGGGAAGATTCCATGAGAAGTATTTCCAGTCGTTCGAGTGACGTGATGAGGTTTCGGGAGACTGATGGTTTCTGAGAGAGCAAGGGTGGACGAACTCGCGGATCTTGAATCTGGGGAGGTTGGAGAAAGTCGATGTTGCTCGCCGTGGAGCTCTTCTGGGGTCGCCGGCGCAACTGAGCCTCGACGACTTCGAAGGCGGACTTTGTCCAATCCAAGATTCAAATACGGATCTGGGTCCGTTGGGCGCAATACCGCATTGTCTTGATCCTCAATGGGAGAGGATTGATGTGGCCCATCCAGCTCAGTTTCAGTCAATGTTAACAAAGGCATTGATTTCCTCCGAGAAGCCGTGATTTTGACCCCATCATTGATATTTAAGTCACCCATAGGAGATCGCTCGTCCGTAGCATCTGTCATGACTGTGTCCCCATCAGAAGCTGCCTGCAGCCTCTCTTGAGCGGTACGTTCCACTTGATCCCGTATATCCTTTGGGCACATTTCCCAGAACTTCGAAAGAACGTCTCCGGTAAGCATGAGGCACTCGACAGATGTGACGGTTCGGACGGTAGCGGTTCTTCGCGGCGCGAGAGATAGACTGACAACTTCTCCGAAGTATTGGCCTTGCTTGAGTCGAGCTTTGATTTCGATACCCGGAGCACCAGCTCCATTACTCCTGTCGTGGCGTCTGGTATTTAAATCGTTCTTTTCAGCAACAACCACTTCGACTTCACCGCGGACAATGAAGTAAAGCTCACGACCCTGGGTATCTTGTTGTATTATATCGGTGAAGGGAGGGAAGGAGCTAGGCTGCGCATTAAGACCCAAGAAGTGAAGGATATCGGCAGGCAGACCGGAGAATAAAGGGAGTTCTTTTAATAACAAACGAACATTCACGACCCCATTAGCCAGCGCGCTCGATGGATCGCGGCGTCCTGGGCTTGGAGATTTTCGTTTCTTGAATGCCGTTTTCACGCTAATGTCTTCGTCTTCGGCAACAATGAGATCCTTAGAATAGCTTTCTCTTAGTCTTTTAGAGCCTCTGCGCACCGGGCTTGGCTTCGGCATGTCCATTTCCACCACTGGCGCAGAGGTCTCTTTCTTTTTCTTTTCCAAGATCATTAATCGCTCCTGAGCTTCATCGCGGATCGCACGTTCCACATCAGGGAAACGCGGTAATATACTGCGAAAATCTTCTTTGGTGAGAACCACCAGCATACACCGACTCCGGGCGACAATAGTGGCGGTGCGCGGGCGATCCATCAAAACGCCGATCTCTCCGAAAAAAGCTCCCGGCTGAAGTTCAGCATATATGCTCTCTCCATCACGAGAGGTTACTGCGACAGCGCCCCGCACAAGCCAGTAGATCGCTTTCGCATCGTCACCTTCGGTCAAGATGTAGTCGTTCGCCGCATGGAGCTGCGGGCGCAAATGCTGGCCCACTTCGAATAGGAAAGACTCGGGTGTAGCTTGGAATAGAGGGAAGGAGCGCAAGCGATCAACGAGTTCGAGAGGCAGGGCTTTGATATTAGAGGAGGCTAATGGTGAGGGGCGCGCGGGCCTGTTCGGATTCATGACCGCGTCGAAGGAATGGATGAGAGATACGGTGTCGGACATGGGCGAAATGGCCTTAGTCGGACCACCGCTGGCCCTGCCATGGCGACGCATGATTGATCACCGTCGTCGAGAAGAGATGAAAGGGTAGGTTGGCCACACATCCAGAGAGCTTCAGAGCGATGACGTCGACGAAAGCAGTACCGATGTCGAGCTCTCAAGCATTCTCTCCATACCCAATGGGGGAACGGATCAATGCTAGCAGGTCGGCATCCGAGGATTTGCTGAGAAGGGGAAGAAATCACAAGAGGATGAGCAAGGTGTTCGGGGGGACTAAGGACTCTGCAGGCGAAAGGGCCAAGGTGGGGGGAGTGAGGGTACTTCCGACAACTCTGCGACGTCAAATGCAGTTGAGCTCCACCGATCTTCTGGGAGCCTTCGGAAACTCTATGGAGGGTCCTTTGGGAGCTCCACTCGCGACCTTGCGTATATTAATAAAGACTACGATCCTGCCTTTTATCCTTCCAAAGAAATCAGCTTCAAGTGGTGGCCCCCAAAGCGGTCACTTGCGATCGGATCGTCGCATGCTTCGGTGCCTGCAGAGACGATCCTTTGATGCCCCAGCAGTTCATCCGGGTTTGAGGAACCACGGTGGCTTGGAAACTGGACTTGGTAGGTGCGCCAAACTTAGGGCCCAGCAAACGAGTACTGGTACTACTGAGGGCCATCGGGAGCTTCGATCTATGACTCTGGCCTATGGTAGCCTCTATCCGAATCCGGAGAATTTATGATGTCTTTGCTTTTTCTGTCGGGAGTTATAGGAGCAAGCCTGCCCATTGTCAGACACGAGGGCCATTCACCCCGCATCTCGAATTGTGAAATCGCTTTATGTCACAATCTGTTTGAGATGCCGATCCACAAACGCTGGCAGACGCGCTTTCAATGGGTCACGTGCGCCTGCAGAGAAGCATATGTATTGACAAAATAGTACAACAGGGTATCTTAGAGTGATTATTATACAAATAGAACAGCATGATGTTCAAAATATCTCGTAGGTAGAGCGAGTGCGAGCTCCTGATGGCATTGGCCAAGCATGCTCCCAGATCCATGATGGGGAAACTCCCCAGAGCTTTTTCCTTGGAATCCCAGACGGATCTTTTAGGATCTGACGCATTCACTCTAAGTGACGAGTGGTCGGAGTTGAGAGGATTTAA
Organism: Tympanopsis confertula; assembly: GCA_026745395.1. NCBI lineage: Eukaryota > Fungi > Ascomycota > Sordariomycetes > Coronophorales > Scortechiniaceae > Tympanopsis > Tympanopsis confertula. Next base: position 1,013,379 of record JAOYNU010000005.1, on the reverse strand, counting down.
TAGATTGGCGTTGCCTCTAATTTTTGCCGTGATCATAACCAGGGTAGATTTGGAACCAGCCAGGCAGTTTCTTTGGAGCTCGTCTCTTGCATTCTCGATAGGCTGCGTGGTTGCATGTTGCCAATTGCAGGTCCAGATCAAACACGAGTTGAGCACAGTAAGCTCAACAACGACACATTCCAGCGGATATATCACGAGACTGTCGCGCTTATCAATGCTGTCGGGATCAGCAACCAGAGAAACTGGAACAGGTCGCTGATAAGATCTGGAGATGGCGGACAACGTTCCGGATTTTGAACCCAGGAAGAGTATCGGCGAAGGAGAATTTGTTGACTCAGGTTTAGATTATATCGTGGTCGCGGGTTTTGGAGCGTCGATTGCCCATTAAAAAGTCAATGTAAGCTGGGCGATTGCCTTTCGCTGTCGCTAAGGCGTCTTGAAGGAGACCGTAAGCCAAACTGAGCTTAAGACCGATTTTGGCATTACGGGCAGTAGTATACAGGTCATGACGAGCTTCAAATAAAACATCGAGTTAGCTTGTCTACTCGCATAACGCAGGAGAGGATTCACTTGACGTCTCATACCTAATAAGCTGTAAATGCCAGAGAATGACAGTCCGGCCGTTACAGTCGAGAGAAAATCCCTCTCATCGTCACGGGCATTATCAACCGTCTCTTCAAAAAGTGCAAACGCAAGGGCACCAGCTCCGAGCTTGAAGCCCATTTTCACTCCATCTTTCGCTCCACCCACGAACGCGACGTGGTTCTTCGACCGGTGATATTGATACCACCCGGGGGAAGAGGTGGGAAACCGATGAGCATTCTCAGCACGAAATATCAAACCTGCTCGCTTGCTTCCGTGCAAATACCCCAGACCAAACCCTGTAGCAAAACCCGAGGCTGCTGCGTAGGGTATCCGCTTCTCAACTTCGATTCCAAGCCGGGGCGGAGTGTCTGATTCGAAGAGCCTGTGCCAATTTTGGAGAGTCTCTTGAACTCTTGCCCGTACGCCCTCGTTATCGGTTGTTGGTCTGTCCATTATGGCGTTGACAATGCTGGCCTCTGCAATCGCGCCGGGGTGATGCCTTTTCTGCAGCAATGGAGAGCTCCGGCGGATGCGGGACGTCTGGTTCTCCGCCCGCCACTCCGCCCTGGTCGATCTGCCCAGCTAGAATAACGAAGTGAAGGATGCGCTCCGCCCTTATCTTCACTTCTTGCTCACAATGGTAAGTTTGAGACGAGATCCGAGAGGCTTTCATCTATTTAATTCAATCAATTAATGATCTCTCAGGCCCCTAAGCAAAGCAATGCAGACCACCGAGCGTCTACGCTACTTTTCAAGAAGCACAAAGTAACGATCCTCTTATCTCTCCAACCCCACGAGCCGCTGTCATCTGTCAAAGAAAAGCTCATTGCCTCGCTGAAATCGCGCAATATCGATGATATAAATGGCGACAAGATCCCTGATGATGCGGAAAGCATCGAGTTAGGTGTCCCTGTTGACCGAGCTGAACCTGAAAAGGGATGGATATCCCTTGAGAGTAGTATTGCTGAGGAAGACCAACCACAAAAGAGCAACGCCAAACCCAAGGGATCAAATTATACGGTTCTTTCTGCAGACCTGAATAATGGCCACACGGTAGCTTTTCGCTTCCGCCAGCCTGGCGATGAAAGCGAACCCGATCGCGTGGACCCCGGCTGGGATGTTGTGCTCCCCAGCTTCGAAAACGAGGAAGAAGAGGACCTCTAAAGTATAAGGGATGATGTATGATATTTTTTGGATATCAAAGAAAGAGGCAAGCATCGGCATTGGCGCGGAGACGGATGATTATAGTTATTTGGCGTTTCCCTCGAGGCGTGGCGATCCGTTATATCCCTTGTATTTCTTTCTAATGCAATGCCCGTAGTTGTCTAATGATAGACTCGCGATTCAAAATTTCCAACAATTGTCTTCCTTTCGAGTTCGCGCTCTGGGGGTTCTTATATTGAGTGATTGTATGTACGAAGTATAGATCGAGCAGGTCTTCTTTGGGTTCAGACATTTGATCAGATAATCGTACACACTAGAAGGCAGTATTGATGCTTTCCCTATGTCATGATTACATATCTTTGGAAGGTTTATTTCTTGTTATTGCTTGCAATGTTTTCTTCAGACTGGCAGGCGGCATTGTGCATGGACCATCCCGGCGCAGGAAAGAGCCCCAATCATTAACACTGCCTGTCTCGGGTATCGGATCGGGCATCTCGCATAAGTCGTGTGGCATCCTGTCACTGTTAGCCCTGACATCTCTCCACTCTTGGGTATTTGCGATGTCAGAGTGAGGCGCGGTGCGTGGCTACCTGCACAACAGTGCGTGGGAGCAACCTGAAACGCGCTACTCCCAGCATCCTCGAGTCCATCTCAGCCGCGCGAGACCCATCACACGCACCATCCCGCACTAATCGCCACGACCGATTCGTGTTGCCCCGAGCAACCAGGAGCGGGCAAGATGCCCACGCATCAACAAATGAAATCACGGCGCCAGGAGCTAGCAACTCGGAGATTACTGCATCCCACACCCCAAACCTTTAGCTCCACACATTCTTCGCCCCTTCATCCTTACAGTCGACAATCATCACCACCTGACTTTGCAGAACGCAGGTCGCGACACGGCTTTGACATACCGACCTGGCCCCTCCGCGACGTGCAGGGCGGTTCCCTCGACTCATCCGACACCATGGTCGCCTCCGATGGCTCTTCTTCGATCACAGTCGCGGTCCGGGTACGACCATTCACAATTCGAGAGGCTGCTCAAGTCTCGAAACACGACGATGGCCCGCTCTTCCTAGGAGATGGGTCGCTGGCTGGCGTGCCAACCCCGAAGCTCAACCAGAAAGGGATTCGGTCTATTGTCAAGGTAATTGACGATCGATGCTTGTAAGTATCGCCATAGCTGCAGCTTGCTTTTTGGGGCGCAGAGGGCAAACAACTGACAAACATGACCAGGGTATTCGACCCTCCGGAGGACAATCCAGTTCAAAAATTCTCAAGAAGCGTTGTGCCCAACGGCAAACGTGTCAAGGACCAAACCTTCGCCTTCGACCGAATCTTTGACCAAAATGCCGCCCAAGGCGAAGTATACGAATCGACCACTCGAAGTCTTCTCGACAGCGTTCTCGATGGATACAATGCGACAGTGTTTGCTTACGGCGCCACCGGTTGTGGAAAGACCCATACTATTACTGGTTCAGCACAACAACCGGGTATCATCTTTTTGACTATGCAAGAACTGTTCGAGCGAATTGATGAGCGATCCAGCGAAAAGACTACCGAGATCTCTCTCTCTTACTTGGAAATCTACAACGAAACTATCCGCGATCTGCTCGTCCCAAATCATACGAAAGGTGGACTTGGTCTTCGCGAAGACGCGAATCAGTCGGTCTCCGTACCTGGTCTGTCAAGTCACCACCCCCAGAACGTCGGGGAGGTAATGGACATGATCATGCGAGGCAATGAATGCCGTACTATGTCACCCACTGAGGCCAACGCTACATCCTCACGGTCGCATGCCGTGCTCCAAATCAATGTCGCCCAGAAAGATCGGAACGCAAATGTCAACGAACCTCACACTATGGCCACCCTAAGCATCATCGACCTTGCTGGAAGTGAACGAGCAAGCGCGACAAAGAACCGAGGCGAGAGACTGTTTGAAGGTGCAAACATCAACAAGTCCCTTTTAGCGCTCGGTAGCTGCATCAACGCCCTTTGCGACCCTCGGAAACGCAACCATATCCCCTACCGCAACTCCAAGCTGACTCGACTGCTCAAATTCGCCCTTGGTGGAAATTGTAAAACTGTCATGATTGTCTGTGTCAGTCCGTCGAGCCAGCATTTCGATGAGACCCAGAACACATTGCGATATGCGAACAGGGCGAAGAACATTCAGACCAAGGTGACAAGAAATGTGTTCAATGTCAACCGACATGTTAAGGACTTTTTGGTCAAGATCGACGAGCAAATGAACCTGATCAATGAGCTCAAGGCGCAGCAGAAGGACTCTGAGAATGTAGCCTTCGCCAAGTTCAAGAAGCAGACTGAAAAGAAGGACAGTGTTATGCGCGAAGGAATTTCTCGTATTCGCAGCGCATACGAACACACCCTGCCTGACCGGCAGGAGAAAACAAACAACATGCTCAAGTTGCGCCAAATCAGCAGGCGCATTGGAATTTTGTCTTCTTGGATCGCAGCATTTGACAATATCTGCGAAGCACGCGAAAATGAAGAAGGATTGGCAAACCTGTACGCAATTCGCAAGTCTGCACAGGGGATCCTCCTTGAGCTTGAGGGCAGCAGGCATCACTATAACCAGCGTCTCACGAGGAATACATGGGACCAGGCTATGGTTTCTGCGGTCGAGCACGCCACTAAACAGCTTCGGGATTTCGACATCAGTGATGCCAGTGACTTCTCGAACCTTGAAAGAGAGCTTGAGCTTCTCAGATCTCATGCAGACCGGGAAGCTATGTCGGCCGTGGCTGAACAGGATAAGGCCGGCGAAGCTGTTGCCGTACAGGTTCTCTTGGAAGCTCAGTTTGAACTCATTGCCTCAATTGATGATATCATGCAGCTCAACGCTACCGAGGCGATTCAAAAGGGACGTGTCATTCTGTCGAAAATGATGGATAGTTGTGTCACAGCAACATCTAGCCTTGTGCGGCCTGATGGCAGTTTGCCTGCGGTATCGAGCACGCCTAGCCCAGTAAAGCAAGCCAAGTCAGCAAGCCCCGCGAAGCCGAGGAAGCGTTTCAGCATGGTGAGCATGCCACCTCCGCGAGCCCTTCATCCGTCAGCTCAGATCACACCAAGTGCTGCGCCTGTGTCTCCCCGTCGTCGCAAGGCGGCTACTGGTCGCAAGAGTGTCAGCTTCTCTCCTAAGAAGGCTCAGGTCAAGGCCGCAAAGAGATCAGTCCGATGGAAGGATGATGAAGATGATGCTCCCTTGACTGAGTTCCAAAAGACACCGCAGAAAAACAACGAACATACTGACGATGAAGCTAGCTCGGAAGAGCCTTCGCTTCCTCGTGCGTCTTCTCCCATTCCACGCAATATTCCACGGGCCTCTAGTCCGGCTGGCGCCACATCGCCTGTCCCTGCTCCGTCCGACTCCACTCTCAATGTCCAGAAAAATGGCAACCGGTTCAAAGCTGGGTTCTTGTCCAAGAGGACGGGTAGCTCTCCACTAGCAGCCCCGCCAACATCTACTCTTCCCCTTACCGATGGTGCAGGAAGCTCCCCTCTTCGTGACATCGAAGGCAGTAGCTTCTTGAACCGTCCGTCTCGGATTGCTGTACGAAGCCCAAGCGGAAACCTGTCCAGCAGCCCTGTTCCCGATAGTAAGGAGACCTGGAAGCCCGAGAAGGAGGAGGCTATCAAGATCAATTCAGCTATGCGGCGAATTTCCACAAGCCATGTCGGTCCATCAGCATCTAGCAACTCGTTACGTGTTCAGCGTCGCCGAAGCCCAAGCTCGAACACTTATGGCAGCTCGCCGAGTGAAAACACCATGTTTACTGCGTCGCAAGCTCGTCGTATGGTCAAGAGTGAGAGAGAGACCGAGGCAAAGCCCCGTGTTTTCAGCCCTCACACTCTACCGGTGATGAAGAGCACCAGTCGCCGAACCACCCTGGGCGGCGATATTCGTCCTCGTCATGCCAGCCTTTCAAGCCGAGATGCTAAACGCCTCAGCATTCTGGCTACTCCAACAGTTGATCACTCATGAGGCTGGACGTCCTGCGGGCTACGATAATGATGTACGTTTGTTTGTGATTCTTCTATTCGGCCATGGCGTAAGGATATATTGGGCATGGCGTCGGCGTCCAAGATACCAACTTATTTTCTTTCTGTTTCTCATACTCTACCGTCATACTCGGATTTCGTTCTCGGGTAATAACCTGGTTCGAAGGTTTCCTATGTCTTTATCATTCTCTCTTGTCGTTACTTTGCTTAGTCGCAGTCCACCTCATGATGTGCTGTTTCCTTCATTTGACATAGTTTTTGTTGTTGTACATTAGTTATTTTTTCTTATCATATTATTCCTGTTCATATGACTGAGAATATTGTAAATGAGTCTTGTAGAGGGAGTCCGCTACACCTCGGCATTTCATACTTCGGACGGCAAATGCTTTGTCAGAAAAGTGACGCAATAGTCTCGAACAGCTAAACAGCCTATCGCAGCCTTCCTCTCATCTGTCTTCCTCTGCTTATTATTTCAGGAACGCGAAAGACTTATTCCGCTCGATTTGCAATATCTCAACCTACCCGCGCTCCATATCCTCACACAGCGCCAGCTTCGCACCCCCACTTTGCACCCCGAACGTCCCCACCACCACCAGAATTTCTGCAAATGAGTTTCGCCGCTCCGATCACATCGACACTCTTCTCTCGTCTATTCCGTCCATTCTCGACCAGCGCGCCCGTTAGTTCCCTCTCGCAGGATACCCAATCGCGCACCATGTCCAACTCAGAGCAAGCTACCGTTGCAGCCGGCTGCTTCTGGGGCGTCGAGCACCTGTACCGCAAGCACTTCGGCGGCAAGGGCCTGCTTGATGCAAAGGTCGGCTACTGCGGTGGCCAGACCTCATCGCCTACCTACCGCTCCGTGTGCAGCGGTTCCACTGGCCGTACGTCAAGTCTACATATCCCTGCCTCCAAGCTGCGGGTCTCGCAGCGTTACAAAAGAACGCGGCAAGCACCGGCTAAGCTGCATATGACTTCGAGCTTGAGATCCATGAATCAGACTTATCTAACATTCTCGTTGCAGATGCCGAAGCCCTCCAGGTTACCTTTGACCCTGCTCTTGTGAGCTACCGCCAGCTCCTTGAGTTCTTCTACCGCATGCACGACGCCACAACGCTGAACCGACAGGGCCCGGACGTGGGTACCCAGTACCGCAGCGCGATCTACACACACGGTCCGGAGCAGCAGAAGATTGCCGAGGAGATCACCAAGAAGGTCAGTGAGGAGTGGTTCAAGAAGTCTGTCGCTACGGAGGTTGTGCCGGCTGGGCAGTGGTGGAATGCGGAAGATTACCACCAGCTGTATTTGAAGAATAACCCCTCTGGATATGAATGCCCCGCGCAGTAAGTTTATTCCTTGTCATAATTTCGGGTTGTTGGCTTATTTCTCCCTAGCTTCATTCGGAACTTCCCCCCTCTCTCCGATTGACTAGGCTCTTCGAAGATTTGATATAGATGTGAAGGGCTTGAGTGGATTGACTCCATGGAGTAATCCGTGGCATGCGAAACGATATAATTTATGCGTCCTTGCAAAACCAAATATTCAATAGTACATATTATTTGGAAATCAAATACGCTTGTGCATAGTCGGAGTTTGAACATACAGACGTCTGTTTGGGTGTACGTGTTGAGGATGCTGCATTCAAAACGATGAGGTTCACAAATAAGATTCAATTTGTTCAAATGAATAAAAAAAAACTCCAATTCTATCCCTTATGCAAGATTATAGGTATATGTTTCATGTCCCGGAAAAGACTCATTATGATCTCCAACCTCGGAAAGGTACACGATCACTCGCAAATCACCAACCCATACAGCGCAGCGGCAGATGGGATACAAATACCCCAAACAATGGCCAAGAAAATACCTTGCTCAGTCCAGCCCATATGAGTCGCTACCATTCGTGCAACCGTGCCACCGACAATACCCATCCAAACAACGAAGAACCCAAGATCGTTCCAGCGCTTCCACGCCTGTCCACGCTTCGACAACTCCGCAGTCGATCGCATAGATGTTCCCCATCCGTCTTGGAAAACAGTAATCAAACTCCACAGGTGAATCATAGGTAGTGGGATGTTGTAGAAAAGAAGACCTGGGATGATCCAGAGCCACGAGTAGCTGGGACCGCGATCGGGGTTGCGGGTATAGTTGTAGAGAAGTGTGTAGCTGATACGGATAGCGACGTCATACCAGTTGAAGTAGGCAAATGATTGACCAGTGACAAGGTAGTACAAGATATAGAGGAGACCGAGCAGGGGGCCGAATTCTCGCTTGATAGCGGCCCAGAAGAAAAGTGGGTTGTTGAGGATGTAGACCTTTGGCTGTTGGAATGACTCAATGTGGCCGGCACGACTCCATCGGACCTGATTTGGTTATTAGTATATTGGCATTGCATGGGGTCTTATGTTAGTTCTTACCTGTTGCATGATCCAACGGCTTATGGTTGTCGGGGTGTCGGTTGCGGCCAGTGTATCAGACACATAGGTCACAGTCCACCCGCGCATGAGCAAGTTAGTGGTGAGATGACGATCTTCGTTGACAATCTAGAGACCAGGGTTAACTTTTGGACTAGGATAGAAAATTAAAAGCTCACTCACCATACGGTGTCCCATGATAGTCTGTGTGTACCAGGGGTATAAAACAGCAGGCAGGGCAGAGACACGGAACGCGGAACTAGGACCACTCTGACAGTCACTGGTACCAGAAGATGTCGATGTAGATCGGGTCATGTATAGCTCGGACCAGTAAACGACACTTCCAAGCTTTGCAGCCAGAGAATCGTTTTCATTGTGCACGATCAAGCCGGAACTGCCACCTCCAGCATCGGGGTCTCCAGCAAGAGTTTCAATCGTACTTTTCAGAGAATCGGGGAAAACAATTGTATCTGAGTCAGAGGACCAAAGGTACTCGATGCCGATCATCTCTGAAATTACAATAGAGAAAATGAAAGAAGTGAACATAATGCCCTTCTTGTGGAGATGAGGCTGGAACAAGCAGAGATGCTTGACTCCATCCGGCTGGCCCAGTCGAAGGTCATATTCAGACAAGATCTCCCGGGCAAGTTGACAGCAATGAGCAATAGTAGTCTCAGAGTACATTTCCTTGGACTGGAAGTTTCCGTCGAGCGTGGAGAGCTTTTCAAAGGTTTGCATTGCCAGCTCACCGAACGGCTTCTCGACCTGGATAACAGCAGAGCGCTCAGGGAATACCTATTCGTATGTTAGGAGTCTGAAGAGGTAAATTAATGGGGGAAGCAAGTTCTAGCTACCTTCTGGAAAACTTGGACCATCTCCATATCAGGGACATCATTTCCATCGACTCCGACAAGGACGAATCGGCATTCTTTCACATTCTTGTAGCTTTCCAAAGCACGGGCAAAGAGATCTGGGTCTTCACGATATCCCACAATAGCAGCCATGCATTCTGTGCTATTGGGCTCATTTCCGAGTAGATACCCGGTCTTTTCAAGGTCATAAGTAGGTCGTGAGGGGCTCTTTAGCTGGCGGCGGCGACGATCGTTGGAATAACGGTTATACTCCGCCGCGAAGATAGTCAACAGAATATCTATTGTCAACGGGTGGCGTGTGTAGCCAGTGATAAGGGAATAAATAGGGAGCACAATGAGGCATCCTAGGAAATTAAGAAATTGGCGAAAGCGAGAGACTTCGGGTCCCGACTGTTGGAATACGGGAGAGCCGGAATACAACTTTTCACTGAATGAATCCATTGCGGTCAAACAGTAGAATTAGGGGGGGGAAGCAGAACGACCGAGCCGAGATCCTGGGATTGAAGAACAAACGGCAGGAAACGAGAGTTAGAGGCTCAAGGTCATAATAAGAACGAAGGCCGAGTTAAACGAGCGTAAATATAGAAACGAGGGAGCATTAACAATTCGAGAGAGACACTCTATTTCCGAGGCGACCCTAGGTCCTATTTTTTCTTCTTGGACTGCCTCGGGGCTTAAGGCCCCAGTCGGCACTAGTCCTAGGCAAGAACTAGATCCTGAGGCTCTAAATGCAACTTGGGCACGCCTAGTCTAGAAATGGTAATGGGCTAGCGAGGGAGATTAAATCCGGTCTTACCGGGCACTCCTTCTGCCTACATTAGCGTCCTCGTGCTCGAATCCATTAATAAAACTTGATGAGCAAAAACCTTGATCCATGCTCAACCATGCACTAAGTCCTAGCCAAGATTAGGCCTGGCGTTAGATCGCGAAAACCCTGTGAGACAGTGGGGAGACTAGTGGAGTTACATCCAAAAGACCCGAGCTACGGCTTCTTCTCGGTCAGCAGCCACAGCCTCGGGTGGGGGCCGCGGCGGCCAAATTTGGTAGTAGTTTTTTTAATTGGGCATTATTGGAAAAGGAGTTAATATGAATCGGTTCGGCTTTAATGGATGCGTTCGACAATTTTCATGATCAGTCCTTGACAACTATCAACCATGCGGAGGGCATTTCACAGAGACAACCGCATAGTCCCGTTAGGGATTATGCTGTTGACCTTCATCGTCTTTGTCTATCACTTTGAATTAGATCGTCAGGGTCCACTGGGTGAAATCCCCGCAAAAGCCGTCCCGAACGCCATTGTTGTCGAGTCTTCACGAACGGGCTCTAGCATCAAGGGCGAGAAGCCATATGAACCCCAACAGGAAGTTCAAGAGGGTTACCAAGAGCATCACTATGCGGTGCCATCTGCTATCCCATCCGCCAAACCTACTTCTTCCCCATCACAATCACATAGCTCAAACTTGAAGCACAGTTCAAAGGCACTGGATACAGACGACATTGTGCTCATGTTCAAGACTGGCGCAACTGTCCTATGGAAACGAGTGCCCATCCACCTCTCCACCAGTCTCTCTGAGAACCGAATCAAACACGACAATGTCCTCATCTACTCCGACTACCCCGAAACGATTGGCGACTGGGAAATCATCGACGCTTTAGCAAACACCTCCGAAAAGATGCGCAAATCCGACAATTTCCTACCCTACATGCAACAAGAAGACTACGAATCACGCCAAAACTATGCCGAGCTCACAAATGTGCCAGGCGACTCTGCAGGAGCCTCCGGTGGCTGGAAGCTCGACAAATACAAATTCCTGCCTATCATCGACCACGCGGGACGCAATCGACCTGACGCAAAGTGGTATATCTTCATGGAAGATGATTCCTACCTCTTTCTACCTAACATCGTTCGTCACCTGAAGAAATTCGACCACCAGGAGCCCTGGTATCTTGGAAGCGTTGCTTGGATCCACGGCGACTACTTCGCGCACGGCGGCTCAGGATTCGCTCTGTCGCGAGGTGCATGGGAGCAGAGCTTTGGAAAAGACCCGCAGCTCGTGCAGAAATTCGAGGCCTTCACCGAGGAGCATGGCTGCGGAGACCACATCCTTGGCCATGCACTCAAAGAATACGGTGTGCATTTCGGCGAGACCCACGGCGACTACCGATTCCGCTACGGATTCAACCCAGAGTCTCACTGGTCTACTTGGTATGAGCAGGCTAGCTGGTGCGAGCCTGTATACAGCTGGCACCATACCCACGGACGAGATGTTGCTAGATTCTATAGTCTCGAGCAGTCCTGGGACTTTGATGAGGTATGTTATCTCGTATTGAATACGAACTAGATCCGTTACTGACTTTCACAGCGTCCCATCCAGTTCCGTGATATCTACAAGGCGCTGGTCGCCCCTTACCTGCATTCTAGAGTAGAATGGTGGGACAACTGGTCTTCCAAAAACGAGATTCGATCCAATAACGCAAAGGACGCACAGCCACCTAGCAACGTGAAGTCCGCTGAGACATGGCGGAGCGCCTGGCAGTCGGTGGATGCATGTGAGGCCGCCTGCATCAGCTGGGCGGACTGTGTGCAGTGGTCCTTTTACGAAGACCGCTGCAAGATGGACAGCATGGTGCTTCTGGGAAGCGGGATTCCCGAGGGCGATGCACGCCGCCAGAGTAGTTTAATGTGGGTTAGTGGGTGGCTGCCACGTCGGGTTGAAAACTGGAGCTGCCAAGCGTAGTATTGTATTTTAGCGTCTACATTAGAGTCTGAAGATCATAATTTTTTTTGTTCCTTCTGCCCCAGTCTCGCTTCTGTCGTATTTCAGCCGCATTTGGGCCGCTCGTGGGTGGGCCTGAGTTCCCTGCATGTTTTGGATGATCATGAACCGTCCTGAAGGCCTAAAAATACTTAGAGTAAGCATAGTGTCTAACGCTTGGATCGGACTAGCGAGCACTGCCCATAAATTTCAATGTCTCACCTGTGGGGCTTCCAGTTGTGCCGGAAAAAGATTCGAAGACATCAGGAGAAACTTCCTTTCTGGCCCCGTTAGCTCCGGGCGCCCTAAATTCTTTGGGTGGTCGCCCTACGCGCTAACACTAGTGGCCCCTATCATGATGGATCTATTTTTTCAAGACCTCACGCTGTTCGAGTCCTCAAATCCGGTCTTCCTCCCAAAGGACCGGAGCAGTTCCAAGTGACTATGGAGCGCACTACATGGCTTGATGGCCTCCGGGGCCTCGCCGCGGCCGTTGTCGCGACCGACCACTACTTCATGGGCGGCGTACTAGACGCAGCGTTCAGGTCTTTCTGGGCTGATCCACCAGAAGAAAACCGGCGCTTGATCCAATTACCTCCGATTCGCCTTCTTTTCGCCGCACATGCTATGGTCTCGCTGTTTTTGGTGATCTCCGGGTACGCGATCTCCATCGGCCTTCTGCAGAGCCGCAGTAAGAATAGCGGTGACTTTCTCCGCCGGTTGTCTTCTGCCGCGACGAGGCGCATTTTCCGCATTTACTTGCCTGTCTTTGTGATCACTGTCGTCTCTCAATTGCTATTCTTTTGTAACATTTTCCAATGGGATTTTGGCGATGGCACCTGGGGCCGGAAGCCCTGGTCAGAGCCCATCTCCCACATCACATATGTCTTTCGCTATATGATTGACAATATGAACATTATTGCCTACCAAGGGAACCCGGGTCTGAATGGCCAGCTATGGACCATGGGTCTAGAGTTCCGCGGCTCTTGTATCATATATTTGACGATCTTGGGCTTGGCATTTTGGAAGCCTCAACTCCGGCGCATCGCCATTGCATGCCTGGCAGCGTACTGGTTTTACTTCGGGGTATGGGACGTCTTCGGCTTCCTGCTCGGCCTATATATTGCTGAGCGAAGACTGGCAGAACACTTGCGCACTGAAGAGGACGAGTTCAAGTTGCCTTATCACATCTCCACACCTGAGCTTGGATCTGTCAACATCTCCGCTTTGCTCAATTACGCCTACTTTATTTTCGGAATCTACCTAGTCTGTCTTAGCGACGATGGCGTATTGCCTCCTGGCTATCAGTTTCTCGAAACCATTGGATCTTCCCGCTGGGATGGTCATTGGGAGGTCGTCAGCAAGTGCTGGAAGACAGCTGGCTCTGCCATGGTTGTCCACGCGATTAGCAAATCGCCAACTCTCCAGTATCCGCTGAACTCTAGACCGATTCAGTATCTAGGCAAGGTGTCGTTCTCACTTTACCTTGTCCACCAAGCTGTTTATCACCTTATACGGGATCCAGTGATATACACATTGTGGTATCTCGCCACAGGAACGTCTTATAAGGATGTTGGTGGGGGCAATGCTAGTAAACAAACGGTCCCGTTTGCTTTCACTTGGCTTGTTGGCTTCGCTCTTATTACTCCGATCAACCTGTATGTGGCTGATCTGTATACTAAACATGTCGACGAGCGCTGCGTGCGCATTTCCAGGAGGATCGAAAAGGCAATCACTCGATAGAATTATTAAAATAATACCGCATTTGTTCAAGAAGTGTTGTCCTGGGACGTAATTCGAAAGTGATAAATATCACGTGTTCTGGATGGTGCCTTGTGTTTGATCCATAGAGCGATGAAATGAGAGTAACGAAGTTATCTCCTGCAATCAAACACGCGCAACTTCATCCCAGTATCACCCCCCAGCATTATCACAGAGAACAGACAAAAGGGTTCAATCCACGCGGCTCAGACTGCCAGCCAGTGAGTAGCGGAACCATTCATTGCAGATACAAAAGACTGATCATTCGTCTCAAAGCAGACTTCTCTCCAGTCCAAGCCTCCAGCGGAACGCGTCGATTCGTCCAAACCATCATGAGCGAAGAAACGTCTCGAATCGCTCGCAACGATATGCGACTGCGCGAGCTACCACCCACGAACTCAAAAGCTTTTGATCGTGTTCCCACGGAAATCATACAGAAAATCTTCGAGTTTGCTTCAGATGAAGACATGGTCAGCCTCGCTGTGACTTGCAAAACCCTGTACGCTTGCTGGCTCTCATACCCAGGGCGTCATGGAACATGCGCATCATCGATATGCTTCCGGTCGAAAATTTTGCCTCAGATTCAAGACGAGCGCTGGGTTTACTGCGAGAAATGCCGACTTCTCCACCCAAATCCCTTATGGAAGACTCATCCTCCTGGTGAAAACTACCACCAGACTCCTCTTCTGAATGCCGGCAAAGTTAATGTTTGCCCTTGCTATTCTATTGGTTTTCCGAGCGGCGGCTGCCCGTCAATAGAGGATCATGAGTGCTACAAATGGGACCGTTATCCAGCGCAAATCTCTCTCAGTTCTGCTTTGGATTGCGGCAAAGACCCTTGCGGGAAGCCGTTTATGGCTGTACACAACCTGTACACTGTTATTTTCCCTCGCAAATATTCGTCGCATCCAACCTTTAAAATGATCAGGTGCATGACTGGATATGGTATTGGACGCTGGTTGAGAGCTTTACTGAACGAGGATTATGAATTGCTCCGCGATACTTTCAGATATCTTTTGCTCGACATTCGTGCAAATTACGGCGTACCTCCAATGTCTCGCGATCTAGTGCGCATAGAGTTATTGTTCACTAAAAGTCTGGGAAATGTCTCGTGGCCCGGTGATGAATGGATTTCGATGTGCTACGATTAGGATGTGCAGCTGAGCATAGTCCACCAATTTTCTTTGTTGCTAACGGTATCTTCGCCTTCGAAATAGCTTGTATGGGCTATTGTCATCTCCACTCACAGACTGTTTTGAAATGAAATTGATGCTGGAAGCTGAAAATCCTTTTGCAGTGATTTAAAGTCCGTCGAACTAAGGATATCTATGCCAAATACCCATGTGTCTTACTTTTGCATTCGGATACAGAAATACCATGTGCTCATCACATGACACTTTAGTCTTAGAAAATAGAACAGTGTGATCTGCGTCTAGTACGCGTCGTTCTTACCTTGAGAAGCTTCGTCCACCCGTACCTTCCCAGACAAAACATGGATAGTCTTCCGCCTTCCGTGTGACTTCTCTCTCTTTCATCTTCGGCTCAACGCCAATCTCTCAAGTCCACTGAGTTCCGTTCTCAGAGATCAAAGCCGTGGTGTACAAAATCCTCAATCTCATCAACAACAACCCCCATCCAAATACCCTTCAAGATGAATTCGAACAACATCCTCGAAGTAATCTGGAGATGCTTTCCGGAGTTCATGAAAAGTACAGGATTCACTCTGTTCAGTCTCGCGATCAACACCTTCAGCATCATCGTCCACCTTGGCTGGTACCCAAATTTGTATGTGCCTCAGGCCGGGGAGGGAGGAAGTGGCTAACAAAGTGAGCACTAGTTTCCGCTATGAGCATACCACGGAGTGCTGTCCAAAGCATCGTCTAGGCACTCATCCGACATACGTATTCGACGAGGCGGCCACTGCGCGGCTTCTCAAAAGACTAGGGGGCGAGGCAGATGGCGAGGAACCGCTTTCCATTGATCTGGAAGGCTTCGGGTCGCGGGATGGAGAGGTGCATGTCATGCTCGTCTTCCGAACGACTGATGCCAGCAAGATTAAGGAGTTTCGGGAGCATCTAGCAAGGAATAGTGGCCTATGATCGCACAGTGGAGATTGCTCTTTCGATGGGGACACTAGGAAAGGCAGCACATGCAAGGTGTTTTCTTTGGAATCAAAATCGTTTCTTACTGGAAGTGGTCCCGAGATCATGTCGCATTGAGAGTGGACTTGCATGCATATCTGTGGATTCTGATGCAATGTAGACAGTCTTCGGGACTGTATCTTCAGCGGGGTCTTCATCAAGCAAGCCCCATGATCGGTTATGTATCGCAGCAACAATATAATATTACTCCCCCAAGTCTCACAAAATATTCTTCCAATGGCAAGGGAGACTTTTCTTCGAGTTCCAACGTACTGATGTCTTTGAAGGCACTATTGAGTACTAGCCTGGAGGCTCAAAAGCACAGATATTGTACATGGGTGACACAATGGGGTTTACTCCAGTCTTGTAGCATAGACCACACTATCCGACCTCAGCCTCAAAAATCAGGGCGAGTCTCAGATACATCGGGAACTCGGCAATTAGCAGTCAACTATGGAAGTTCTGGAGACACCCATTCTACTTTGACTTGCAACTTGTTGATATTCTTTCTTATCTTCTTAGCTTTGTACTCTACACAATGCAAAAACTGGTTTTTCAATTTGAAGCATGGCTTGCAACATCACCTAGTGAAGAGCTCAAATACTCACTTGGAGCGCGTATATGGTGTTGGGCTAGATCGCTTAAATACTCTACCGACAGGCACTCATACTACAGATTTTGCCGCATGCTCGGCGAAACTTTACCCGATATTCTGGGGATTCAATACTTTTGGCTGACGATCCACTTCTCCCCGCAAATTACCCCGGGAATTTTGACCCGCATGGATGGGAATTCTGCCAGCAGGCTTGGGAATTTTCCGTCTCAAGCCATGAGGCCCATTGCACTTCCACTTAAAGTATAAAGCAAAGTTCCCGGGCCTCTCCCAGTGCTTGCTCTTCCCCGGCACCTTGGACACCACATCATGGGTGGAAACTTCTTCAAAAAGGTCGAGGATCGACCAACGCCTCCCGAGGTCTACAACTGGAAAGTGTACTTTATTGCCGCCGTTGCATCTGCCGGTGCTGCCTCTATCGGCTATGATAGTGCTTTCATAGGTGGTACAATCTCCCTTCCATCTTTTCGTGATGACATCGGCTTCAATAGAATGGGCTCCGCAGAGGTGGACCTGATTTCAGCCAATATTGTCTCCTGCTACCAAGCCGGAGCTTTCTTTGGATCTTTTTTTGCTTATCCTGCCGGCCATTATCTCGGACGGAAATTTGGCTTAATGCTCTTTTCCTTGCTCTTCACCCTGGGAGCTGGCATTATGCTCGCTACAAACACCGGAACTGGGCTTGGTTACCTATACGGTGGTCGAGTCATAGCCGGCTTAGGAATTGGGGCCATATCCAATCTTGTTCCTATCTATCTTGCCGAAATTTCACCTCCCGCTATCCGTGGTAGATTAGTGGGCATGTGGGAAATTGGATGGCAGGGTGGTGGACTTGTGGGATTCTGGATCAATGTAAGAAGCAGATCTGGCAGCCTATACATACTCACATTCGCTAATAAAAATAGTATGGTGTTTCAACAAATCTTGCTCCTAGTCGAACCCAATGGCTCATACCTTTCGCCGTGCAGCTCATTCCGGGTGGTCTCCTTGCACTCGGATCAGGCTTCCTTCCTGAAACGCCTCGCTGGCTTCTATCTAAAGGGCGCCGGAGTGAGGGTGTCAAGAATCTTTGCTATCTTCGAAATCTTCCCGAAGAAAACCCTTATATCCAGGTTGAGCTTCAGATGATCGACCTCGCTTTCGAAGACCTTAAACAAACCATTGGCACCAGCTTCGGAGCACCATTCAAAGAGGTCTGGAAGAACAAAACCATAGCTTATCGTATTTTCTTGGGTGGCGCACTTTTCTTTTGGCAGAACGGATCCGGGATCAATGCTATCAACTACTACAGCCCAACCGTGTTCTCAAGTATTGGTCTATCGGGAACAAACTCCTCGCTTCTTACAACGGGTATCTTCGGAGTCATAAAAACTGTTTGCACGTTCATATGGATCCTGGTGATGATTGATCAGCTGGGCCGTCGCAATCTGCTTATATTTGGCGCTTTGGGTGGCTCTATCTCCCTTTGGATAGTTGGAGGATACATTGCTGTTGCTAAGCCCAACGAACACCCAACTGAAACCCTGACGTCTGGTGGTATCGCAGCTATGGCATTCTTCTATATCTACACCATCTTCTACACACCCTCTTGGAGCGGTACTCCTTGGGTTGTGAATAGTGAGATGTTCGATCAAAACGTTCGTACTCTCGCACAAGCTTTCGCCGCAGGCAACAATTGGTTTTGGAACTTCATTGTTGCACGTTTCACTCCTCAAATGTTTGCCAAAATGGACTACGGTGTTTGGTTCTTCTTCGCAAGCTTGCAGCTGCTTTCAATCCCTTTTGTATTTTTCTTACTGCCCGAGACAAAGTCTATTCCCCTGGAGAGCATGGATATGCTGTTCGACAAGCAAATCAAGCCACGGCACGCACATAGAATTGTGCTCGAGAGAATCCAGGAGTCGCAGCAAATGATGCAAGAGGATATCGGAGCAGAAGGCCATGCCAAAGATGTTACTGAACATCTAGAGAACAAAGTATAGGTGCGGAGTCGAGCGATTGATTTTGAAACATGACTTTATTGTGGCCTGGGATCCGATATTGCATGTCCTAGGATAGCTCGCCATATCGCAAGTCTTGTGCGAGCTTCAGTTGTCAGACTCTTGATTTAGATGTGAAATCAAACCTGTATTGATGATTCAAGCTTTCAGATAATGGTATATGATTCTATTTGTTGCAACTACGGTAGAAAGCATGATAGGGAGAAAGATGTCTCTTGTTAGCTGTCTACTGGGCCACTAAATACAGGCTGCGCGCGTGACAATTGCCGGCGGAAAAAGTCATTTTCCTCAATAGTCATCGCGAATAGCGATATTGGAAGGTTCATACGCATGAAAACCAGTAATCGCAAATTGGCTGTGATAAATAGTGATTGAACTGGCATTCTAAATACTGAGGAATCATGGCAAATAGTAGAACAAATTTGATCAGAAAGAAGAGAATAGATGTGTATGTAAAGCCTTCTCGATGTGGACTGACGGGAAGGGCCTCAACATTGGCATGATTGTTTGTATATTCTCATGAGATATCTGCCACATCATCACTTCACTTCTCAAAGGCAACCACATCCACCGCTTTATCCGTTTCGAAGGCATCCTTGATAGCCTGACACACTTTCAAAGCCCCGAGACCTTCCTCCGCAGTACAGCTTGCTTCCTCCTCACCGCGAATAACCTTACAGAAGTGCTCCAATTGCAACTCAAAAGGAATCTTTGACTCGACCTTGGTCTCAGTATCCTGTTTCATTTGAGAATGCCAGGATTTGGCGCCTTCGTATGACCAAATTGACATATCTGGCACACTCAATGAAGCGTCGGTTCCAAAAATGCGGTAAAAATCTTGACCAGACTTAGGAATTAGGGGGTTTTCACCGGTGCCAGATTCAAAATTGTATGGCGAGACGACATTATCCGAGAGCGTAAACGTTCCAACAACGCCAGATTTGAATTTCAAGATCACGGCACCACCTTCCTCAGCTTCGAAGCCACGCTGAGAGACTGCTTTTTCGGCATATACTTTGACAATTGGTCCGGAAAGGTAGTGGAGCAAATCGACCTCATGAATCATGTTGATCAGAACGACACCTCCAGTCTTGTCCCGACGCCATTCCGTGGGAGCATCGAAGTAGTTCAGGGGCTTGTGCAATGTCCACAACCCATTAATAGCTATGATATTCCCTAGTCGGCCCGATGAAACGATGCGCTTTGCAGCAACCATGTATGGGTTAAAACGGCGATGGTGGCCGACAAGCGCATGAACCGAAGTTGATTTCAGATGCGTAAGTAGGGTCTCCCCACTGGGAATGTCGGTACTGAATGGTTTCTCAATGAGGACATGAATTCCTAGTGAGGAGAGCTCCCTTGATACAGGCACATGAGTATGGTTTGGGGTGCAGATGATGGCAGCATCGGGCTTCGATGGGGATCCAGCTACTGCTGCGATGGACGAGAAATGAGGAACGCCGATTTCAGCTGCGATTTCAGCTGCTCGTGGCGCAGGATCAACAATTGCCACGAGTTCAGCATCCGGGGTATTGATCACAGCCTGTGCATGACGAGGTCCAATGAGACCGACGCCGATGACAGCAAATCGAATTCTTGGTTGAGACATAAGTTCTCTTCTCAGTTTCGTTGAATTTCGAATGCAAAGATTCTTAGACTTTATGATTCAATACGACGTCAAAGTCGTATACATAAAATCTACTCCGGATAAGGACTTTGGCTAGTTCCCCGCTCCTCCGGAGAGGCGGGACGTGGCGACGTGAACTCTTGACTGTGACTTACTGTCTTCACGAATCGGTAAGGTTCTCTACCGTCGAGTCCGGGAAGGTTAATGTTCTTGCCGGGAACGCCATCCGTCACTACAGCAGACTAAAAATCGGGCGTTTTTAAAAGCTCAGGCTCTTCAATCTGGTGCTTTAATTCGGCTCCTTGAGCTTGGGAACGCTGGGTGTTCGTAGCCTTGAGTTTCGTCGCAGCCCGAGTACCTTCGGGGTTGATGTCGGTGCTGCTCCCGCGGCACCGATGAATAATGAAAGCACCCTTGTCCATGGCGGCTTTCGAGGCTGCAATGAAGTCTGTGTGGCTATCTCGGTCAGACTACGTCGTGTATATATAGACATCTGGGTGGAAAATAGATCTAAAGTTCTTCCACTTGCATGCGGCTCTGGTTCCAAGATCGGTGAAAAGTTACAAAGCGCATTGCTCACCTATATGTAGTATCGCCAGCCCTCGGCAAGTTTACGGAGCTGCGAAAACTATCGGAAGTGAACGAGTTCTCACGGCAAATCAAATTGTGAAATAAAGTCAGCTTTTCAATGCAACTTGTTGTTGTGTTGCGTCAGCTTCGGTACTGCCTCGGGACACATCCTGGGGCACTTCCACGGGGGTTCGGCAGATACTTCCAAGGTTAAGCCAACCTTCTGTGCGTCTGCGTGAGCATACGGACATAGTACGTGGGTAACGCATATTCATTGTTAACTTGCGTGTTTAATATTGATCAATTAGTTCCAGGATTATTTGAAGTTCACGCCTTATTCCAGATTAGAAGCTTGTCTTTAGATACGCGAGTCCCGGCATGATTCACCTTTCAAGGTTACACACTGCAAGGATATGCTCGGTGGCGTCTTATGTAGCACGTTAACGATAATCTTGCAAGGGCAGAAGTAGAAGCAACTGTCCTTTCCATTGCGTAAAGCTTTGCTCCATCTGCATGCTAGGGCCAAAGCACAGATCTCAGGTGTGGGCAAGTGACACAATGGGGTGGCTCCCTTTATTGTAGCACGTACCACACTATCCGATCTCAGCCTCAAAAATCAGAAGAGCCTCAGATAATTCGGGAACTCGGCAATTGGTAGTCAACCGGGAAAGTCCCGGAGACACCGAAAACTTGGATAGGCAAGGCCAATAGATATGCTAGTCAGAAACAGGAAGATTTCACGTTGGCGCCGTTGTCGGATAAGAAGCACGTGGAGGCACAATGGGCGCATTCCCTGGCTGAGAAGGCGCCAGACGTAGGTGGCCACCGATAGCGCATGGGACTAGGCTTGATTTTAAGATTAATCGCGATGAGAGCAGCCTGTAGAGCCTCAGAGTGGGATCTCTCGCTTCGATAGTGGCCCGAGCGTATATGGCGAACTACTCCGACTCCACTGGGGCCGACAGATCTAGCTGTTTCTAGGCACACAACTGTCGAAAGACATTTCCCTTTGTCCCTGAGATCACCTGACAAGCCAAGAGAACGGCTTGGCTATGATGAACACAAATCCTTACGGCATAGAATCCTTAATCCCTTTAATTGCTGGAGGCGATCACTCTCCTGGGGGACAGGGCAGGGACCAGGGGCTGCCCTTGTACAGTACTAGCGTTATACTGGACGGGGCAATGACCTTTCTCCACCGGCTCCATGTGCCACCCCGATGCAGGTACACGGGCCTGCCCCAGATTATTCGCTCTGTCTTACGTTCGCTATCAGTTGTGCCAGGCCCCTTGCCGAAGTGACACATTCCTAGGAAGGTAAACAAGAGCAATGACGGCGTAAACAAGGCTTGCGCAAGAAAGTGCCGCGCATTCCTTCTGGAAGAATGGCAGTGGTTGCTAAGAAAGCAAGTGCCGGCTAGCGTATCCGTACGTGTAATTGTACAGTATTATGCGGTATCGCCCCTGATCCTCGTGCGATCACTGCACAGTGCGCTGGTTGTACTGGATCGACAGTGCGGTGGCATTTGGGGCGGGTAGATCTTTCCCTGACCCTGGCTCTGTGTATGGGGTAGGAGTCCTCTGTCCTCCGTACCTTTGGTGCTTTTGCAAAGTGCCTCTAAAGTGGCCAATATTGCCCTGGGTAAATCACACCGACAGAAATTGCTTGGTGCCGAGCCTCAGAGAGCCACTTCCAAGATTTACGGACTGGGCAAAATTGGCGCCTAGCGTTGATGGCCCCGATCGGGTATTTCGCCTGAGCAGTCACCTGCTGGGCGTACTTTGGAGGCACACTTTTGACTAATGGTGGAGAAATGAGATACCCGAGATTTCCCTTCCTCCACAGACCCTGACGTTCATCTCCGTACTTCTCTACTTCTCATTTGCGAAAATCTCTCATGAAGGGCCTCGTGAAGGATATAACTTCTGCTGCGTCCTTGAGTAAAGCAGGGCTTATCAGGGCAAACACCTGGGGCGTGTCTCAGTGGTGCCACGAATCACAGCAGTGACCGTAATCAGGGGCCTGCAGGCTAATTATGCGCAGAGGGCAAGCGTCGTTCATTATTTCGTATCCAGTACGGGGTCCTCCGTTATTACGGGTCTCCTGACTATCCAAAAACTAAACTCGGTTGTGCCCGTCGGAGGAGACATCCTGAAATACCAATACATCACACATACCAAGAATACCAAGGATACAGGACCCACTGGGTCCAGAAATATTCAAATTCCGACCAATAGATCTACATCCGGTGGAGCAGCCAAACCCAATTTCATGGCTCTCAAGCCCTCCAAAAGACCCGCGACAGCCCTTGTGGTCACCATGATAAGCTATACTTGCCTAATCGCGTTAGCTCGCCTTGGGATCGTGGTAATCGCATTACCCTCGCTCTCGCTCTCGGAGTTCTTTGCCCTTAAGTCGCCTCTCACCCCCAGTTCCTTTCTTTCGACATCCAAGGTGTGACATCGCTTTGAGGCCACTCGTTCCCTACTAATTCCGCCAGCTCGCTCGTTTGTCTGTGGTTTTACTAGGCTTTGTTGTACATTTTTTTCGCGTTTCCCCCGCATATATCCTACCAACCCACCCCGGTACATAATCTGACACAATGGTTCGTTTCGTGACTTCTCTGCTGGCTTTGTCCGCCACCGCCTGGGCTGCTTCTTCCTGCAGTGCTAGCAGCCAGTGCCCCGAGGACAAGCCTTGCTGCTCTCGTAAGTCTGCACGCGTCTTGTTGCAAGGAAATATCTAACACATCCCAGAATATGGCGAGTGTGGAACTGGCGCATACTGTCTGGGTGGTTGCGACCCCCAGGCCTCTTTCTCCACGGATTCTTGTGCCGCCATGCCTGTCTGCAAGGACCAGAAGTACACCTGGGACAACCTCGACAACACCATGCTGAACACCAAGTACCTTGGTGACGCCAACAAGTCCGACTGGACCTACTCCGGTTTCCCCAAGGTCTCCGACGGCAACCTCGAGCTGCACATGCCCAAGAACACCGTCGGAACTCTCTTCGCCAACAACCACTACATCTGGTACGGCAAGATCGGCGCCAAGATCAAGTCTAGCCGTGGCGCTGGTGTCGTTACTGCTTTCATCCTGTTGTCCGACGTCAAGGACGAGATCGACTACGAATTCGTCGGTACCGACCTGACTGCTGTTCAGACCAACTACTACTGGCAGGGTGTTCTTGACTGTAGGTATATCCTCCCAAGTGTACAGGAGCTCTTGCTAACGAATTACAGGGCACAACAGCGCCAACGCTACCGTCGATGGAGACGACACCTTCAACGACTGGCACACCTACGAGATCGACTGGAAGCCCGACCAGCTCCAGTGGATCGTTGACGGCACCGTCACCCGCACCTTGAAGAAGTCTGACACCTACAACGAGACCTCCAAGGTTTACCAGTACCCCCAGACCCCCGCCCGCATGCAGCTTTCCCTCTGGCCCGCTGGCCAGGCCAGCAACGCCGAGGGAACCATCGCCTGGGCTGGTGGTGAGATTGACTGGGACAGCGAGGACATCAAGGACCAGGGCTACTACTCTGCCTCCTTCGGCAGCATTGACGTCGAGTGCTACAGCGCCCCTGACGATGCTGCTACCTCCACCGGCAAGACTTCCTACGTCTACACCGACACCACTGCTCTCGAGTCCGACGTTGCTCTCACCGGCAACTCCACAGTTCTCGGCTCCATGGGTGCCACCGGCCTTGACCCCTCCATGGGTGCCAACAGCAGCAGCGCCTCTGCTAGCGGCTCTTCCACTGACAGCCTCCCCACTGGTTCCTCTGGTGGTGCTGGTAACATGGGCAGCGGCAGCAGCTCTAGCAGCTCCAGCTCCAGCTCTTCCGACTCCAGCTCAACCACCTCCTCCGCCGCCGGTGCTGCCACCACCACCGGCACCAACAGCGCCCCCGGCCAAGAGCGTGTCCTCCAGGGCTCTCTCTTCGCTGTCCTGGTTGCTGTTGTCGCCCTGGTCATGCAGTAAACCTATTGTCTTATTTTGTTTCACCTTTTACTCTTCTATCGAGTACATTTTGACTATGTCCCTTTTGCGCTTTCATTCTCAACCCTCTCTTGAACAAATTAACTAATGAACACCCTTCAATCTGTACTGTTATGTCACACTGCTTGTTCCAATGTGGTTCGCATAACACATGCCCTTTATTTCCAATGTCCTGATGCTAAGATACCAGTCTGGCGTCTCTACCACACGATCCGCTCTATCCTTTTTCGTTTTCGATGTACGTCTTTTCGCCTCGCGTCTGTCAGCGTCTCGGTGATTTGTACAAAAGCTGCTCAGAAATATGGGATGGAATTTCTCTTACTGCTCCCTCTTGTCTACATGTAGACCCTACCTCGTATATTCACCTCTTCATATAGGCTTTCCATATCGTAAACACTAACAGCCTCAAAATCCTTGTCAAATAATTAAGCTATAGACCTGAAACATTTCAAATTAACTCAAGCCCCCTCGTCATGCAAGGGCAGCCCCCAACGGGATGGGGCCTGCAGGAACCGAACGCCTGCTCCACTCGGTATAACCGTTTCACGTGGCCGGCTGGGGTCTGGGGAATTCCTTCGGGTACTTTGGAAATCCTCCGGCCTCTATTGAAATCCCGTGAAGATGTGGGGGTTGGAATGTTGTAAAGTACTTCTATGCCGAAGTAGTCCTTTGTATTTCAGGGCTTTGTAACTCCGATGGGTGTCTATTTATCGACAAGTGTTATAGGGACACATGTGTGCTCAAGGCAGTCAAATTAAGAGACATGAAATGACTATACCCACTGCTATTTTTCATGCTCTAGATTAGATCGGATCACTTTCTCTCTACGGGTGTAGCTCGCTTAGTTTCTTCCCGTTTGCCCACAGAATTGACATATAATCTGGTAAGACAAAAGAGCAGTCGTGTTTTTCATCATGACTTTTCCAACAACTTGCATTGTCCTGATCCCTTTGTTCCGTACCTGGAGACCTGGAATACTTAACCTCAGCCCATAGAGGCATCCAGTCCGGTCCAGCCCAGCAGCCCAGCTCGCTCTCAATACGGGCAGATAGGAAGTATGGAATCCCCGACACAGGCTTCTTCACCTAGGCATAAGCTAACAAGTCAGACATACAGCCTCATAGAGCACCGGCTAAGCTATCCAGAAGAATCTCTTTAGCCATAATGTGCCAATACAAGGGCTATTTCTACGACCTATGCAAGCATATAAGCTACAAGCTCCTAGATTTCTGCCATCTACACCGTGAACAGCTTGATAGGATTAATGATCCCGTTGAGCGGTCGAAATATGCTATTCCCTTTGATACGCGGCCGGAATGTTTCCCGCGGCACATCGTTATTGATGATAGTGTGGTGTTTGTTACTGAAATGGAGGGGTTGGTGAGTAACGTGGTGCAGTGGGTGACGGATTTGTCCGATTTGTGTCCTAATTGTACGGAGCTCAAGGCTCATGGGGGTTGAATGGTTTGGATTGTTAGATTGGACTGTGGGTTTTTTTTGGAGTTAGAGAAGACTCGTTGGATTTGTGGGATTTGTGGGATTTGATGATTGCTCGAATGCTGTATTCTGTTTGGAGTTTGGACACTTGGTCTCTTTATCATTATTTTGAGCTTTGATCAATCAACATCAGTCGATCGAGAAAAGAATTGACCTTGGAACATTTGAAGACATGCTGAGAGCCGAAGGTTTGACACCGAGGCGATCTCTTTTCGCAGCAACCTTGGAAGGAAAGGGCTCATTATGTTCAAAGATTCAATGTTTACCAAGTTAGTTATTGCGAGTGGAAATGGATGAAATGATTCATCGAAACTGAATTTGGTATATTGTAGCATACGTATGTCAAGAGCTATATATCATTTACCAACAGACCGAAGAAGTGCGCCTATGCCCGAAATAACGCCTGGCAGATAAAAAATATAATGACAAGATATCATGGCCTAGAAGGCGTCGGCTAGATCGTGATTCAAGAGTATATCATTCAGTTCTCGAGCCCACCGCAGCCGCAATCTTCAGGCGACCGTTTCTTGAAGTCGCCGTGGTAGGTGTCCAAACCGTCTGTGCGCACGCCCCAGCCGAGAGGATCTCCCATCCAAGCATAGTCGCCGCCGCTGAAGAGAGTCTTTGGTGAGGCACTCCATGAGGCAGCGGATTGGAGGCGCTTAGTTGCGTCGTCGATATCGACATCAAGGTATTTTGCGAGGAAGTTGCCCACTTCTGTGTTTTCGTGGTTTCCTACCAGAGGCCAAGCACCCTTGGAGGAGGAAGCGTAGATGTTGACATCGACGGCTAAAGTTAAGTCAGTATTGAAGCAGAGCTCATGTTCGGAGCAATCTTACCGGAATGACCATGGGTCGACCAGCCAACTTGAGCTCGGCGGGAGATCATGTCCGCGAAGACATAGTCAGTCGATACCTCAGGGTCGGGGTGGACAAGG
Source organism: Tympanopsis confertula (assembly GCA_026745395.1). Taxonomy (NCBI): domain Eukaryota; kingdom Fungi; phylum Ascomycota; class Sordariomycetes; order Coronophorales; family Scortechiniaceae; genus Tympanopsis; species Tympanopsis confertula. Next base: position 986,410 of record JAOYNU010000005.1, on the reverse strand, counting down.
GCTTTGACCTCATCATCACTGGCATCACTAATGCCTAGATCCTTCTTCAAGATGGTGTTACGGACGTAGTATTTCTTGTCGTCCTCGCTGGCGTCCTTGCCAGCCTGGGCATTGTATTCCTTCAGCTTGTTGTGTGCGTACTCGCTGGAGTGGCTAGCCTTAGCGAGGACCTCGGGGAACCAGCGATACTCAGGGTATGACTTGTGCAATTGCCTGGCAGCGGACAGACCACCGGTCTCGTGATCGGAAGTACCAACGAGGATACCGGGAGTAGAATCCTCCTCCAAGAAATCCAAGACGGCGGAGAATGCTCTGTCGTATGCCATGACTTCGTGAACCTGGGCAGCGGGGTCGTTACCGTGGCCAGCGTGGTCGATGCGAGATCCCTCGATCATCAGGAAGAATCCCTGCTCACTGTCTCGTGTGGCCTCACTGAGGGCCTTGAGAGCAGTGCGAGCCATCTCCTCCAAGGAAGGGTAGATCTCGTTTTGGGATCGACGGTCAATCTCATAAGGAATGTCCTTGTCGGCAAAAAGACCCAACAGAGGAAGCTTGACATCCACGCCTCCATTCAGCGCATCGAAGGCAGTACGGTTATTTATGTAGTTGAATCCATTCTGTCCAGCAACTTCGACAAGGTCACGATCGTCGCCACGGCAGCTGCCCTCCGCTGTGTTGGGCAAGAAATGACAACGTCCACCGCCCATCAAGAGGTCCGTTACTCGTCCAAGGGGGTGCTCTCCAACCTCTTGCTCGGCAATGCTATCTTCGTATTGGCGCAGGTTTGCGTGGGAAGCAAAGCATGCTGGAGTCGCATCAGTCAAGCGAGTTGTCACGACGAGACCTGTCATGTAGCCAGCCAGCTTGGCAGCTTCAAGGACGGTTCCGCAAGGAGAGTGGTCGGGCATCACTGAAATAGCTCCATTGTAACTCTTGTGGCCGCAGGAGAAGGCAGTCGCGCCAGCCGCAGAGTCGGTAACCAAGCTGGAGCTGGAGCGAGTTCGAGAAGTTCCAATGTGGTGCTGGTCCAAGATAAGGGTGTCGTCGACAGGGAGGCCCTCAGTGTACTGGCGGAACGACCGAGTCAATGACAGACTGGTTGGGCCCATGCCGTCAGAGACCATGAAGATCAAGTTGCGCTTGCCCGTTGGCTTGCCGTCTGGACCCCAGGTCTCTTTGGGCGGTGGGAGGTTGATCTTCCGGTTGCTCTCATGCTGATAGACCACTGCGAGCACAATCACTAAGACTGTGGCAATGACTGCCCATGCGAACAGTCCGATCTGTCGCCAAAAGGCCCAGCCTCTCCGCTCCTCATGTCTGTGCTCTGTCCGCTCGCCGGTGAGGAGAGCATCCTCCTCCTCTGCGCGGAGGGACACTTGGTCGTCGGTGTAGGGCTGCGGGGTGAGTAGGGGCTCCTCGCGCGCCATGGTGAATGATCAAAGAGCTCAGGTCGGTCGAGCTCCTGGTCAAACGGGTGGAGTCGGGAATCACTCGTGCCTGAAAGTCGAGATGAGTAAGACGATCTGTCACGGGCTATCATGTGAGACCCCACATGATCGCCGTTTTGGGTGCCTTCAACACCGCAAAAAATGCGGAGCATATCAGTCTAGTCAGAAGATCAGAAAGAGTAACCATCGTGACTAGTTGGCCTATTCGCAAATATTTCAGGGAAACGTGGAAGTTTTCGCAGAGCGGGAATAAAATACATCTTAGCGCATGAGATAACCGGCACTGACAAACTCGTCAGCTTCAGTAGACAAAGTATTCACGAAGCTATCGAGGTTTCCATGCAAACTGATGTAGTGCATTCCTCATAAATCAAAGCTTCTCATTGACTTTTGAAAATAACTGAGACATTATTGGATGAGCGCAGGGCCACAGGCAACGGTGGTATCTCACGCCACTAATCGAAGACCGAAACATTATTGGAGGGGAGAGCATTTGTGTTTCAGCACGTTAAGCATATATGTAATACACGAAAAATCAAAAACTAATGTACAGGGAATATCCTTCTCTATTTACGCCCCTCCCATCCAATAGGGATCATCGCGGCAGCAACATCGTTGACTCCGCGCTCCGTAGCCAAGAGATTGAACTGCGCGGCAGCGTTGTGAGTATCCATAATATCCACGCGGATTCCAAGCGAGTTGATATGGCGCTTAGTTTCTGGAGAGAGGGGATGGTTTGAAGCACCAAGACCAAGGATAAGAATATCTAAACCCAAACATGTTAGCATTGTTTTTCAAGCTCAAGCATCAAGCAATGGAAGATCTAACATACCAGGTCGGGGCCACACAACGCTCAACAACCCCCAAGCCTCCTCATCAAGCTCAAACTGCCCCTTGGCATTGATCATGCTAGCTCTCGCCTCCGCAAGGCCGGCCTTGTCAGCACCCTCCTTCGCCTTCCATGGACGCCATGTAAACGCCTCTCCACCGACAAGCAGCATCCCGTCGCCGCCCTTGATCTTTAAGCCGCTGTTCAAATGAAAGCCTGAGTCCAGGCAGACGTCGATTGCAGTTGTCGGGGCGGGGATGTTGCCCAGCACGTCCAGCTGTTCGAAATCTGTCTGAGTATCTTCCTGCGACTCGGGGCCGCGGTCATGACTAGCCGGTTTGTGGGTGTGCGAGCGTGGGACCATGCGCGCTGGGCGCAGGGCGGAGCTGTTGGAGCGTCGCGACGAAGGGAGTGGTGTTCGTGAACTGACTGATGTCACTGGAAGCAACGGGGAAGCGAATCGCGGGCTTTGGAGGCGGAGGGCTGTGGTTGGGGTTGATAGGGAGGTGCGCAGGGCACGGAGGAGTTGAGGAGATGGCGAATGCATTTTTGGATTGAACTGCAGCTTTGAACAGTTGTTGAGAGCGATTGTTCTGGATGGGGATTGTCGATGGATGTTCGGGAAAAGGTTGATGGAGAACTAGCTCCGTTCTTGGCATTCGTCCCGACTCTCCCGCTATTACCTGTAGTACAGCTCTTATGTGGCTCAGGTCCTACGTATTACAGTAGACTTTTACGAAAGAATGCATGTGCTTTGTGAAGATAATTGTGTCGGCGGCCCTGATTATTCTAGCTTAGCTTTTATTTCGCGAACCTAACCGCGACCATGTTGCGCAAAGGTTCAGTTAATTAATGACAAGGACAATGTCGTACGCGGTCATGAAGCCCCAAAACGCCAAAGCAGCGCAATAAAGAAATGCAAAAAAGAGTCCAAGAATCAGATCATCCGGCACCAGAAAGGAAGGACCAGAAAGGAAATGGAGAAGAAAGCGAAGCACCAAACATCAAACATCAAACACACAATCTTGTGCTCTCCCCCTTTTGCTCCGATCAAATTACTGCCCGCACCTTTTGTGTTTGTTCGGAAAGATCTCAAAAGCATATGCACACATTGAAGAAAGATAAAACTTAGGTGGGAGAAGGAGGGGACATGAATCGCGGGGGATTGGAGCTGCGCCTGTACAAGATGCTCTCGAGGTTGCGCAGAGGCGTTAAGAATAATTATTTGGCTGAGTAATTGTTAGCATTTCGGTCTTCGTCAGATTGACTGGAGCTATCATCGCTGTTGGTTGCGTTGCGGATGCGCTCAGCACGGTCTTGAAGAACCTGGGCTTCCGCCGCGGCTTTTTGCGCTCTGATTTGCTTCCGCCACATGCTAGCGTATCGACCCTTCATCGCAAGGAGGCTCTCGTGAGTTCCCTCTTCTGCGACCTGGCCATCGTTCAGGACCAAGATACGGTCGGCTGTTGTGATGGTGCTCAGTCGGTGGGCAATGACGAGCATTGTGCGACCGTGCGACAAAGTGGAGAGGGCATGCTGGATATGCTCTTCTGTATCGGTGTCCAAAGCTGCGGTAGCCTCATCCAAGAGGATAATTCGAGGGTTCTTGAGAATCGTTCGGGCAATAGCCACTCGCTGTTTCTCGCCACCACTCAGACGCAATCCACGCTCACCAACCTTGGTGTTGTAGCCATCAGGGAAAGCCAAAATCTTCTCGTGGATGCTGGCAGCTCGACAGGCCTCGTAGACGTCCTCGTCAGACACATCCTGATTAGCGTACTTGAGGTTATACATGAGGGTCTCGTTAAAGAGCACCGTGTCTTGAGGAACAACACCAATGTGTTTGCGAACAGAGTCAATGGTAAGGTCTTGTACATCGTGTCCGTCAACACGAAGACTGCCCTGTTCGGCATTGTAGAAACGGAAAAGAAGACGGAATACAGTCGACTTTCCGCCGCCAGATTCACCGACCAAGGCAGTGGTAGTTCCGGGCTCACAGTGGAAAGTCAATCCATTCAATGCAGGCTTGCGGGAGTCATAGGAAAATTCGACATTGCGGAAACTGATGTCGCCCTTGCAGGCCGCCAGTGGAGAAGCATGGGCGCTATCCACCACAGTAGGCTGCTCTCGGAAGAGCTCGAGCATTCTCTCGGCATTGATCAAGGCCGATTGAATTGAGCGGTAAAATGTTCCGAAGAAGTTCAAGGGACCCTGTAATTGGGCCATGTAGGTCAACAGCCCAACAAACTGAGCCACGTCGCGCTGGCCAATGGATACCTGGTATGCGCAAATGAAGCAAGTGAGCAGCAAGCCAAGCATGAACACGGTGTTCTGGCAGGTGTTGAGTAATGTTAAAGAGAAGAGAACGTGGTATTCGGCCTCTTGGAAGTCGCCCACAGCTTGGCGGTAACGATCAAACTCATATTGCTCTGCGTTGAAATACTTGACAGTCTCGTAGGAGACCATCGAGTCGTTCCTAAAGTTTATTATGTTAGTTTGTACTAATGCAGGGCCAGTACCAATGTAGGTACATTGGTACTTTTATATGCAGCTTACTTGACGGCGTCTTCTTGGCGGGAAGCATTGACCATCTGGCGTCGGATCTCCGCGCGCCACTGGGCCATGCGGATGGTCACGTAAAGATAGCCAAAAGTCGAGATTCCAACGACCAAAGCATAGTAGACGTCAAACTTCACGAAGAAATAAGCAACGGCGATGCCGAGGTCGATCAGCATGGGAACGACCTGGAAAGTGACCTGCTCCAAGAATGTGTTGATGGAGCTACCCTTGCTCAGAGCTGACAGGACCTCACCTGTCTTCTTACCAAGGTGGAAGTCCAAACTTAGACCATGCACATGCTCGAAAGCAGCGGTCGAAAGCTCCATGTAAGAATACTGGCTCACGGGAATCCACAGGCTGGAGCGCATAGACGCTAACAGACCCTGGCCACCCTGGAGCCAACGATAGACAACGTAGAGGAAGATTTGAAGCCACGGCACTCGCCATTGACCAGCATCCTTGGTCAAGGCAGATGTGACAACTTCAACTTGCAAGGGAACGATTAGGTTGACGACCCGCTGAGCCACGAGGATTGCAAAGCAGAGCATCACGGTGATCTGCAGACGACGTGATTTCGAGGGCCAGAGATATGGGAAAAAGAGCGAATAGCCACTCAGGTACTCCCACCAGCTGGTTGAGGGCATGCTTGTCGGACGAACCCATGGGTCTTGGGGCTTCGAAGAGCTCGGGCGTGAGTGCCCGTTAGTAGCACCGTATGCGTGACCATTTCCATTCGCCGCGCCGTTCTCAGCCGATGACGGATCGAGAAGGCCTGTGGACTCAGTGGCACCGTTGACATGACTCTTCTTTTCGTTGAACTTGAAGGAGATGGACTTGCTCGCATAGAGGACTACTAGGACAAACAAGAGAAGAACGCGCACACTCATAGAGGCCACTTCCAAGGACTCCCATGGCGTGATGCTGCGGCGTAGTCGGCCACCCTCTGGATCTCCAACAATAGGCTCGTGGTGGGCTGAGGTGTAGATCGAAAGAGAGGTGCTAAGGATAAACAATTCGACGGGGATAGCGACGGACCAGCAGACGAATTGAGGAAGGGCAGGAGAAGGATTGGTATCGAGGAGGGTCATTAACAAGACGGCGTAGAAGAAGAAAGATCCGACGATATAAACCTGAATTATCAGAAAGATCAGCATATGAGATCACTTTGCTTCCGGCTAGCCAGGCCTTGGTCTCGGAATCATTCTATTGTCGATGAGACAACTCACCACTGAAGACTGTCCCCGCCACCAATTCTCCGACCTAGCTACCATCACATGGAGGATATAGATGGCCGAGTCGGCCAAGAAGGTCAGCAACACGCCTACGGAGAGCCAGTTGAAAACCTGCTTGACGTTCTTGGAGAATTCCTTGCGCACATTGTCCCCAGAGCTTCTCGACCGCCGGGGAAGTGGACGTCCACCGGGGCCTACGCGATGTGGATCATGCTCGTTAAGCTTTCCAGCCTTAGCCATGGAGCTAGCCAGGAAGACGACGAAAAACAAGAGGAGGAAGAAGACCGGATAGCATGTTTGCAGGTACTCCAGCAGCTCACGAGCCGCGTGGGGATCCATGATGACCGATTATCCCCTTCCCTCTCAAGGAGTCCCAGAAAAAGAAAAGAAAAGGAGCGATTCAGACGATTTCCATGACCGGGTTCTCCCCGAAGATCGAGAGAAGTGAAGAGGAGGAGGTTGGAGGAGGGGGGAGGTTCGGGATCGGAAACGACTGGATGTGGCCAAAGATCGACGCGAGGAATGGTCGCGGCCGCACGCGGGGTGGATGCGTGAACAGGTTTCCACGAGGCCGATCGGAGCTTTAGAGGAAAATCTTAAATTCAGTTTGGGGTCATAAGGTAGATGCAGATGCAAGGGATCATGGGGTTTTGCTTTTTTTTTTTGCTCTTGAGATCTGGTTTCTTGCTTTTTGGCCGTTTTCTTTTGTTCCTTTTTTTTTGCTTTTGCGGAGGGCTATGGGAGATCTCGGAGCAGGCCGGTGGCAACGACCCGAATCAAGCTATGGAGGGGAGAAACTGGAGAGGGAGACACATACAGATATATAGATATTACCAGGCGAGGTGCATGGGAGGGGGAGGCTTAGAAGAAAAAGGAAAGGTGGTCTAGAGAGGAGAGACGGTGTGGATGAAGCTAATGCAGGATCCACCTATAATCACAGCTTCATCGGAAAGCCCTGGCTGTCCGGGATAAGACGCAGGATCAGAAGATAAAGTAAAGGGGCGTAGGGGGTCGAGTATTGTATCAGGCGCGCGACGACTGTTTGCTGCAAACAAACGCACTGCACTGCTGTCCTGCTGCTGTCCTGCTGGCTCGGCTGCGTTGAAGACCTCCAGAGCAGTTCGTGCCCGATGGACCGAGTTCAAATGGGCCAGAATAAGAGTGACCGGGGGGTCGAATCCGGGTTTGCGGGTGGAGCAAGATGACTTCACGAGGATCTATGAGCCTGGGAAGGATTCTCCCATGTGGCCAGGGCAGGGATCAGGAAGTAGGGACCCGGCAAGTAGGAAGGATCGAGAATCGGGTCTAGAGAGGAGCTCGAGGAGAGAAAGAGAAGAGAAAATAAAGAGGCTTGGAATTGGCCACCAACATACTTGTATACGAGCCCTCCATCCCACACTGGAATGTCTTTTCGACCTTCTGGTTCGGCGATCAGATGAACGACTCCAATGGACGATCTAGATTCTTGGGATGTGTGACCCTCCCCGGGGGGCTTAGCGACCATAGCTGAGCCTGCTATTAGATTGGTGCTGACGCCAGCGCACATTCCCCTTCAGGGGCAGACAGGCCTCAATATCGAGGATCATATTACCCGTTCAGCATCCATGCGTTTGCTATGAGCTAGGGGTGATATACAAAGGCGCCTTGCAAGTACACTTCGAAGTAGCTGCCACCATCTGGCCTAACTGCTGGCCCTATATCCCTTGATGCTAAGGTATATAGTACGACGGGAAGGAGTACTCCTGTACTTGCTTCCTCCTAGATCTGAGCAGTCAACATTTGGAATCCAGCACCCTGCTATGACGAGCACAGATCAATCTTGAAAGCGAAGCTTATGCCCATTCCCGAGGCTATATCTACTCTGCCGCGAACCGAGCTCCAAGTATACAGATATGGCGGTCTTCTATACCTCTTGCCATGCGAGCTGGAGGTATCACGGAACGTAATCAATGATGAAGCCTCTTGTCAACTCTATTTTTAATCCCTGGTCCAACGGCCATGAGACCCTCCACACCATCGCAGTGGCAACGGTCCCGGAGTCAGTTTATACCTCTAGTGGCGGGGGCTAATTCGATTGGACTCCCGATTCCCCGATGGCCGAGTGAGACATCCTCAGATCCTCACGATCACCCTCGGAGGGCCCGGGAGATAAACCCTCCTGCAGTGTGCCTGTACGAGTTCCAAATTGTGATTGTCCTCTTTGGAGAACTTGATTGATACGGGGTGTGTTGGCGTCCAGACCGCTATTGCCCAGAGTGGGCTCGGTGGACAAAGAATGGGGCATGGGATGAGGCTAGAAAACCGCCCTGGCCCAGAATTGGCCAGATCAGAGCAAGTAGGGGGGCAAAGGGAGCTAAACGAATTGCAGAAGGAAAAGCAGAAAAGGCCTCGAGAAGATGACGGATCAACTGTGGACGTGGCGGCCTGTATTCTGAGGCCGTCATATCTCCACTCCATCCGCAAAGCTCCAGCCACGACAGCTGCCTCGATTCACATTTGTCCGCGCCAGCTGCTTTCGCAAAAGTACCTTCGCACTCCCCCCGCTCGAGATTCACCGCTTTGCGCTACCCTCGACACGCCCTTCCTTGGTCGCCTTCTTCCACCAACTGGTCGTGTGCCCTTAGCGATGGACGTGTGAGCCATGTCGGACCTTTCAGGGTCACGCTCACCCGTGCCCCCTCCCCCGCCGCCACCGCAGAAGTACTCGCATCGGGCTGCCAATGCCCTCGCCCGGTTTGCACCGTTCTTCTCCGGGTCGAGACCTCCTAGCCCGCAGAATAACCGGGTCGACGGGCCCCGACCCATCAGGTCTAAGTCGCTGTACGTCGTGCATACCCTCTCACACCGCTGCAATGTTTCCCCAGAATCACGTCTCGCCATTTGATATCACGACCCAATTCTTACCCTTGTTGCTCCTTCTTTCCCACTCAAATGCCCCGGATCGTTCCATCGTGTTTGTTGGAATCTGATCAGCATGGAAGCTAAGACGTCATCGTCACAGTCCCGGCGAGCCACAAACCGTTACCCATCGAACCGGCATCCCCATCGCCGCTCTAGATAGCTCTCCACAAAAGACCCATGCTGTCATTGCGGGTAAAGAGATCCTCAAAACCATCCGAGTCTCGCCCGACCATTCCTCCGAGGAATTCAATATTCGCAATGCTGTCATTAGCTATGCCTCCACGCATAATGATGCCGGCATATCAATGCCCCATAAAGACCAGTTAAATGTGAAGGATGTGAAATGGTCACATGGCAATTATGATAGGACAATTGCAACCGCGGTTGCGAATGGCCGGATCATCGTTTACGACCTGCAGCGGCCCGGCCTCCAATTATGTCGCTTCCAGGGTCATAACCGCCAGGTTCACAGACTTGCCTTCAACCCCCATCTTGCCTCTTGGCTTCTTTCCGGCAGTCAGGATGGAACCATACGAATGTGGGATCTGCGCTCTGCATCCGCGAATCGGGGCCCTTCCATCTGCGCCAGCAAGCATACCTATCAAGGCAATAGCGATGCCATCCGAGACGTCCGGTGGTCTCCGAGCGATGGTGTTGTGTTCGCAACCGCTTCTGACAGCGGCGCCATACAGCAGTGGGATACACGCAAGACCAATGCCCCGTTGTTGCGCATTGCAGCTCATGACCGTCCCTGTTATGCGGTCGACTGGCACCCGGATGGTAAACACATCGTGAGTGGAGGCACAGATCGACAGGTCAAGGTCTGGGATTTCTCCTCATCTGCAGAGCGACGACAAAAGCCTGCGTTTCAAATTCGAACGCCTCAACCTGTGAACAATGTTCGCTGGCGCCCGCCATCCTGGGTAGGAGACTCTCCTGGATCTGGGGAATGGCAGTCATCTCAAATTGTCACTTCCTATGATAAGGAAGACCCCCGTGTTCATCTCTGGGACCTGCGCCGACCTCATGTCCCATTTCGGGAATTTGACCGTTATGATACGCCGGCTGCCGACCTACTTTGGCACTCCAAGGACCTGCTTTGGACCGTTGGCGAGGGCGGAGCGTTCACCCAAACTGATGTCCGCTATGCCCCGGCTGTTATAAACCGTCGGCCGACTTGCTCTGTCGCTTGGAGCCCCAATGGCGGATTCGTCGCGTTTGCTCAGAAGCGCCCACGACGACGCCCCACCGGCGTCAGTGCTTCTGAGTTCCTCCATGTCGAAGACGAAACCCTCAGCACTGGTGAGAAGTCACTGAGCCAAAGCCCAGTTGATGATATTCTGGATGATGTTGCTTTGGCGTCTTCTCTGCGCCCTCGGCAGACCAAGCCTACTTCCACGGCCGCCATACGGCCGTCAAAGTCCGTAGGCAGCACGCCACCGGGAGCCATCGATATCATACCCGTACTGCCTCTTGAGCAAACTCTAGCTAAGATTTCTGCTCCGGGTCTTGAACAATTGGGTGTCATTGCGAACATCCCGGGTGCCACGGGTGATGCTTCACTCTTCCGTTTCTTGGCACGGAACTACTCGCCGTTAATGAATGACCATGACCATAACCGAAGTCATCTTCATATACTCAATTCTTTGCTGGAATCCCTTGACCAAAACGCGGAGCGTGCCGATGAAGTTTCTCTGGCAAAACTGGCCCAGACATGGCGAATCATCAAGTTTGCTATTATTCAAGAGCTCCAGCGAAGGTCGCGAGAAAAATCTAGAAAGACTGGCGCCAAGGGTAAATCATCCAGAGATGGGGTTCTGGCCGAACAGTCCAGATCACTGGGCGAGAACCGACACGGAAAGGCCAAAAGTCGATTGTTCAAGGGCGTAATGGGGGTTGAGGGACCGAGAGGCTTGACACCAGAGGCCGAGAGCACATCAAATATGACAACGCCACTGGCGAAGCCTCTGCCCGATTCTCCGCAAATGGATTCTTGGTCCAGCACCGACTCCCAATTTCCCTCGATAAACGAGAATGCGATTGACCTCGATCCGCTTCCACCATCGGTCTTGAGCTCTCAGAATGGGTGGGATATGTCTGAGCCTGATCGTCGTCCTATGGCGTCTTTGCAGCGTGAAGCATCAGCATCCAGTGGAGAGATCCATGCATCTGCAGCTGCTATACCGCAGCTCTTGGGTGGACGGGGGGAATTGGATCCAGAGAACGACCAGAGATCTGCGCCTCGCGCGATTGAAGGTCGAGGAGCAGATTGGCGTGTTCGTAATCACCCAGACTTCCCGCGCGAAGCTTCTGAAGATGACTATGAACAAAAAATGGAGGATAAAAGAGCTGCTCTTCGTGACTTCAAACAGCCCCCAAAGAAACTGTTGACGCTCGAGGCGTCATTAGATTCGACTCGCCACCCTCCCACGGAACGTTTCAGTCGCCACGACTCCGGTGAGAGTTTCTCTATGTTCTCTGCGTCTACCGACAGCTCTCATCCATCAAAGTCTCTTGGGGCTTCTTACTCGTCAACGGGACGATTTCCAGAACATCGACTTTCTGATGCGGGCAACGCTGGATCTTATTCTGGTAGACGACCTAGCTTCTCATTCAGAAGAGGGTCTAATTTGGAACCATCTTTGGAAGAGCCAGAGGATGATCTTGACATGGACGACTCTGCCCTAGATGCTCAGAAAGTTCATCTTTCAAGACCAACTAGCCCGCCTCCACTTATCACCGAATCTAACCCCCTTGAAAACCCCAGCCCGATCCAGTATTCTAATAATTCTATGGATGCATCAGCTTTTCCAGCAATGGCGGGCATCTATGATGACATCTCTCATGTCGAAGTTCCATTGACACCAGACTCATCTGATCCGAAGCCGTGGAGCATTGAGGAGTTATTGAAGGAGGCAGTCCGCCACTATCATAGCAACAGTAGCTCTGTTGACATACAGACCGCAGCCCATCTGTTGCAAAAGCTTCATGCTCTGTTTGACGACTGCGAAGACATTCTCCCCTACGAAGAGAGCGAAATGATCTTCAAGACCTACAACGAGTATCTAATGCGGCACTCAATGGATATGGAGGCTGCAGAGCTTCGTCTTTCCTGTGTACCAAACCACCCATCGGTTTACGAATATGCTCAGGTTGATACATATATCAACGTCTTCTGCTACACCTGTCAAAAGCCATATGAAAATCGTCGGCGTGATAATACCCGTTGCGACCGCTGTCATACTCCTCAAGCAGCATGTTCTATCTGCATGAGTATCGATCCACCTACGGAGTGGGTTGCAGCACACCAAGAGCGATATGCCGCTTCGGCTTTCGCGGATGCGGTCTCCAGCCCCAATCCCAACATATCACTCAATGGATCATTTGATTCATGTGTTCCCACCGAGCTAAGCACCGAGCTAAGCCAACTGGACTCATTCACCGTACCCCGCCCCAAGGGCTCAGCTCTTTGGACATGGTGCCAGGGCTGCGGTCACGGGGGCCATGTGGCCTGTATCACAACCTGGCTGAGCGATATATCGTTCAGTGAAGGCGGATGCGCTACCCCTGGCTGCTCACACGACTGCGGCCCCGGGCCCCGTCGCGATCAGAATCGCCAGTCTCTGATTGCTGACCGGCGTGATTCAGCCAGTCGCTCTTCGGGCGTGGGGCTTGTCAAACGAGATCCGTGGTCCAAGGGTGAAAGCAAGGCTGTGGAAAAGGTTCGTGGCATGCTCGGTTCTGCGGGCGTTACGGCTGCCACTGGTGGTAGCGCGGTGGTCTCAAGCGGCTCTACAACTGCGTCGGCCAGCCAGGGTGTTCCTTCGGGCGCTGTATCACCTAAGAAAGTGAGATTGGTGACACCTGGTGAACAAGGTCGACGGCGAGGGGCTTCAACTCGTTCCAGTATTGCGATGGAATAAGGAGTGACTTGCACTTCGAATTCCTCCCCTAACTCTGCTTCTCAGAACAAGCCACTGGGTTGTTCATTGAATTTTGCTTTCGTCTTTGATGTACTATTCCCCAGCATTTGTTTGTCGCTTTTGATCTTTAATTATTTGATTTGGTGCATTTGGGGGCTACATGATTGATTCCCATCAAGCGACTGGAGTTTAATTAATGGATATCTTGGGTTTATGCAATGTTGATATCATCAAACAATTACAAATGAATTCGCTAAGTACTGGTGGCTCATCTCTAGATTCACATGGGTCTCTTCAAAGCTAGAACTTGCGTTTCTTCTTCGGTGCTTTGCTCTTCTCCGCCAATTGCCGCTTGAGCTCTTCTCTCTTCCGATCAGCCTTCTGATCTTCTGTCTCAGAAAGCGCAGCCGTATCAGGATCCTCCTGCTTCAGTAACGTGGATGTTCCTTCCTTTATTTTAGCTGCTGTGGCATGGATCTCCGCTTGGTCTGTATCTGCAGACCCCGTAGGCTCACTTCGCCCAGCAGAAGATGTGGGTTTCTCTGTCGATGTCGCATGCACCTCGTGCCTGGCCTCGACTCTGGGTTTGGATTTACCACCTATCATACCAAGCTTCATCGGTTGTTTGGCTTTGGCTGGAGATGACGGGTGTATAGTCGCGCCCGGAGATGGCTCTTTCTGCTGTGGGGGCGGGGGAGCTTCTTCATTTTTCTTTTTGCCACCTATCATGCCCAGAGTTCCCTTTGGCTTTTTGGGGCCTGTCCGCTCCGGCTGCGGTGTTGGGGGCTTCCGTGGAGGCGGCGGAGAAACTGTAGGTGTACGTTTTCGGGGCTCGAGATTCTTGGGTTCAGGTGGTGCTTCTTGCTCGGATTCCGATGCAGTAGAATCATCCGCTCCTTGAACTGGTGGCCTCGGCGAGGGAGATTTTAGGAGTGTTCTTCTTAGTATGGGTGACGACTTGGCACGAGGAGGCTCGTCCAGATCTGATTCCGATGCAGTAGACTCGCCAGCTTCTTGGACAGGCGGGCTTGATGGTGGCGGCGCTACATTTGTTTTTGGTCTTGGAGAAGGCGTCTTGTCCTTAGGTCTAGACTTGACCTCTGTTATGGTTTGATGAGTCTTCAAATGAGGAGGCGTCTCTTGTCGCTGAAGTGTAGTGAACATTAGCTTATATTGCCATTCGATAGGAGTTTATTGACTAACCTCGAATTCATCATCTTCGCTTGCAGTGGACATATCGAGATCCACATCCCCTTGAGAGACGGGTGCAGACTCTGCTGTTGGTTTGGTGGGCGCGTTTTCTTTCGATACTTGCACATCTTGGTCGCCTATGAAGGAGCCCGAGTCCTCTGACGTTTGAAGGGAATGCCACCATCCATCTTTAGGTGGACCAAGATTCTCTACATTTCCTGGAGAACTGGAGCCAATAGTAGCTTGGAATATATCCGAGGCTAGCCCTGGGTTACTCGAGGACGATTCTCTTGACTCTGCGAGCCAAGCAGATTGGTCAAAATGCGCAATTCCGTGGACAGACTTGGCTACCTCTTCTCTTGTTATAGCATTCTGTGCATTGCGTCGCCGAGAAGAACTGGGGAATACCGTACTTAAATCCACGCCAATCGCTTCTAATTTGTCAAGCAATTTTCCAAGAGCCCAGTCTTTTTGCTTTAGTTGGTCGAGAAGGAATCGCTGTCGTGACTCCCAGCTCGCCTCGTCTTTGAGCAGCGGGAGTAGGATATGTTCGGTTAGGGATGAAGGGGGGTTCTTTGAAATGTGGAGAGTCCATTTTAAAGGCCTGAGAGGAGCAGGGAGCTTTGAAATGGTCACGATCTTTAAAGACTCGGCCTGAATCCCGGCATGTATTGATGCAGTGCCTCCATCACCCCTCAAAGCTTCTCCAAGTTTTGCCAACAGAAGGTCGAGCTGTTCTAGATCCTCGCTTGGATCTATCGTAGCAGCAAGTTCATCGGCCCTTTTGAGAACCTGGGTTTTTGATAGCTCTTCTGCCCAAACAGAGGTCAAATCAGTGACATAGAGTGCGTAACCCCGGCGCGTCCATGTATATTGAAATAACAGCGGGGGGAGCTCCTGCTGAATCAAGTGCAGCCGATGCCACTTGCTCGACATGGCTGGAATCAGGAATATGTAAAAGTGAAAGATCGCTCCCCCGCGGCTGAGTTATGTATGGAAGCCACGAGAGCTGCCTAGTGGAAACTACAGCCACGGAACAGCTACCCGCGTCTGCGCCTGCCTTTCCGCCTTTTTTCAACTTCGCGATACGGCCTGCGCAACTTCCCAGCTTCCTGCGCCAGGCTCATCAGCGGCCGACGACAGATTTCCAGGAGATATTACCCACGCCATGTCCTCACGACTTCCAGACCGATCGGGTGCGGGTCGCGACCGATCACGATCACCATCTTCGTGGCGCCAACCCCAGCAACATTCTGGCAGGCCGGATAATCGCGAATGGCGCGACAGACAAGACTCGGATAGGAGGCGAGACGATGGAAGGTCGGGATTGTCGCATCAGCCTCGCAACATGCGCGATCAGATGAAGCTGAACCAGCTGCAAGAAGATGAGCAAGTGCGCGAATGGGTCTCGCAGGAGGATATCTTCGTGTTGAAGCAGGCCAAGAAGAAGGCGGAAATTCGCGTCAAGGAAGGACGTGCTAAACCGATTGACTGGCTTACTGTCACCCTCCGAGTGATCGATCCTACGCGCAATCCTTTGGATGATGAGATTGCTGATTCGGAGCTCGATGTGGTGGATCCGGATGGTGTCTTCGAGGGACTGTCGCAGTCCCAGTTGCAGGAGTTAGAAAAGGACATTGATACTTTTGTTCAACTTGAGACAAATCCACAGAACAGGGACTTTTGGCAGGTATGTTCAAAGTGATTTTGGTCGCCACCTTTCATTGACTAAATACGGATATTCTTCTACAGACCATGAAAGTGATTTGCCGCGATCGCCTTAAGACAAATGCCCCCGAAGGACGCGCTCTCAGCTCGGTTGCTGCAGACATCAATAGACTGCTCAGTCCCAAGTCGTACGAGCAGCTACAATCACTGGAGATACAGGTCAAGAGGAAGTTGAACTCCAATGAACCAATTGATACCGATTAC
This sequence comes from Tympanopsis confertula, assembly GCA_026745395.1. Lineage (NCBI taxonomy): Eukaryota > Fungi > Ascomycota > Sordariomycetes > Coronophorales > Scortechiniaceae > Tympanopsis > Tympanopsis confertula. The sequence goes on along the minus strand of JAOYNU010000005.1, from coordinate 970,395 downwards.
TGGGAAGAATTGCTGCGCAGCTTAACAGTATGGAAAGCTCGGGCAAGGTTAAGAAACGTCTATCAAGCAGTCATCGACGAGCGAGTGCGAGATCTCAGAAAGCAACAGAAAGAAGAGGCAGAGTCGGTCCGAGACAAGTTGGCACCTCTTGCTCCAGTGGTATCTGGAAGCGATGCCTCAGTTGACCTAGCTGACGCTAAAGACCTGGACCCTGATCCATTGCTTCAGGTCCGCCCAGAGGACAAGGGCCTGGAAATCATGGATGAGTCTGCATTTCTTCGCCAAGTGGTATGTTTTTTATGTCACCCGCTGTCCATTCCCGAATATTATTGTTAAGTCGTCTTACAGGCTCGTGAACGTCAAAAAATTCTCCGCATGGGCTATGTGCCTCTACGACAGCGAGCTGCTGAAAAGCCGACCGTGGCAATTACGAATTCAGGTGCTACTGGTGCCCCAGTACCTTCCGTGCCGGGGCGATTCTCGTCTCTCCCTAATGACGACTTCTCACAGGCAACTAAGGCATTGTACGAGAAAGAGTTGGCCAAAGGCGTCAGTGAAAATGAGGAAATATTTACTGGCGAAGAGGCTTTGAGTACATCACAGCCTCAGTGGGCGAGCAAATATCGACCTCGGAAACCGCGCTACTTTAACCGTGTACAGATGGGCTATGAGTGGAATAAGTACAACCAAACTCATTACGACCATGATAACCCGCCTCCCAAGGTTGTACAGGGTTACAAATTCAACATATTTTATCCCGACCTGATTGACAAGGCCAAAGCTCCCACGTACAAGATTGAGCGAGAAAACGGTCGCAAGCGCGGAGAGTCCTTTGCCGCCGCTGGCGAGGAAGACACCTGTTTGATTCGCTTTATGGCTGGTCCGCCATATGAAGATATTGCATTCCGAATCGTCGATAAAGAATGGGACTATAGTGCTAAGCGCGAACGCGGCTTCAAGAGCACTTTTGACAAGGTATGTCTCTTTTTGAGTCTGAATTTCTTGGCTTCGCCTTCTCCCCCCGGGGAACCAAAGTCACTGGTCACTTTCGCTCCCATCCCCCATCGCTTTCCTAAATTGTTCTGTTCAGCGGCCACTTTCGCGTCATTCTAACTGTTGCACAGGGGATTCTCCAACTTCATTTCCAGTTCAAGCGGGTAAGTTGACTCCAGGAGAATTTACTTCCGCCGCAAGGACACCGCTGACAAGTTGTCTTAGATCTATTACCGGAAGTAGCACATGCGCGACATCTTACTCCACATGGACCTCATATCGGGATGGCGCGAGGGGAATTTAGGTGGTAGTCGACGCAGGACACAGATTCGGGGTGTATTTTCCAAAGTCCGCTCAACCTGTGAATCCGTCGCCCTCGCGACTGATTGGGCTGGAAACATTTCCCTTCCTCTTGCTTGAAGATCTCGCATTCAATAAGCCCGCCTCGAACTCTCCGCTCGGTCCACGTGTGGACCTCAAATGTTAAAATGCTTAATTCGACTGCGCTACCAACTGGCGCGGTTCTTTTTTTCCCACGTCATATCCCACATGGCACTGGACTGCCGTCTAATATGGCCTTTCCATGTAACGACCAACCACAGTACTTCTCATGCACCTTGTGCTGCAAAATCGGACGCTTTGGTTCTGGGCCTTTTAGATGTTCTTTTTTCTCTACATTTTCCATTTATTTTGGGGGGTTTCCCTCTTTTGATTTTCACTCCGGGTCTGCCTATCTTCTAGTCTGCGGCACAGTGGACGTTTCCCGGTTTCCGGTGGCACAATGCACGTCTGCAGCTCCTGCACGGGCGACTCATGACCTCCGTCTGGCTGAAGACAGGCCGAAAAAGAAACACCGGCTTGATTAGCAATTTTCGGAGTGGAGACAGATCTATACATATATACATTCCCTGGCCCTTGACAGGTTCCAGAACCTCCGCGAGAGGAGAATCGACATGATGGTCTGCGGGTCCCCGTTGTGTGCAGTCGCCGTCCAAGACTCTCATTCGGCCCTGAGTGCCGTAGCACCTCAGGTCGAACTCATTGACCGTATTTACTATGACCTGCTGTTCCACAGGAGGGGGTGAACGCACAAAAGACCTAAAAAAGCAAAATACAAAACACGAAAATGAGTGGAAACCCTGAACCTTATGCTTGTAGAAGGCGCTAACTTTGTCGCCCCCGATTCCCCGTCATTCTGGGCTTCCTTAACCGAGAGAGAGAAAAAGCAAAATGACGAGAGCAAAAAAAATACTCCAAAATTCATCCCGGCGCGTCCCTACTGCGGTTTGCTCGTCAGTGCAGGATCTTAGCAGTTTACGGAAACGAACAGGTGCCTTATGTGCTGGCGTCAAAGTAGCAGAGCAAAAAAGAAAAATCTAGAAAAAGAATTACCGAACAGGAAGAAAGTATACAGCTCCAGCTTGGAGGTGCTTAGGGTCTTTCAATGGGGCATAATCCCCTGGTTACTTCTATGGTGCTTCTGCCGACTTCCAATTTGTTCATCCTTGAACTTCCTTCGTCTCTTTGGCAAAGAGAATATGATTTAAGCTTCTTCAAATCTTGGAGGTAACACATCAGCGGATTCTCAAGGCGGACATTATGAACCATACGTATCCAACTGGCCCCTTCCCGCTGGCTCAGATGCCAACTGACCAGCGGGAGCTCGAGCACCATCGCTGGGTACAAACAGGGCCTCCCGATGATGGGATGTTCCAGGTGAAGCCATCGCAGTCATGCAACCAGTGCCCGCCTAGCGAGCACTGGCAGGCATTCAGAACAGCCCCGCAATCCATGAACTCACATCGCCATCCCGGGTATAGAGATGCCTTGTCTGCAAATGCCTCCGAGCCATACGGTCCTTCTCGTATACTCCCAGATTATGGACCGGACCCTTCTTACCTCTCACCGACTGAAATGGGAGCCCATTCAATGACCTCAATGGCCTCTTCCCCGACAATGATGTCTTCTCCTGTCATGGGTCTTCCTTGTCCGTCCAATCTTAAGCAGGAGGGGTCTGAAGAGCTTACTGGCTGGTCAGCTGAATCGATTGCGCCCCCATGGATGCGGTCCCAGTCTTCACATACTGCTTATCGACAAGATCTCCGCAGAAAAATGGAAGAATCCGATACTAAGCACCATATTAGGCCAACGCCCCGCATGTCACCTTCACCCATCTCTATCCCCTCTTATCACTCTACACCTCAGCCAAGTCCAGCTACGAGAAATATGAAGTCTTACAACAAGAATCTTGGATCACCGCCGACGCCCTCAGAAGACGGCGGAAGTGAAGATGATAACCACACCGACCCACCTTATTCTCAGCTTATATTTCAAGCCCTGAATGAGCAAGAGGACAAGAGGCTTCCTCTGCAGAAGATCTATGAGTGGTTTGAAAAGAATACGGCCAAGGGCCGAGATCAAGGACAGAAAGGGTGGCAGAACAGCATCCGTCATAACCTTTCAATGAATGCTGTAAGTATGAAATGAACTTGTTGAAAATCAATGCATCCGCACTGAAAATTCATTTTACATTCGACAAATAATGACTTCATACCTCTGCAGGGTTTCGTGGCTGTCCGAGAGGAGGGCCCCGAAGGCAAGCGATCTACGAACTACTGGTGTCTGACGAAGGAAGCCATCCAAAACGGCATTCAGTCCACCACTCGCTATCGGAGGGACATCAAAGGCCGCAAGACATCTGCCATTGCAGAATCAGTTTCCTCTTGCCGCGGAGATTCTGGGCTACGGGGCGGAGGGAGGCGCCAGGGGAACAAACCTCGCCATTTGCACTATGAGGACAGGCCACGCAGCCCTTTTCATCACCCGGGAGCACTACCTGGTCGTATACAGCCCCGACCGACGATACCAAATGGACTGATTCCGTATGGCCAAGCACCACTCTATCATGGACCGCCCCTCGAAACGAGCCATATGGGATGGTCGCAAAATCCCTATCTGTATCACCTTTCCATGGAGCAGGTAGTCGGCTGTGCTACTCCTCAACACATTCCTGATCATATGGCTCACTACCACGATCATTCAGGCATAGGTGGCTCACGATACTGCTACCAATAGTACTGCAGATCGTATTGACCAGGTATCAGCTTGTCTTGAACTACGGTCATTCAATACTGATCATGTAGGGTGATGCCGATTGAGCCTAGGTGGAGTCTGGAGCAGGGGTGACATCGGAGGAGTTTTTTTTCTCGTGCTAGGAGAATTTCTCGCTCCTTTTTTCATTTCTTGATTTTTGCTTATTTTTATTTTCTTGCGTTTGGAACCCACGTCTGACGTGCATTGAATCCACGATGTATGGAGAAATCTTCAGAGTCTGTTTCCTAAATTCGGTATAGGGGCCTTGTTTCTGCTTCTTTCCTGTTCTTGTTTTTGGGTCATGATTAGCTGTAACCGAAACCCATCTGGTCCTCGGGTAAATTAGAGGCGCGATACATTGTACTGCTGTACGGAGTACGGGAGTCTGGCGTTCAAAGGGAGTGGTTTCAATTTGCATGGCCAGCAATTTTTGTCTGCTTTCCCCCTGTCCGTCATTTTGAATCCTTCAGAGTCTTATGTTAATGTGTCTTGGTTTCTGAGCGCAGACAGCACGCTTGCTTGATTATACGTGAAAGGTACTACAAAGAAAACGAACTATTTGTGGAACTTCCCCCACCTCACTAATAAAATTCATTTCTACTATGATTTATTGCAGCGAGCCTTGATAGACAGCAAAAGCCCCCCGACTCGTGTGTTCGTATCCTATCCTATCGTTGGTCTAGAAATACATGCCAAGAAAAGCTCGCTGCATGGACAAGTACAAACACCAACACCAACAGCGTAATCCGTGTTTTCTTTGGCTCGGGGAATGCGGATCTCCAGTCGACGGCTCCAGCAAAGTTTCGCCACTTATGTAGACTACGGCAGCATGTATCGTGGGCTTGCGGCAGTGTCCAGCATGACATTAGGTATCATCCTATGTAGCATCGAAACCAGTAAGCGTGGAAGACTCGGCCAATGCATGCCGGCTCTTCCACCAAGAGAGGTGACTCGTCCGCTAGAATTATTTCTTCTTTTGAAGTTGCAGGCCTCAACTACGCGGCACACCACTGGAGAAATATCGGCTGAGGCTAGTCACCAATGAGCCCATGGCTTTCTCCGCCTCTGCATCACCCTCTCGAAGTGATGTTTCAGCTATCTAATGACACTAACAATCTTCTGTCGGTGCTGCGGACGAGATTTTTTATCTTCTAGGGTGGTATAACTGATCACCAGGTCATTAATTTCCCCACTTCACCCTGGGCTTTCTGATCTGGCCCGGATCTCTACGATTAACTATCATTTTCTGTGGGGCTGGATCGCAGAAGCCGACATGGGAATTACAGTGAAATCATATGAATCCCATCTCGCTCAAATCCCGAGCCTGCCGTGGAGATCTTCGAGGGCTAAAAACTCGGCGCCAGGTGAACTCAGCCGACAAAGCACGGCACAGTGGATCTCTATATGCCGAGCGCTCGCTCTATGAGGATCGCCTTCTTGCGTGGGCGCATAGATATTTTTATAATCCCAAAGACTTGGGTCAGGCGTTAAGGGGCCGATTGTCCGAGATCGACATTGTGGACGGCACACACAAGGCACGCTGAAACCGGGGGCCTCAGCCTGTGATACGAGGCTCTAGACCAGTTATCGTATTATGGTGACAAGGGGCCGTACATCAGCTCCTTCCATCGACATGTACATTACGAGACTCGAAGTGTGTTTGCTTTTATTACTCATACCATATCTTAGTCCCTGGCTTAACCTCTATACCTGGAGGGAGTTAGATTTCTGTACATTTATAAGTATTTCATTTGTACATCTAAAGAGATTTACATAGACAAGAAGACTTTTTGGCGAGGAGAATTAGCCCCTGGAGTGGACATCGTATGTATGTAAGTAACCTCGGTGACAGCTGCAATGTCATTCACGCCCCGTCACAGTCTTTTGCATATTCTTGTTTCTCGCCACGGCCCGAGCCCCAGCTTGCTAGACTAGAACGGGTAAAAATAACATTAATCAATCATGTGCCATTCGCTATGGTAAGAACATGAAGTTCTTGATCAAAAAATTTTTATCTGTTCATCGTTGACCATTGCCCATTGGTAGTTCATCCATAAATAATCATTTATGTGTTCATTTCACTTTTTCTTGAGGCCGAAGCCAAGGCTCCTGATGTTAGCTGGTGCAGGCGTAGGAGGAGCTCTAGTGATACTATAAGCCTCTTTCTGACAGGCCGGCTCGATTCTCCGACAGATAATTACCCGTATGCGCAACATCATTTCCAACTTATGTATGCCCTCTAACGAGGGTTCTATCGAATCGGAACCGACTAGCAAATTCCGTAGAGCGCTAAAACCAATGGCATAGAATAAGTTGTAGTGGGTCTGAACCCCTTGGGATGACCGTATTGCTGTACTCCGTACTCCGTACAATCATCGTATTGATTTCTGCTAGTTCACCCTCGATATGGGGGTCTTTGTTGACATCTGTCATGGTCATATTCTCTTTCCCTGCATACATGTAGAGTGGCAACCTTGTCATCCACTCCTTCCCCTGTAAGCCGGCCACTATTGCAACCAGCCAAGCTCAAGTAATCGGTCACCGACAGGATCTCTCCCGATCTTGTTCTGATCTGTCACCTTGATCGGTGAGAAATGGGTACAATTGTCATGAAAATAGATCTCGCGTTCGTGTTACACTCTCTTTTCCTGGATATCGTCGTCGACATCGGATCAGGAACAAATGAAAAACGTAAGGGGGATGCGCCGTGAAGCTAAGATGGTCTTTTACTTTTTTTACGGCAGCTGTCGCCAACTCGGCGTCGACATACTTGGTTCGTCTTGATCAAAGTCATGCGGGAGTCTACGGGTACATGATTTGATTCAGGCCATTTGTGGAGAACCGGAAATTTTCCACGTTAATGGACATCCTGTGGAACAACAAGTAGGAACGTGGCAAGATGGGGACGAATGAGGAAGCATGAAAGCACCAAGATTATGTAGTGCACTGGCGCATTAAGCGCCTACGGGATGGAACGGCCCGCGTCGAACTCTTCACGGGTATTAGAGAAGATAAGGCGGAACTTCCGGCCTCGGCGCTTGCACCAACTGCAAATCTTTAAGAAGTGGATACGAAAGGCTCTCGATCTTTTGCAGACCGCTAATCGGCACTCGTGAAGGGCCAGCTGCAGATCCATGATGTCGTGGAATGGACCATCCCAACAGTCTGGTCGGGCAGGTCAACAATTCGTGAGGGACTCAGGTGAACTCGACGAATGGAAAAAATGCATGGGTCGCAAAAAAAAAAAGATAAAAAGATAAAAAGCAAATATCTAGCACAAAGCGATGGAGCACATTAACGACATCATTCGAAAGCAGCTCGTGTCGATCTGGACCCATTCTGTCGGGCCTCAGCCAATTTGAAGTAGCCTTCTATCATGTTGAGCCCGGCAACTCACTCTTTGCCACGTAGCGGTATGCAGAGGTAGGCAATTTCTGGTTAGAATGGGAAGAGAGGATCGCTTATCATTGGCACCTGGTAAGCCTTTTGCAGGACATTCTAGGATCTGCGTATAAACCAACAATCCGAGATATTTGTGTTTGCGAACGAACACTTTGTTTAACAATGTCTTTCTCTGCCTCGCTCCACGCGGCGGCGTGGCTTTAAGACGAACTGGAGGGTTTAACACATGTCCCGAGGTCTGAGTTTAATACCGGAATTGCATAAAACCTTAACCTTGAAGGCAGTATAGAAGTTGACATATATCGAACCGGGGAATATACATCGGATGCCCTAGAACTCGATTTGCCGGCAACTCGAGGTCGAGCCCCTGTCATAACAGATGTGCAAAAAATCACAGGTACTGCATGGTTAGTATGAAAACCGGGGTTTGAGGAGTGTGACATTTACCCTTGATCTGTCAAAATGGCGGGCCAGACGTCGAGTTGCCTCGACCTTGGAGGTGGTCACATAAACATATCGTAAGCGGCACCTGGGCAGGGGATGAAAGAACCAGCCCTGGAGCGCATTCGCATGTGCACCTGGGCGTGCTCTTAGGGCTTTCGAGGTTGGATTTATTATATACATAGGCAACTATTTCTATGAATATTTCTACTTGACGGGCGCATCGAAGGTTATATTCCATGACCTTGCTCGTGGCCCGGGGGTTCGGAAAAGATATCATGCTGTTCCAGGGCTGTGGAGCTACAAATCTGCAGCCGGAACAGCCCCCGTGGAATGTCTACAACCATCCGCTAGCACGAGGCAACCCCGCTACGGTGTATCATATGCATCTGACCCATCACTTGCATTAGGGCTCCTGTGAGCTGGGCCCAAGTTTGCTGTCTTTCCTAATTTTCTTCCGAACAGTAGCCTCAAACCTTCTATTGAATTCGGCCAATTCGATGCCACCATCCGTAAGCGATTCTCCAGATTAACCGAATTTATCATCACGATCTGTCATGTTGGCGCTCAGACGCGCAGAGCAGTTAATCCCCCCATGTAGTTCTAGCGTTAGATAGAATTTTTGATTGGTTGGGGTAAAGTCCCCTTGGGGTAGATGTCCGCCGTACGGAGTACTTGCAGCTTCATCCCGACCAAACCCCTAAATGGGTTCATGTACCGTGACGAGGCAGTGATCATTGATGCGATGTTTACTCGTTGTTTCGCTACCTACTTCTTTTCTGTGTGAAGTATTCTGATCGACCGGGGGCCAACGCAACAGTTGGCGAAAGATCAGCCACCGAGGCCCTCAAAAAAGAAGCTGAAAACGCCATGCATCACAACAAGCGACTTCATGGCCTGTTGCCCAAGATCGTACTTTGCAACTTCGGACATTTCAAATTCCTCATGCCAATTTCCTGACATACGTAGGCCTTCACAGCACGATCCAATCCTAAACCCAGTGTCTCCCCACTTAATCGCCCGGTCGAGATGAAAATAGCGGCCGATTTGTTACAACTCCTGGGCCATGGACGCCTTCGAACCTATAGCAGCGCCCTGGCCCTGAACTATAACAAGCCGTCATATAAACGCCTCTTTAACTATTCTCCTTCGCTGAATTCCGCTTAGCGGAGCTTTCCTGCACTGCTGGCCTCCGAGGCTATGTATACCCGCAGGCGAGGCGGTCTATGATGATGTTGACACCGTTGACTGCTGCGCTGGCCAGTTCATAGCCAACTCCTCGGACAAGGGTGCTCATCAGCCGCTCTCGCCACAGGCGGCACTGCTACTGACTACCAAGCGTGCTGCACTCGTGGCTTGACGTGTGCAGATCTTGGTTGAATCTCAAGTGAGACAAAGCCTAGACCCGTAGACCCAGGCTCACATAGAGCTGCTCGGTGGCTGCTGGCATTCATGTTTTCTGTCATCATGTTGCTGGTACGCACGCTGGACGGTGTTAGAATCTTAGATGCGGTGGCTTTGGCAGCCCAACAAGCGCAGCTACCGCAACGACCAGGAACTGCGGGCTGAGGTGGAATTCGCCGACATGCTGTGATAAAAAAATTACGACATCGACACAAAATGTTTGACTACGCGAGGGAGAGACTGATCCCATATGCTGGTCATAGCGTGAAGATTCCCAACCGACAGCATGCGGTCACAGGAGAACCGAAGACACAATACGCAGTGAGCCGAGGACGGCTCGGGGAGCTACAATTGAGATTCGTGGATGAACATGTAGAATAGTCGAATATCGTGGGAATCACTCATGAAGTTGTAAATTTGGGTTTCATTTGCATAGCTCCGATCCACACCGGACTCGGTGGCTAGCGGTTCCTGTTCATCTTTTTGTAGATTCTAAAAGAACCGATCCCATCCGTTTTTTTCCGTAACGTTCGCTCCTCAAAAAAAGACCAACACCGACGAAATGGACATGCTTAGCGCTTGCCGGCCTTCTCCTGAGACTCCTTGAGGACCTTCTTGACGATCTTCTGCTCCTCAATCAGGAAGGCACGGACAATGCGGTCCTTGACACAGCCAGCGCAGCGAGAACCACCGTAGGCACGGCTGACGTTCTTCTTGGGGCGGGAGACCTGAGCGTACTCGCGAGGGCGGAGAGCGGGGACCTGAAATTTTTAGTCAGTCGCTGATTTAGATGGAGACCAAGGTGACAGCGGTCGTGAGAAGATTGTGTGGACGCCGACGGTAGTAGTTTGCACTGGATCGTCCCGACCGAAATTTTCGATGGTGGTTGCTGGTTCCGCACACAAGTCGTCCACCCACACAAATCTCGCACAATCCGAGTACCCAGCGAAGGAGAAATTATCCAGGATTACTCACACCAGGGAGCTTGATGCCACAGTCACCACACTTGGGAGCGGTACCCTTCTTCTTCAGGTGAAGGTATCGCAGCTCACCACCGGGGGTCTTGATGATGCGAACCTTGTTGGACCGCGTGTTGTAACTATTGGAAGAAAACCGTCAATAAACCATTCAAAATACATATTCGAAGTGTCCTCGTCGTGTCCAGAGTCGATTGATGTCAAGAGAGAAGGTGTATTCGATGGAGGGAATTTTTCACATACGGGTTGCGGCGGCGCTGTGCGAAGAGAAAAAGACCCAGTCAGTACAATCAATCAAAGCAGAATCAAGTCAAAGATCGAAACTCACGTATTGGAGTCTGTTGTTCGCCATTTTGACTGTGCTTGAACCTCGGTGGTCAAGAAGGCGTTGTCGTCGTCGGGTTGTGAACGGTAAAATGTCGAGACGGACGGGTTTGTGTGGGTTTCGCTCTAGCGCAGATTTGGCGAGACGGCGCTAGTCCCAATGCGGCCTAGCGCCAACCGGAGCCGCCACCTCAAAGTTCGAAAGGAGCAACTCTGCACGTCGAGCAGAGACTGGAGAGTAAGGCAGACTGCATCACCCCGTGGTGTTCATCTTCTTCATCTCGGCGGAACCTCTAATTCGCGTCTTCTCATTCACCCGCGACTATCTTTATCTAATTACCTCCCTCCGGTCGATGCTTTCCGACGTGACTAGACGCGACTCTTGAGCTAAAAGACTCACGTCTAGGGAGAGGGTGTCCTCCGCATCAACAACCGCCATCATGGCGTCTGTACCTCCTCCTCCCCCTCCAGGCTGGGGAGCTGCGCCCCCATCGCTCCCGATGGCGCCGCCGCCTCCAGGATACCAACCGCCTGCCGATCCAAACGTCGCGAAGTTCGCGCAGAAGAAGCATGAATGGTTGCGCTCCCAGCGCAGTCGATTCGGGGAGAAGCGCAAAGGTGGATTCGTGGAAACTCAGAAAGCAGACATGCCTCCAGAGCATCTGCGAAAGATTGTGAAGGATATTGGCGATGTTTCGCAAAAGAAGTTCACCAACGAGAAGCGAAGCTATCTCGGCGCGTTAAAGTTCATGCCTCATGCCGTCCTCAAGCTTCTGGAAAACATGCCCATGCCATGGGAGTCAGCCAGAGAGGTCAAGGTTCTTTACCACGTAAACGGATGTCTGACTTTGGTCAATGAGACTCCTCGTGTCATCGAGCCCGTCTTTCACGCCCAGTGGGCCACGATGTGGATGTGTATGCGCCGAGAAAAGAGTGATCGTCGACACTTTAAGCGCATGCGATTTCCTCCTTTCGATGACGAGGAACCGCCCCTCTCATGGTCAGAAAATATCGAAGATGTTGAGCCCTTGGAGCCAATCCAAATGGAGCTGGATGAAGAGGAAGATGCAGCAGTTTACGAATGGTTCTATGAAAACCGACCCCTTCTTGATACCCCCCACGTCAATGGCCCAAGCTACAAAACTTGGAACTTGTCATTACCTCAAATGGCGACATTGCACCGACTAAGTCATCAGCTTTTGAGCGATGTTGTCGACCAGAACTACCATCACATGTTCGACCTGAACAGCTTCTTCACAGCGAAGGCTCTGAACGTTGCCATCCCCGGTGGCCCCCGATTTGAGCCTTTGTACAAGGATATCGACCCTAATGATGAGGATTTCAGCGAGTTCAACGCCATCGACCGTATCATCTTCCGCGCGCCGATCCGTACCGAGTACCGTGTCACCTTCCCCTTCCTCTACAACACCCTTCCGCGAAGCGTCAAGCTTGCCTGGTACTCCCACCCCCAGGTTGTCTATGTCCGTACCGAAGACCCGAACTTGCCCGCCTTCTATTTCGACCCTGTCATTAACCCAATTTCCTCCCGATCGGTCGCTCCGAAGAACATCACTGTGAGCCATGAGGATGAGATATTCGGTGAAGGCAACAACGAGGATGACTTTGAGCTCCCTGGCGAAGTTGCGCCATTTTTCGATGATGAAGAGCTCTATACTCCGGATACTGCGTCCGCCATCGCCTTGTGGTGGGCTCCTCATCCGTTCAACAAGCGTTCCGGCAAGATGGTCCGTGCTCAGGATGTGCCGTTGGTGAAGCAGTGGTACCTTGAACACTGCCCTCAAGGCCAGCCCGTCAAGGTCCGCGTTTCTTATCAGAAGCTGCTGAAAACTTACGTGCTTAATGAACTGCACAAGAGGAAGCCAAAGGCCCAGAACAGGCAAAACCTGCTGAAGACACTCAAATCCACCAAGTTCTTCCAGCAGACTACCATCGACTGGGTTGAAGCCGGTTTGCAAGTCTGCCGTCAGGGTTTCAACATGCTTAATCTGTTGATCCATCGCAAGAATTTGACTTATTTGCATCTCGACTATAACTTCAACTTGAAGCCCGTGAAGACCCTGACTACCAAAGAGCGAAAGAAGTCTCGCTTCGGAAACGCCTTCCACTTGATGCGAGAAATCCTTCGTTTGACAAAGTTGATTGTCGATGCTCAGGTCCAATACCGCTTGGGTAACATCGATGCTTTCCAGCTTGCTGATGGTATTTTGTATGCCTTTAACCATGTTGGACAGCTTACTGGTATGTACCGGTACAAGTATAAGCTGATGCACCAAATCCGTTCGTGCAAGGATCTCAAGCATTTGATCTATTACCGCTTCAACTCAGGCCCCGTCGGAAAGGGCCCTGGCTGTGGGTTCTGGGCCCCAGCTTGGCGTGTTTGGCTGTTCTTCATGCGTGGTATTATCCCACTTCTCGAGAGATGGCTCGGAAACTTGCTCTCTCGTCAATTCGAAGGTCGTCACAGCAAGGGTGTTGCCAAGACTGTTACCAAGCAGCGTGTCGAGTCTCACTTTGACTTGGAGCTTCGTGCGTCAGTCATGGCCGATCTGATGGATATGATGCCGGAGGGTATCAAGCAAAACAAGGTCAACATTGTTTTGCAACATCTCTCTGAAGCTTGGCGATGCTGGAAGAGTAACATCCCCTGGAAGGTTCCCGGTCTGCCTGCTCCCATTGAAAATATCATCCTTCGATATGTTAAGAGCAAGGCTGATTGGTGGATCTCGGTCGCCCATTACAACCGCGAGAGAATTCGTCGTGGTGCGACCGTGGATAAGACCGTCGCAAAGAAGAACTTGGGTCGTCTCACTCGTCTCTGGCTCAAGGCTGAGCAAGAGCGTCAGCACAACTACTTGAAGGATGGTCCTTACGTCTCATCAGAGGAAGCTGTCGCTATTTATACCACCATGGTTCATTGGCTGGAGTCACGAAAGTTTTCTCCCATTCCCTTCCCCAGTGTGTCTTACAAGCACGATACCAAGATTCTCATTTTGGCCTTGGAGCGTCTGCGTGAGTCCTACTCTGTGAAGGGTCGACTGAACCAGAGCCAGCGCGAGGAGCTTGCGCTCATTGAGCAGGCTTATGACTCCCCAGGAACAACTTTGGCAAGAATTAAGCGGTTCCTTTTGACCCAAAGAGCTTTCAAGGAAGTTGGCATCGACATGAACGACAACTATAATAATATCAACCCCGTCTACGACATCGAGCCCATCGAGAAAATCACCGATGCGTACTTGGATCAGTATTTGTGGTACCAAGCTGAACAGCGCCACTTGTTCCCTGCTTGGATCAAGCCCTCGGACTCTGAGGTACCGCCGCTTTTGACCTACAAGTGGACCCAAGGTATCAACAACCTGTCCAACGTGTGGGAGACGGCTGATGGTGAAACAAACGTCATGATCGAAACTGAGCTATCCAAGGTGTACGAGAAGATGGATCTGACCTTACTGAACCGAATGCTCCGGCTTATCATGGACCACAACATGGCCGATTACATCACCTCGAAGAACAACGTCCAGCTCAGCTACAAGGATATGAACCATACAAACAGCTACGGTCTGATCCGTGGTCTTCAGTTCTCCGGCTTCGTTTTCCAATACTACGGTCTCATGATCGATCTGCTACTACTCGGCTTGCAACGAGCAAGCGAGATGGCTGGTCCACCCCAGAGCCCCAATGACTTCTTGCAGTTCCGAGACAGAGCCACGGAGACTCGACACCCTATTCGTCTCTACACTCGATATGTTGACAAGATCTGGGTCTTCTACCGTTTCAACGCTGACGAATCTCGCGATTTGATCCAGCGTTTCTTGACAGAGAATCCTGATCCCAACTTTGAGAATGTCATTGGCTACAAGAATAAGAAGTGCTGGCCCCGCGACTGTCGTATGCGCTTGATGCGGCATGATGTCAACCTTGGTCGCGCTGTTTTCTGGGATATGAAGAACCGTCTCCCCAGATCCATCACGACCATCGACTGGGATGACACCTTTGCAAGTGTTTACAGCAAGGACAACCCTAATCTTCTCTTCTCCATGAGCGGCTTCGAAGTCCGTATTCTTCCCAAGATTCGGAACCAGAACGAGGAATTCTCGGTCAAGGACAGTGTTTGGTCGCTGGTCGATAACTCTAGCAAAGAGCGCACCGCTCATGCATTCCTGCAAGTTACCGAGGAAGATATCCAGAAGTTCAACAACCGCATTCGGCAGATTCTCATGTCGTCTGGTTCCACCACTTTCACTAAGATTGCCAACAAGTGGAACACTGCGCTCATTGCTCTCTTCACATACTACCGTGAAGCTGCTGTGTCCACGGTCAACCTTCTTGACACCATTGTCAAGTGTGAAACCAAGATCCAAACCCGTGTCAAGATTGGTTTGAACTCCAAGATGCCATCCCGTTTCCCTCCAGCCGTCTTCTACACGCCCAAGGAACTTGGTGGTCTTGGTATGATCTCTGGATCGCACATTCTCATTCCCACGAGTGACAAGCGTTGGTCCAAGCAGACAGATACCGGCATCACTCACTTCCGATCTGGTATGTCTCACGACGAGGAGACATTGATTCCCAACATTTTCCGTTACATCATTCCTTGGGAAGCAGAATTCATTGACTCCCAACGCGTGTGGATGGAATATTCCCAGAAGCGCATGGAGGCCCAACAGCAAAACCGCCGTTTGACCCTGGAGGATCTTGAAGATAGCTGGGACCGTGGTCTTCCACGAATCAATACTCTCTTCCAGAAGGACCGCAGTACCCTCAGCTTTGACAAGGGTTTCCGACTCCGGGCTGAATTCAAACAGTATCAGTTGATGAAGAGCAACCCCTTCTGGTGGACTAGCCAGAGACATGATGGTAAACTTTGGAACTTGAATGCCTACCGAACGGATGTTATTCAAGCTCTTGGTGGTGTTGAGACAATTCTGGAGCACACTCTGTTCAAGGCAACTGCTTTCCCATCCTGGGAGGGTCTTTTCTGGGAACGAGCATCAGGTACGTATTTACGCCGAAGAAATCAGTTGCACAACATGACTAACCCGCAATTTAGGATTCGAGGAAAGCATGAAGTTCAAGAAACTTACCAATGCCCAGCGATCCGGTCTTAACCAGATTCCCAACCGTCGTTTTACCCTCTGGTGGTCTCCAACTATCAACCGTGCAAACGTCTATGTTGGTTTCCAAGTGCAACTTGATCTCACTGGTATCTTCTTGCACGGTAAAATCCCCACGCTGAAGATTTCTCTCATCCAGATCTTCCGAGCCCATTTGTGGCAGAAGATCCACGAGTCTGTCGTGATGGACTTGTGTCAAGTCTTTGACCAGGAGCTCGAGCAACTTGGCATTGAGGCCGTCCAAAAGGAGACCATCCATCCTCGTAAGTCGTACAAGATGAACAGTTCTTGTGCGGATATTCTACTCTTCGCCACCAACAAGTGGAATGTCACCCGGCCATCTCTGTTGTACGATACCAAGGATGTTTACGAGCCAACCACCACGAACAAGTTCTGGCTCGATGTGCAGCTCAGATATGGTGATTACGATTCTCACGACATTGAACGCTATGTTCGCGCTAAGTACCTCGACTATACCACTGATAGTATGAGTATCTATCCATCAGCCACGGGTTTGATGATTGGAATCGATCTCGCCTACAATCTGTACTCTGCTTATGGTCAATACTTCCCTGGTCTCAAGACTCTTGTCCAGCAAGCTATGGCTAAGGTCATGAAGGCCAACCCTGCCTTGTACGTTCTGCGCGAGCGTATCCGAAAGGGTCTCCAGCTCTATGCGTCCGAGAGTAATCAAGAGTTCCTCAACTCGCAAAACTACTCTGAGCTGTTCAGTCCTCAAATTCAGCTTTTCATTGACGACACCAATGTCTATCGCGTTACTATTCACAAGACCTTCGAAGGTAACTTGACTACCAAGCCTATCAACGGTGCCATCTTCATTTTCAACCCACGCACCGGTCAGCTGTTCTTGAAGATCATTCACACGAGCGTCTGGGCTGGTCAGAAGCGTCTAGGTCAGTTAGCCAAGTGGAAGACAGCCGAAGAAGTTGCTGCTTTGATTCGGTCTCTTCCCGTGGAAGAACAGCCCAAGCAGCTTATCGTTACCCGAAAGGGTCTGCTTGATCCTCTTGAGGTTCACCTGCTCGACTTCCCCAACATTTCGATTCGTGCCTCTGAGCTCCAGTTGCCTTTCCAGGCTGCTATGAAGGTTGAGAAGCTTGCAGACATGATTCTTCGCGCGACCGAGCCTCAGATGGTCCTCTTCAACTTGTATGACGAGTGGCTGAAGTCTATTTCCCCTTACACTGCCTTCTCTCGTCTTATCCTTATTCTTCGTGCCCTGCACGTCAATATTGACAAGGCCAAGATCATCCTTCGACCCGACAAGACCGTGATCACCCAAGAGCACCACATCTGGCCTTCGCTATCAGACGAAGACTGGATCAAGGTCGAAGTGCAGCTGCGTGACTTGATTCTGAACGACTACGGCAAGAAGAACAACGTCAATGTGCAGAGTTTGACTAGCAGTGAAGTGCGAGATATCATTCTTGGTATGGAAATCAGTGCGCCATCCTTGCAGCGTCAACAGGCAGCGGAGATCGAGAAGCAGCAGGAAGAGGCGAAGCAGCTTACTGCCGTTACAACTAAGACTCAAAACACACGCGGAGAGGACATCATTGTCACTACTACCTCCCAGTACGAGCAACAGTCTTTCGCATCGAAGACGGAATGGCGTACTCGTGCCATCGCGACGTCCAATCTTCGAACAAGATCAAACAACATCTATGTCTCGTCCGACGACATTCGCGATGAGGGCTTCACTTACGTCATGCCGAAGAACATTCTCAAGCGTTTCATCACGATTGCCGATCTGCGTGTGCAGGTTACCGGCTACATCTACGGTAGCTCTCCACGTGATAATGACCAGGTGAAGGAAATCAAGACTATTGTCATGGTGCCTCAGGTCGGAAACACACGCGATGTCCAATTACCGCACGAGCTCCCTCAACATGACTACTTGAACAACCTGGAGCCTCTGGGTGTTATCCACACAGTCTCTGGTAACGAGCCACCCTACATGTCGGCAGCAGATGTCACTCAGCATGCCCGTCTTATGAACTCCCATCCCTCTTGGGACAAGAAGACCGTGACTATGACCGTGTCTTTCACTCCTGGATCCGTTTCATTATCCGCCTGGGGCCTAACTCCTCAAGGATACAAGTGGGGTGCGGAGAACAAGGACATGACATCTGACCAGCCGCAGGGTTTCTCGACCAGCATGGGTGAGAAGTGTCAGCTGTTGCTCAGTGACCGAGTTCGTGGATACTTCTTGGTTCCGGAAGACAATCTCTGGAACTACAGCTTCATGGGTAGCTCGTTCGGTAGCGTTGAGAAGAGACCTGTGTATATGAAGATTGATACTCCGCTACGCTTCTACGATGATCAGCACCGTCCTCTGCACTTCCAGAACTTTGCTGAGTTGGAGGATATTTGGGTTGACCGGACGGATAACTTTGAGTAAAAGATTTTTTTGGTGGGCGTTTTTCTTTTAAAAAGCCATGTGTTTCCTTTTTTCGGTATGATGTATCTACCGGCGTCTGTACTCCTATTATCCGTGTCTGCCCTTTCTTTTTTCCGCATTGCTGTATGATAACAAGCATAATTTCATGTACCAAAGTGAACATTGAGACCTTTACATTGACGGAGACTTGAATGTAGCGTGACAAAATTGCAGTGTAGGTCTTGCGTTGCACTGGCAATTTTTTTCTTTTGCGTATTAATCGGGTCGGCGCAGACAGAGGCTACTGATTTAAATGACACATGCTTTTTGGGCTGTGGTTCGGGCTTGCGGAAAGCTCTTAATCCCTGACCCCAGTAATAGAAGCTCCTATTAATTCTTGTAGGGTAATTCAACAATAAGCACAATGCCTTTGTCCCGGTTTTTTGTCGGGCTCCATTCATGATGAACAGCTGAGTGTAAGCCCGTGCGCAGGATCATCCCTTTCAAGCGGATGACCTATAGTATCACTTTGATCATAGCCGATAATTATGTACTTGCCAGGAACACTCTATGTATATTAACTTCGAAGAGTTGTGACGAAGATCATAGAGTTTCTTCTATGAGTCATCCCTTGGATTCTCAGCAGAAAGTAATCATCGTACTTGTAGGTACGATGTTCGAACGCGATCAGGACGCATTACGCAGGGATCTTCGAACCTTTTATCGAATCTTGCATCAAAATTGCTTACCGCAAGCGCTGCGATGTTGGAATAGATAATTTAGTGGCAATCTGTTTCCTTCTCTTCACTCCTCAGACTCCGTATTGCTTTTATCTTGCAGTCAGTGGTACTTCATCTTTGTGGCTGCCCGCTCCTGGATTATCAACCGCCACCGCTCGTGCGGCTTGAACCCTGTGGATATTGTTCTCCTTGTTAGTAGTGTGGGAATTGACGGTTTGCGTATTGCTACTATTTTCTCGGACCCCAGCCGTCGCTGTGAAGGACATGGGAAGCCATCCTCGAGCCTAAAAACTCGTATGACTCGGTAGCATTTGTGTAGTATTGATATAAAGATCCTCCACATTTTAACAAGATCAATGCTATATTTGCAAGAATTTATGACGCACGTGGCTTCTGCAAGGCTATTACAAGGGCGTTCGTTCATCTCTGCAGATTACAAGGGCTTTCTCTCTGACAAGCAGGCAACCGCTTTCTTCAAAACACGAGAGTGCAGAAAATCTAGTTATGCGTCAACAGCGTGAGAATGTTTTTTTTTCCCAAGACACTAGCCACGTACTTTAAGCCACAGTCATGGCTTCTGAACATGTTCACCCAGATCGCAAACTTGAATTGGTCCAAAGACAGTGGCAAAGAGGGTATCCATTGGCATTTACAAATCTTAAATAAGGGGCTTTAAGTCTCACTATCTGAGTGCACTCGACATTTCAGGATCGCCGGTTAACATCCATGGATGGCTTCATATCGTCAGTACTATGGAAAGCTTAGGTTTGCTGATCTAGGCTCTGAAGTACCACTCATAGCATGTCTAGCTATTGTATACCAGACTACTTTATTATCAGTCTCTTCAAATTAATCAGAAGGTCTCAATTTTGACAGCCCCCAGTGAAGCCCCATCTATGAAACCTCGTAGAGAAACAGGAGCTACGGCGTCACCAAGGAGGATAAAAAAAACAAGTTGAACTTACGTGGAGTAAAAAACGTATCGGTAAAACTTCGTGTCTGTTAGATTCAGAGTTGAAAACGAATTGGCTACCATTGTGGAAGCTATTGAAAATTTTGACAAAATGGCCATGGATATTGATGTGTCACTGGCTGTCCTTGTCCACTGTTTGAGACAATACGAAGCCACACAGCAAGGCGAGAGCTGGATCATAGGCAATGTATCTTCAGCTCCTGGTCATTGTTCTCATGTAAGTCTGTTGCAATTTAGGAATACAGCAAAGCGACGGCCAGCAATACCCGGAGTGCCAGCACATGTCTGTAGGGATGCAGGAAAATCGAATTCCGCCAGTGCCGAGGAGAGTTCGTCGAGATCAAAATCGAACCCGAGAGAATCCGTATGTTGACACTGAATGGCTTAGTAAATCGAGCTAAACGGCAAAGACTAACGCCCAACCAGTCAAGCTCTATTAGGGCTCTTCCAATTTCGTCGATTCGTGTAACCAGTCCGGGTCGCCTGCATTCAAGGCTGATATTTTTGTGCGTAAATCATTCTGGATCCATCAATCCTTCCGATTAGCTTCATCATTCTATACTTGTGGGGGAGATGGGGATGATTGCGGGTCATGATGTTTAGTTCATAGATGAGTTTCATCACGGAAAAATCACCCCTCAACCTCTCGGCCGCTCTCCATGCTTGGTACCCAGTTTTATTCTTATTTATCGGGAGCGTTCATCCCTACTTGGCACTAATGCCGCTGCGGAGTGATTAGTGCAGGTCATCGGCTATGCGCCACCGGGAATCACACGATTTGGAGAGGCCCGAGCCAACTGGAATCGAGAGGTCTACTGGTTCATTGTCACAGGATTCACGTCAGAGAAAAAGCAACGTCCATGCGCAAGTCACCATTAGCGAAGGAAAACGGACGAGGCAAGAGATATGAGGACACGATGGGAACCAAACACTAACACCAACTAGAGGACGGCCCGTATGCAGCCAAGGGAGTCCGGCTGCCTATCCGAATCCTTTCTCTCGGTAACCCCCAGCCCGCCATGGATTCTTGAGGTTTTGTTTGACATCGAATCGTTTGCTCAATTAGCCGGTGGCAAGCTGACTAGCCACAGCACGTGGGTTGAATCACTGTCATTTGTGATGGACTCGGCAGCTTCACATCCCTGTTCAAGCCCTTTCCATTCAGGCGCGGAGCCTTCGGTAACAAGGCATTATCAGCACGGGATCGGGCGCCATCTGAATTCTATCAGATTCATCGATTCACTCTATTCAGCGCCCTTCGGCCTGTCGGGGAGCCATTTAGTGGACTGGGCGATTCACAACGCAGAGCATCGCCCCCTCTTTTGCTGCCATTCGGCCACAGCGAATAATGACCCTGGTTGCTTATTTTGGCTAACCAATATTGTAGTCAGTCGCCGTGCCCACGGATCCACTCCTCATCCTACAGGGGACAACCAACTGAACGGGCTTTCTCTCCAACGAATCGAATGGTCTTTGCATTGCCTCCAAGGCCTCCGACACGGGTCTGGCGGAGTTTGCTTCGGCTGTGATCGGCTCCGACTACGCTTTCAGGGATTGTTTATGCTATTCTTTCAGAGTGGCAGCCCTTCCCGTGTTGCTGGGTTGCTCGTCCGTTTCGAGAGAAAAATGGCCCCTGGCTGACGACAAGGGATTTGGGAATCCTTCCCATTATTGGGGCCATGGTAAGAAGCTCATGGACATGGGAGGCATATCATTTATTGCAGACCAAGAGCGCGCGTGCTTTGCTTGGGTTTATTGTCGCCTTGGGGCTCTTGTTGGGGATTCCTTCACCCTCCAGCCTCTGATGCCTGGTGCAAACCGCGACCCCCCTGGACACAGGCGCACGACCCGACTAATGAATTACCGTCTGGCGCTCGACTATGCTCCTATACGCCATAAATTCTGACACTCAGGCCGCTGCTACCTTTCTTGGGGAAAGGTAGGCAGGGGTGAGAAAAGAGAGACACCGCAGGACTTAAAGATAAGGCTCCTCCGCGGGTGCATGGTTCTTTGTATTCTGTCTCTGCAGAGATCTTCATGTCACCCCTTATATTCTTCCCCACTATGCTATAATTCTCGATTGGGCTTCATGTCATTGTACATATACGAGAGTTTTGACCTTGACAACACTTTGCCACTATTTTTTCTCCCCTTCTCCCCTCCAATTGCATTTAACTAGGGCAATTTTCTCTGGTGTGAATTAAAATCTATTCCCAATTTGCCACGTCCTCCCCCCTCCCAAATCTCGACCATACATCGGCATC
>JAOYNU010000005.1:834763-948151 GCA_026745395.1 Tympanopsis confertula | reverse complement strand
AAGCCAGTATTGGAAAGCCTGGCTAGACAAGTGAGGGCTCAGCTTGGAGATGAGCAGGTTGCGGAAATCAGCGTGCTTGCCCTCTCCGAAGATCTTCCACATATCACGGTGGCCCAACGCAAGGTAACTGGCAACCTTAAGCTCGAGGAGATGGTTCTGGTTGGGGTTCAAGTCCACAGCATGAACGCGCTTAGGGCCTTTTTGCAAATAGTCCAGAATGTTGTCACCGGCGCTAGTGATTGCCAGAATAACATCATCAGGACCGATGTTCAGAAGACGGTGATCAACGCGAGGGTCCTCCCAGGTGAAAGCGTAGATGTATTCGTTCTGGAATTGGGTGTGCTTAGGAAGCATGTCGTTATAGTAGATACGGTAGTGGTGGTTTTGGTAGAAGGAAGATGGAAGGGGCAGGTTGGCGCTCAGATTGATAACCGCAGACTCGTAAGCCTTGGAACGGATCTCTCGGGCGCTCTGCTCAACAGCCTGCTCACGTTCAAGCCTGTGGGTTGTTGGTGACAAGTAAGGCGACTCAGTGAAGGTGGCGTCGAGTTTCTCGATGGTGTCTCTGCTAGATGGCGTGGATTCCATGTCCTTGGGGCAGCCGATGAAGATGTAGAAGGGAATACCACCAAGCAGGTAGTTACGGTCACTGGCGGAGATAACAGTTCCGAATTTGTATTCAAGGTAGTCTCGACGAGCAGCCTCAAGGTTAACGCGATCGAAGTCAAACCAGGCGCGCCAGAAGATACGGCCGAGCCAATTGACGTGACGGTTGAAGGCACCACCAGTGTAGTTACGGCAAGACACATCGACGATGTTTTGGACTGGACAGATAGTTAGTATCGTAGAAGTGCGTATTAGTTGATAAATTTCATACCATAGAAGTCGCAAACACCGAGCAAGCCGTTGGAGGTGAGGCGAGAAGTGAGAGAGTCAACAACGCTGTAGTAGTCTGGATAGATCGTTAGCCCCATGTAGCACAAAGACAATGCCTCTTGTACATACCGGGAATCATGGAAAGACTGTAGCTCATGGTGATCAGGTCCACACGGTCAGTTGTAGCACTTGCAGCGGACTTGGGGTCGACTTGGCGTTCGGGCAGACGGAATGATCGAGCATCCTGGCAGAGAACGGTGACATTCTTCCAGCCAAGACGCTCAAAGCGCTGACGAGCGACTTCGCAAAGAGAGGGAGAAAGATCGACGAGGTAGACTTGATCGAAGAATTTATCAACGGGGACGAAGGCTGACATGGCCTCAATGTTGTAACTGAGAAGCCGTTAACAAATAGATCATGAGTTAGCCCTAACTTGTTCCGCTTACCCAGTGCCACCGCCAACCTAGAAGCCCCGTTAGTCCTCAATTCCTCTACTGAATTTGTAGAAAATCACTCACATCAACCCAAACGGCCTTGCCACTTTGGATCTTCTTGCTCTCCACCTTGTTCTTGAGCTGCGCAGCCACCAGCCCGAGCATGTCCTCGCGACCACGGAGCAGGCGACGGCGAGTCGCATCGTAGACATTGGCCTATTCGCGCAATGTAAGTAGTCGCGCATGCACTCTGCTCGGATATACGAACCTGTGTGCTGTAGAAGCTTTCCAGCGCGTCTTGCTGGCCCGATGCTCCCTTGTCATGAGGCTTGAGGAAAGTAGCATAAACGAATTTCACGTATGTAAGAACGCCCTTGTCCATGTTGACCTTGATCTGCTTGTTGGATAGCAGCTGGACCAGCGCCACAAGGGCGAAGATCGCGAAGGCGACGACGGCAATGTACAGGTGTAAAGGATCCATTGTTGAAAGAAACTAGAAACGGGAAGCGTGAAGGCGCGGAAGTAGCGGGGGAGCACGAGGGTATTTCATCTACAAAGCTGACCAGCAAACGCCGCCGCACACGGCCCAGCATGAGAGGAGGG
Organism: Tympanopsis confertula; assembly: GCA_026745395.1. Classification (NCBI taxonomy): domain Eukaryota; kingdom Fungi; phylum Ascomycota; class Sordariomycetes; order Coronophorales; family Scortechiniaceae; genus Tympanopsis; species Tympanopsis confertula. The sequence continues at coordinate 946,238 of JAOYNU010000005.1, read as the reverse complement.
CAGTGCCTGTATCCTATCACCGCGACACATGGGTGGGGAGGCGATATCATCGGTATTGGCGGGGCAGTCTTGGTATCTGGAACTGGTGTCCGAAAGCAAATCAGCGCCAGGGACCCGATCCCCCTCACGCGCTTCTCCCTCGAGCTCGTCCCAACGGATTCGGACACGAGAGGCTACAAAGGGTAATAGAGAAGGCTGTCCTCGATCGACACCCGTCTTCCTCCATCATGGGTTCCGCTATGAGACCATCAAAGCGGAGCCATCCACTCTGTCTCTGCGCTAGTACTGGACACCTATATAGAGTGTGGAGGAGTGGATCTACAAAGGGGACATCATCGCTGATGCACAATCAGATATTGCGCAGTAAGCCAGCTCCACTCCGTACGAAGTAGTTTGATATCCGCATGCTGCCTCTAGAGCAACTTTAAGAGCAATTGGCTTTGATCCACTTTGCAGTAGCTCTGAGAATTGATCCAGTCAGCGCTCGGCCCCGCTGCATGTGGCCCGGGGACCTGAACTGAGCAGCCTTCAAGATGAGACCAGCGGCAGACGCCTCTAGAGACCGTGGAGCCCCACTGGAGCTGCCGATCGCCCATCGCTGCCGCCCGTGGGGAGATCCTGGGGCCACGATTGGCTCTGCCACTCCCCATGCCCCGGGCTTCCACAAGCGCCAATCACACCCGCCATCGGCTGCACGCTTAGAGCCACCTCCATCTGATGGGGCTGAGCATCATAGGGGACGTGGACCGCCGGTTTCATCCTAAGCGTGCAGCTCAGAGCCCCCAGGATTAATAGCCGTGGGCCTTTGCTGTACTTTGTTGAGAGCGGATCACGACAACTCAATTATCGTGACTTATCGTTGATTATCACTGATTATCACTTTTAGGCGCTCACCCTCTAGCATGTGAAAACTACCTTTCCTATAATCCCTGGCTATATGAGGTTTAGCGTTTTCCTTCTTCCCCATTCGAGCGTCTTCTATATCGTGAAATCTGCCGCAATAAGCGAAGTTCTCATCAGCATCCTTCCTACCCGAGATTCGTGCTAGCTGGGAGACTGTCCGTGCTTCACGAACATGTTATTTAAACTACAATATGGAACACCACCATACTATACTATCCTATTTAACAGACGAGCTCTTTGCTTAATAGAAGATGCTACAGCCCCTGATCGCCGGCAAATGGATTTGACAGCCACCGACTGCCCGAAGGATCCGACATTGACCCGAGGACCCGCTACTGAAGCACGTTCCTGTGAGGCTAGTGATCCATACATTTCGATCCGATAGTAGCGAGTCCATACTCCGTACTCCGTACCTACTCAATGGCTGCGGTGAACTATGATCCCATCTCGCCCCGCTTCAAATATCAAGTCAATTTTGAGAGATAAGAAGCCAACAAAGCCCTGAACAATTAGGAGCCGTACAATCTAATAACGCCTTGAACCAATTTAAAGCTCACTCGGTACGCGGTACGTAGTGCTTCATATGTGTTTCTAGAAAATGAGTTAAGAAGGACATCTTATCCCTATCGGGCAAGCTTGAACTCTGTGCGCGATGCGGGTTCGGCCCACGGGGTCACGATACGAGTGCCTCAACTTCGGGTGCTCAACCGATACCGGTGATTATGGGGACTCGCGAATGACAAGCAGAGGATTATAAGCCATAGATAATATCGTAATCACGCCCAGTGCCTTCCTCATTCTGTGACATCATCCTGTATTTGGAAACGAACAATCTATACGAAAATGAGAGATGAGCTTTTTCTGTAATGGGATAGCTGCTCTTATTGTGTTCTTCCATGGAAGAAGCAAGCCTAGGCCCCATAAAGAGATGTCTTGAAAAGCACGTCTATTTGATTATTTGTGATATTATAAAGTGCAGAAGCTCTCGTGAGCACAATGCTTGCCACGCCCCTCATAACTAGTAGACGGAATCAGCTCTCTACATCATTAGATTTACCCATTACCTCGCCAAGTCCCTTTTCAGCGGTATCCCATTCTCTCTTAATCACATCCAAGACCCAATCGCCCCTCGGTTTCAGCTTCAACTTCATCTCCTTCGGCATAGTCATGAATCCCGCAACGACCATCGCCCACGGATCCACCTCCTCTCCATCGGCAGGTCCAACATCAAAAGCCCACAAAAAACAGGCAATTTGCATAAATGTCCCATCCGTAGCAATTCTCTTCCCCTGGCAGATTCTCCGACCCTGTCCGAACACTGGTAGTGGAAGATCATTCCGTAGTTTTTCAACCCCAGTATTATCTTTCTGTACCCATCTTTCAGGAACGAACTCCTGAGAGTCGCCAAGCGCGGGATCGAAAACTTGAGGGTCGCGACCAATAGCCCACGCATTAGCCATGACGGTCCAGCCTTTCTTGATCTTGACTCCATTGAATTCGTCGTCTTTATCAGCGCGTCGAGGAATCGAGCCGGGAGAGATAGGTCTCCATCGGAAAAGCTCATTCGCAATAGCATCAATGAACAAGAGATTCGATCTATCTGAGAACTTGGGAAGTCGATCGCGACCGACAGCTTCATCTAGAATAGCATGTGCTTTGCTCATAAATGACTGGTTGTGTACAGCTGCGATGAACAGCCACAAGAGCTGTCGCGGCGATGTTTCCATGCCACCCTGAATCGATGTTGCCAACGTGAATGCTATATCGAGATCTTGGATTTTCCCCGGCGCATGCTTCTCGCCTGTCGCGATCGCTTGCTTAGTCGCATTCCAGCCTGGCGCTTGCTTGCCATGGTCAAAGAGCCGCATGTACAGATCGACCTGGGTAGCATAGAGCTTATCGGCTGCACGCTTCCATGGAGATATGAAAGCAGGCAAATTGCGAAGCGGCGGGATAATATCTGGCAAGCCGGGATTGGCAGCTAGATGGGTAACTTGAGTTTGGACATCGATGACCTCGTGGAGAATCTTTTCCTCGAATCGGGGAATTCGAAGTCCATAATGCAGAGCCAATATAACGCTAGACTGGGTACGCTCTAGGAGAGGGTAGATTGTTTCAGTGCTCACTGCTTCAGGAGACCCACTCGCGAGGTTTACTAAGTCAAACAACAGTTGCTTCGACTCGAGCTCCATTAAGGGCTGATACTGTGGGGCTGCAGGGCCTCCGAGGCTTGGAGATAGGATACGGTGATGCAATTTGAGCTTGTCGTTATAGTCGTGCATGAGAGTGAATTTTGATTCCCCAGGTTTGGCATCTGTGATCATCTCCATACTGACTGAAGGTGGACGGTTGCTATACCATTGACTGCGACGGCTGAACAGCTCCGTCACGGCCTCCAATGAGTTCAAGACGACGATGGGGATAAGCCCGAATAGCTTGGGCACGGCAATTGGGCCATTCTCTTTGGCCCACGCATCCCAATTTTGCAGAGGCTTTTCGATGGGTGAGCTATGAAGATCTCCAATAATTGGAAGCTTCAGCAGCGGTTTGGTCGCGTCATTGTTGCCGCTCAGTATCCTCAGCCCCACAAAGAATGCTATCAGCAAACCCGCTAGGGCCGTGGCCCCTAGAGTGCCGATGGAATCCATAGGTGCGGTTGGAAACTGTCGATGAGGAGAGGAGTTTCATAGAAAATAGCAACACTTCTAGTAATCTTTGACTGAACCGTCCAGCCCCTATTTCGGAAGGTATTGAATAGGATAGTTGAAGCGAATGAATAGTGGGGCAAAGGAAGTAGCCTCGCGCTATATCAGCAAGTGATAATTACCCCATTAGAAATCAGTACACACTTGTTCATAATTTCACCGAGGATAACAGACGCTAAAAGCCACTGACCAGTATGATGGGTTAGGATTCCGCTTCTTGGCAAGAAACCGTTGGAGGCATTCTCACACTTTGCGAGATATGAATGGCAGATGCAGCTGTGCACAAGCCAGCGGCACTCCCGACCGTTGACACTTTCCCTTCTTCGGTCCGCTAAGCCGATCAATTCCCGGTTTTGCTTTAGGGTATGGAGCCTTGAAACGGCCACAGCCTGACCAAATACCAAACTAGTGTTCTAGTCCGTGAACCGACGCGGCAAAATCATTCTTCCGTTGACATCAGTAAGCCCTTCGGTACAGCATGTTCGTCACAGACCACCGGCAGGCCTGTGCCGAGGGTAGTCTTCGACTGTGATTGGTAATGGCGTGTTTCGTTTCTCTGAGGACCTGGAAGCACGGGACTGGGATTAAATTAGCTGACCAGGGATCTGATCCTTCGATCAGCTTTGCAGATTCTACAAAAGAACGTAGGTCTGGGCCCAGAGACAATATTTCTATTTCGCAATTGCTAGGATGCACTTTTAGAGCAAGGAAATATGACCGTCATCTTCCCAGTTGTTACCGAAGCACAGAGGGAGGTACTGGGAGTTGCAATTGCATTCTCCATATTGGCGATTAGCGCAGTATTTTTGCGTCTACTAGCCCACCATCTGGCACGAAAGCCATGGACCGGAAGTGACTATGCAATTATTGTCGCATGTGTAAGAATCTCTCACGTGCAACTTATCATTGACACTAACAATTCCAGCTATTCGCTGTTGGTCTTCAGGCAATCAGCATTACTGGCGTCTATCGAGGTGGGATAGGGTACGGCCATGTCACCGAGATCGCCATGCTGTACGGCGCGGAGCCAGTAATGAAGCTTATGCAGCTGATAATTCCGCTGCAGGTGCTTTGGGTTCTTAGTCTTAGCTGCACTAAGATTTCTATACTGCTTCTTTACCTCCGCATTTTCCCGGTCACCTGGACCGTGAGGCTCTCATGGCTAACAATTGGTATAACCGTTTGCTGGGCCATCGCAACAATACTTGCAGGATTCTTGATCTGCAGACCACTTGCATACAACTGGGATCAGTCCATCCCAGGAGGGCATTGCGGAGACCAGGTTAGCTCTTTCACGGGAACGGGTGTTATCAATTTGATCACCGATCTTGTCGTGCTTGGAATACCGATGCCTTCATTGTACAAATTGCAAATGGCGACCTATAAGAAAGTGACTTTCATTGCCGTTTTCGCACTTGGGTTGATGTGAGTTCACCACCATAAGCTGGAGCAAAACCCCACCACCAGCTACAAAGTCCGAGACTTCATAGTTCTAACTCCGATTTTCTCCTAGCACTTGCATCATTAGCGCTTTGCGAATTTCCGTTCTCTCCACAATGAGCTTCAGCGATATAACATATACGATCCCACGCGCTAATATCTTCAGTGGCGTGGAGCCCTGTCTTGCCATTACCCTTGCATCCGTTCCAATGATGCGCCCGCTTCTAGGACGCTCAGCATACAAGCCCGAGCTTACAGCCCGACAACTGAGCAACCTACCACGTCGGTCGGCGCCGCTAAGCAATCCAGATGGAGATGGATTTCAGCCGCTTCGTGACGGTAGTGGGAGCAAATTGTCTCTGACAAGTCTAGCTCCAAAGCCCTATGCTGAGCCCTCGGTTCGAGATATGAATCATGAAAGATACCCTTAGGTTGGAAATGTGATATGATGAAAATTTCCGAGGGCCTCAAAAATTTCAAAAGACCACGAGAACAGTCGGAATGCAATGCTTGGCGAGCTCCAGCAGCGCAATTCCTGGTGACGTGTATCCATAGAGGGGAAAACCTAGGTCATGGTTAACGAATGAATGTATTTCCAAGAAAGAAATTGGTCGAATTGAAATCTCCTAGTTAGATATCTATTGTAGGTTTCCCAGATTTCTCTATCCGGTGCCAAAATGACTCCACAGTAGATCGTAGCGAACGCGCAGAGTGAACAACAACTTGTGACGCAAGAGCCAAAGTCGAAAACAATGGCAGCCTCAGGCGCCATCCCGTGATGTGATGACTCAGCAGGGTATTTTCACGAATTCGCAGTGGTGGGTGGCCCGAAAGGGCTTAGCGTCTACCCGAATAGGGTCTAAGCGAACGAAATCCCACAACCCATCCATCCGCTTGATCTCCTCCGACAAGCGACTATCCAACGACCACCCACCGCGCTATCCGGCAAGTCAGTCAAAATGGTAAGACTCACCACTCTATGTTGAAGATTGTTATGCCTTCGAAGTCCGATCCGAATCTGCGTTCGCTCCCGTGAAGTCTTCGTCCACGAGCTTTGAATGTGCGGTCGAATTGAAGATTGTGTACCCGACTCCCACGACCAACCTCTCGCACCTTCGACCATGCCTCACGATCAGAAACGAGATATTATGCGTACGCGACATTCAACGTATACTCGGTGCTGCTCAGATAGACAACGAAACCAGGTGGCGATAATTTAAGCTTGGTTTGACATGTGGAAGGGAATTAAAGCTCTTAGCCCATGACAAGCATGCTTGAATGGGCTCTCTCGCCAAAGAAATCAGCAGTCAGCCTTTCATCTGTGTCAATTTATTCCTCGACTTCGACAGTCACAATACGCGATCGCACATTCGAATCGGACCTCGGAGGCACACAGTCAAGACTTTTTCGTTAGGAAAGCATGGCAGAAGCTTACCACTCTCTGCGCAGGTCAACATTCCCAAAACCCGCCGGACCTACTGCAAGGGCAAGGAGTGCCACAAGCACACCCAGCACAAGGTCACCCAGTACAAGGCTGGCAAGGTGAGCACACGCGTCTCCATACCCACCACCTTCGCATAGGGCTAATCAATACTCTTTATCCAGGCTTCCCTCTCCGCCCAGGGTAAGCGTCGTTACGACCGAAAGCAGAGTGGTTACGGTGGTCAGACCAAGCCTGTCTTCCACAAGAAGGCTAAGACCACCAAGAAGGTTGTCCTGCGTCTTGAGTGCACTGCCTGCAAGGCCAAGAAGCAGCTCGCCCTGAAGCGCTGCAAGCACTTTGAGTTGGGGTATGTTATGCTCTTTATACTGTGTGCGCAAACGGCTGCTAACCGAGTTCTTTCTACAGTGGTGACAAGAAGACCAAGGGTGCTGCTCTGGTTTTCTAAGCGTTCGATTTCCTTGTTCGGCTTCTGGGTTTCCTGCATTGCACAGTACGCTTCGCTGCTGCGGAGGTTTTATGACGTGGGCAATGGAAAAATGAAATAGGAATTCATACCTTCAAAAAACAACCAAATGACTGTCTGATAACGAGATCTGATTTTCCATCTTCCGTAAATGCTCACGGGCTATTACCCGGCGTGTATACCTCTTCTGCTATGCCTCGGTTGAGCTCATATCGTGATCATGGCTACCAAGTGTGGCATTCATGGAACAATGCCTCCAGAGCCATCGACTCTTCTTCGTATTTCTTTGGGCACCCTACGTAATCCAGGCTACCAACTTATTCGCTCACCTATGGAGCACTCCACTACTTGGTCGAGAGTTTCGCAGAATCGAGGACTAGAGGGATTTTGTGAGAGGGGTTTCTGAGGGGGTTTAGACCTCACAGGCCCTGGTATCCATTCATCTGTTATCTATCCCTTAGTCACCCCCGAACTATCTCTGCGACAGGCACACCTGAGACGAGATACAAAATGTCCCAGCCTAGAGGGGCTCTGCGAAAGAGTCATATCGGCGGCAACGTCCCGAGGTCTAAGAGGGTGCATCTCTTGTAGGACCTGTGATACAATCTACTATGGCTTCGTTGCTATGAAACAAAAGTCTAGCGTCGGTTTCATTTATCATTCCCTCCATATTGAGCTCGTATTTTGCTCCATTCCTCAAACCGCCCTATTCCCGCTATTGAGTCATGAGGTTTGTGGCGGACATGTGGCGCCACAGTCGGCGCTGACGCGATCCCCATCTCGAGTCCACGATAGTAGCAAGCCCCAGCATATCGGATTAACCCCTCGGATTGCAAGACAAGACCCAAGCTCATCGATCCACAGTCGCCAAGAGAGAACTCCTGTTCCGGGATATATTTGACGAGGGCTTCTCAGTAGTCCACTTCCCCGCACCCCCACGCCGAGGCCTGCCCCAGACTAAATGGCTAAAAGCGACACAGGCCAATAATGACTCCCAGACTTCATCTTCAGCGACTGGCACGGACTTTCTGCTTTTCCCGCGGAGGCCTCTGATTGGCCCTGTCATCGTCGGTGCATCTTTGCCCCGTATTTGCAGCCCCCGCACCCCAGGAAATCAGTCGCTAAGTCGGCCCTGCTCCGAGGAAGAAGGCTGGTCCCACGAGAATGGAGACCGTGTGACCCCCTGGGTCCCTCGGACCAAACCCGGGGGACGGGACTTGATATTTGTGCTAGTATCTCTTCAGTAGACCGACTTTTTGTTTCCTCTGCTATACCCGCGGGACCCTGCATAGCTCGGGTTGGATTGCTTCCAAGGTTAGACGCCTAGACAGATTTCACTGGAGTTTCCTCAACAACCGTCAATATGGCCTTGTGGTATTCTCTTGGGGTTGCGTTCTTCGCTGCCATCGGCACGTTCCTGTTTGTATGTATCTTCGAATATGGCGCCATATTGTCTTGAAGATGCTGATCTATTCGAATCAAGGGGTTCGACACCGGTATCGCGACGACGAGTAAGTCTCCAAACCCAGATTCAATTGGTCAACCGTCTAATTAAATATCTTATAGCAATCGCTCATCAAAGTTGGATTGATTATATGCAAGAACCCTCGAAGGGGTTGACTGGAGCTGTATGTCAACCCAAGCCGAGGCCCCGATCTAGGGCATCTAAAGCTGACAGCCATGCAGGTTGTTGCGGTATACATTGCCGGTGAAGCGGTCGGTGCATTGACCCAGACTTTCATCGGTGATAAACTCGGACGAATCCGTTTCATGCAACTGATGTGCTGCATTGTGACGATCGGCACGGTCATCCAGACAGCTTCTGTGAACATCGGCATGTTCCTAGCCGGCCGCGTACTGGCCGGATACGCAGTTGGGTAAGCTCACGAAAGATCTGAAGTCTATATAATAGCTAACACGAACAAGTGGCATGGTCGCAACTGTCCCAATCTATCTATCCGAAATCTCAGACCCGAAATTCCGTGGCCTGATCGGCGGTATCTCAGGCTGCGGTATCTCCTTCGGAACAATGGCGTCCAACTGGGTTGGCTACGCATGTAGCTATGCTCCATACGGCCCAGTTCAATGGCGTCTGCCTCTGGGAATCCAGATTCCATGGGGTATTATTATGTTCATTGGACTGGCGACTTTCATGCCCAACTCACCGCGTCAGTTGATTCGAGCTGGGAAAATTGATGATGCGCGCAGAGAATTCTCGCGGATTCGCCGAGGGGGAGATACTATTGAGGTCGAAGAAGAATTTTCTCTTATGCAGGCTCAGATTGAGTATGAGATGGAACGTGAGATTACTTCTTACCGCGAGATCTTTAGGCTTTTCCGCTCCCGAGTCTTGGTGTGAGTATTGACTGTCTGGCTGAATTTCATCTAAACTGAAGGCTAACGGGGGATTAGGTCTATTGCGGTACAAACTATGACAAGTTTGACTGGTGTCAACGTTATTCAAGTAAGTACATGACGATCTCAACATTGGAATAAGACACTAACTTTTGCAGTACTATCAAAGTGAGACTGACTGCAAGGCATCTCGCCCATTCGCCCATGCTAACATCCTCTAGCTATTCTTTACAAGTCGCTCGGTATTGATTCGCACAGTATTCTTGCTCTTGCGGCAGTATATGGAACAATCGCATTCCTTTCGAATGCCATTACCACAAAGTATATGACTGACCAGTGGGGTCGCCGAAAGTATGCAAACCAAACCCTCATATTTAGTAAAACAGGGCTAATTTGGACAGGATGATCATCACTGGGTTGGCAGGTATCGTGCTTATCCTGATCTATGCGGCGGTCATGCAAAGGGAGTTCCAAAACACGAACAACCGAGTTGGCAAGGGCTTTGCAATTCTCGGCATCTATCTGTTTGTGGTTTGCTACTGTAAGTTGCTTCTAATATTCAACCTTCGTCAATAAAAAGGTTGTGGCAATGGTTTTTGTTGGACGAGCGCTAACTCTGCTCTAAAGATGGTATGCTCAACAGCACAACATGGCTATACGGTGCCGAAGTTCTTCCCATTGCCCTTCGCAGCAAAGTTATGGGTCTTGCCGCTGCTTCTCATTTCATCGTCAACGTTGCCAGTAGGTCAAGTCACTTCATATGAAGGACTATCACTAACATCGAATGACAGTTACCGAGGCTGGCCCCAGCGCTTTTGCCAATATTAAGGAGAACTACTACTACGTATTTGTAGCATGCTCTTTCTTCTTCCTGGTGATAGCTTACTTCTTCTTCCCGTACGTGATCACCACTATCCCATCGAATTTTTAAGTCGCTCTGCTAACACTAATGTCTTAGTGAGACTAAGCAGAAGACCCTGGAAGAGGTCGCTGCCGCTTTCGGAGACAAGGTCGTTGCGGCGGATGACGGGCCCAAGAGGGCTTCCGTTGTTGGCGATGCGGACCATGTCGAATCAATTGGTGAGCGAAGCCAGGTTTGATACAGGTGTAATGCATGAAGGCATACGAATCATAGATTTGAGGCCTCCGTCTTTGACTAGAGTGCTATAGCGAATAAATGACGATCCATATTTGAGTTATGAAGAGAGATAGTGCATTTGAGTGATTGCACATCTTCCATGAATATTAGTTGAATAATCATCACCAAACAAGAAATTTGTTGCCCAGGTGCCTTGCGGTTTCGGTCGGTGCCGCTCTTGAAATTGATAGATTAGTCGTGTGATGCAGGAGCGGTGCTTTAAGACCAAACTCGTACAAATTTTGCGATTGGCGAAGCTGAGGTTTAAGCTCCTTCCTAAAGCGCGAAACCGGCTTGCAGTGAAGCTACTTTAAACCTTTCCCTCGAGAAAGCCACAATTTAAATGTAAACAATAAAAGGCAGACCTTGTCACAGGCCAAATGTCAATCTTTGCTTGGTTTGGCTCTCGGGCGTCCGGCTTCCTTGCAAGGTTATTCTAGGGCTCCACGTGCACATGTCGAATCAGCGTGGCAGATATGGACTTCCCGCAATTGGATAGGTCTAGGACTCTAGATTAGTGGCATAAATCTGTCACCGTGCGATCGATAGATTTGCTACGTAGTCATGCATCACTAATCCTTCGTCAGCTGTATCCACAGCAGCGTGTGCTGTCAGTCATTCTGACACAACGAACCCTGGAATGACACTTGATGCATCACACCACGTACCTGTGCTTTTGGAGTAGCCGAGGCTTGACGAAGACAGTTTGCCACCCAGTCATTCATTTGGAGTACGTATACTTTATGCTAGGAGCAGTCAAAGCGCTCAACGTAGGTAGCTGGGATTGTTGCACTTGCAGATAACATTCTTGGAAGGTCGGGTTTTGAAACCTCAAAAAGCAGAGTCCCTTGCATGAGCGACGGTTCGCTAACGTGCCCGATTACGCCCAGACCATGTGGACAGAGGGCTTATTGTAGTCAATTTACCTTTTAACTAGTCGAGCCTTGTGTAGCACACGATCTGTTTTGAATTAAAGGCCAATCACCAGGCGGGAAAAGGGCGGGAAATGATGTCCGCGGTTCGGGCCTGATCCGATCCCGAGGTTCTGTTGACGCTACAAAAGAAATGGGATGGACTTGCGCCCGGCAGTCCTTAGCGTGCGGACGGGAGGTGCTAACTTCCGTAGCATAACCCATGAAGTCAGAATATTCAGCCCAGCAGGATCTGGCTCTTTCTCTGCAGGAAAAAAACTCGATTGCCTTTGAGTGGCGTAAGTGTGGCTAAAATAGCCAACGTGCACCGCTTATTTATGCATCTCAGCTGCTCCAGCCAATGTGAGTCCACAACATCGAGTGCAAAGCCACAGCATATGCAGGTCCTCTGCTCAGCCCCATTTTGTGGTGGCGATTTAGGAAGATTTTTTTTCAAGTTGAAGCGACTCGAAATATCATCCTCGGTAGGTCCGACTGGTGCCAGGAACCAGGCTGTCGGATAACGGCGCGCATATCCAGAGTTTTCGAACCCCTGCTCTTTATCCCTGGGGCAATCCAGACAGGCAAAAGAAACAGGGTTTCAGATTCTCAGGGCGCCGGTTACGTGTTGAAGATACCGGATCCCGATTGAAGAGGCGGCAAGTCCCCGACAAATAGCTTATTTGTGACCCCTGAACATCTGCCCAGATCTATATTCAACAGCAGCTGAACTTATGCACTCTTATAATGGGAATTTGCCATCTACAACGTGGACCGTCTCCTGCCGGGCATCTGACATCTACATCATCCCACATGGACCGGGTTAGGTGGACCCTTCCGATGTGCTATGTAGAAAGAAGGATTCCCAGAAACATGGATGGATCCACATGCTGTACATACTCGGATTGCCCGATCCAACCGTCTTTGTCCTAGTCTAGATTTCCAGTCTGCTCTACGGAGTAAGCAAGTCTCATCCAGCATCCCGGGGGTGACGCCAGGAGGCAAAATTGCCCTGCTCAGCTGGAACCGTCTAGTTGGAGCTATTGGAGACATGTATGCGATTTTGCCTCTTAGGAAGGTGCAGTTGGCAAAGCCAAGCCAAGTAAAACAAGTCCGGGGTCTGTCATTCCAGAGCTTCAGGCAAAAACCCACACTACTAGTACAGCAGCTTCCTCTCCCATCTCCTTGAATTCTCCGCATATCCGTCAAGGTCCGCTCAGGAATCTAGAGCAGCAGAGGCCCTTTGTCAAATAGTTCGAAGCCCATGACGCCACAGATCCACAGGGCTTGATCGCAGAGTTGAGATTTCCAGCGATTTAACTTTTTGCCTATGCTCTCATCGCTGGTTTGAATTTTTGCTGCCGACAACATTCCAACTCAGGTTGAGGGTTAGACTTCGGCACTCGAAAATTCACAGAACCCATGGCCGCAACATCCCGTTCATCCGGGAAGCGCCTTCCCATCAGTTGCCAGGCTTGCCGAGTCCGAAAGATCCGGTGCTCACGCGATGGACGTCCATGCCAGACATGTGTCCGGCGAGGTCTAGGAGCAGAAGATTGCATCTATCTTGGACAACCTCGACTATCAACCGAGCAGACATCCACCGATCCAACCGTCCAACATGAGCTACTCAACCGGATTCGAAATTTGGAAGGCATGCTTCAGAAGCAAGGAAACTCGCATGCGGGAACGCCGGTTGCGAATTCTCCATCGGGTGGCGTGAGTACTGCGGGTAGCTTTTCAGAGTCTGATTTAGGTGCTGCTATGGATTGGGATTTCAAGAGTCCCTTGATGGGTAGTGTGGGTACGCTTCACACTTCGGCATCTGGACATGTCCGTTATGTGCCTTTAGCGTCTCAGTGGGAATCAGTGGTTGCGAAGAGCTCCGCTGCGGAGTGTTTACGGGATACAGATTCAGATATAGTGGATGATGATGATCTACAGATTCCACTGGCTCGGAATGGAAGTATTACTCGCGCTGAGCTGTTGGGTCTTCTTCCACCGGGTCAGTACTGTGATACACTGAAGGAAGTTTATTTTCGTGTTTTCTCGCCTGTGAGTTGATATCGTTTGAAATAGTTTGAATAACCTGCTAATGATTCCAAGGTATTTCATATTCTGCATGACATGACATTCGAGGCAGAGTATCAACAGTTCTGCCATGATCCATCAACTGTATCAACAGCTTGGCTTTCTTTACTCTTTGCGATACTGGCTATCGCAGTGAGTGCACTTGATGACGATGATCCTCTTCTCTCCGACCTTGGGCGAGAGAAAACCGTCAGCCGGAATATCAAAGCACTTTCCGCTCGCTACCGATCTGCTTCTTTGCGGTGCTTAGCAGCAGACGGCGTCATGACTCGTCATTCAATAAGTTCTCTTCAAGCCTTGGTGCTTATAATATACGCTCGTTCACAGCGAGGTCTATCACTCTGGGCATTGTTGGGCTTGACTCATCATGTCGCTATTTCGATGGGTTGCCACATCGACCCAGAAAGGTTTATGTTAGGATCAATCGAGCGCGAGGAAAGACGAAGAGTCTGGGCAGGGCTCATGATGTTATATACGATACAAAACACATCATTTGGGAGCTTAGATCAGCAGATGCTCTCACAAGACGTGAAAGCACCGGCGGACGTCGACGATATTGATCTTCTGACAACACCAACCCTGCCTTTGACTTCCGACCCATCATCTTCTCCCTCCGCAGGCCGGCCAACTCAGATGACATATCTGCTTCTTTCTTCCAAGCTTTACAAAATCTCCAACAAAATCTGCGAGCATATCTTCAGCTACCCCCAGACCTCACGGTATTCGATTCCTCAGCTCGAAAACGAGATCCTGGCCGTGCGTGAAATTTGCGATGCGCGCTACACGCTGGATCCAACCCAAGAACCTCTGGCAGTTCACCACCAAGCCAATCTTAATATTCTTTACAGCCAAATTAACCAACTGCTCTTGCTCCTCCTTCGCCCCACTTTCTGTCGATATCTGCAGGGCGAGATCACCCAAGAGACTTGCGAGACGCGTGCAAAATGCATATCGTCGGCTAAGATGTCTTTGACAATATTCCAGGCGTTGCTAGAAGCCCCACAATATGTACCTTACAAGTGGTACACAAGTGGACTGGGCAGTTTCCATGCCTTCCACGCAGCTGTAGTACTAGCAACCAGCCTTCTGAATCCGGAGAATCAATTGGAATTCGACGACACAAAAGAGCTTCTCAACAAATCGTTGGACATGTTTGCGACTTTGTCTGTGCGAAGCTTCTTCTGCAGAAAAGCCATGCCTGTTATTCGCCAGATAGTGTATGTTTCCTTTCCCTTTCGAAGCTTTTTTGCTGGATACTAATATCTATCAGTGATGTCGCTTCCACCCAATTTCACCAAGTCAAGCAGCAATCGAAGCTAAAGATCCAAAAACAACAGCTGTCTCCACCTCAGCCTATACCTCAATATCAATACCAACCGCAAGCTGCGATGTACGCACCAACACACAGCATGCCAGCTGTGACGATGACAGAAAGCTTCATGATGCCAAACGCCCAAGAACCCTCTCCTGTGCCAACAGTTTCGTCCTCAGCAAGCGATCCGACCATGCATTCTAATTTCGGCGTGCACCTGCATCCGCAAAACTGGATAGGGCCCACCTCCGTCCCATGGGAGGCATTGAATCCGCCGATGGGGAATTTCCCCTTCGATTCTTGATGCTTGATGCTTGATGCTTCATTTACGAACTTATCTATTATTTCTTAATTGTCAAAATTTCTTATTATTTGGGAGGATTTCAATTGGCGACAAGGCTGGACTTTGTTGACTTTAACGAGACTATGATGAATGACTGCAGAAGACCTTTCATGTGTGCTAGAACTTATTAGCATGCCCCCCTTTGCATACTCTAGCTTCTTAGAATTAGATTTCCAAATAATGCCATCAGAAAGATTGTTTTGTGGATGATTCCAACTCGGCGTGGACTCAACCGAGACACAATTTTCGATATTATGATAATACCCTGTACCCTTCTTACTATAGCATCGCAGCCATCGCTTCGAGAAGAAAGCAGATTACCTTTCACGATTAATTAGTTCGCGTCTGAATATGCAGGCAATTTCCAGGCCAGCCATAGCCGATCCAATCGCAGCTGCCAAGCGAACCACGCGCCGCACATCCTTCCCGATAAGATCTACGCGGAAGCGGAAGCGAGATCGCGACAACCTCGACACAACGGACTAATTCTTTGGGAATTGTGAGATGTGCGCTTCGCTCCGACAAGGGACTCGATACAATTACTGCATCCCCGCAGACGAGGTACAACCAAGCTAAAATGCCAAGAAGGGGCCACATTCTGCACCACTGATCTGGCGATAGTCTGCCACGCGCAGCCACAATACGCTCTGATTCGACTGAGAAGGCAGATCTAAGACCCACGCTGGCAAAGCTCAAGCTATGATACTACATGATCTTCCCCACTATCTCAACGGTAACTGGCCATAGAGCACGAGGCTATCTACTTCGCGTCTTCGGCGCAGAAGGATTCCTGTCAATCCCCGCATATACGATGTTGCAACCCAGGGCTCAAATATTGGAATACCAATCAGACATGCTGGATTTGATTTAGGACTATCCCAAATTGGATATTTTGAGAGTTCTAGCCGACCATCCGCCATGAGAGCTTCTTGGCGAATCTGGACAAGACAATGGGAGCTCTGCCTACACGTGGGATGTTCATGGACTGGCTGCAATTCGGTGCGAAGGCCGCTGGTCGCGCTCGCACCGCTTCCAACGAATTTTAAGAGCATCTCAATTTCTCAGGGAAATGTAGATACGCGACGTGAATTGATATATTCGCTACTCAGTCCATATCATGAATCTCAGCGCTCTTCTTGGGCTGTTGGCTTTTGCGGCGGCTGCCACGGCGGCGCCCCCAAAGCGCCACCACGATGCCCACTCCTCTTCTTCAATTAAGAACTTGAAGAGCCACATTAAAAATGTTGTCGTTTTGGAAATGGAGAACCGCTCCTTGGACAACCTGCTGGGTGGACAGAAGATCAAGGGCCTCGACAACCCTATCAACAACGGGCCCTTCTGTATTCCGTATAACCTCACCGATCCATCGATGGGCGAAGTCTGCAGCAAAGCTAAGGACTACGACTCAATTTTGGACGACCCCGATCACTCGGTGACTGGCAACAACATTGAGTTCTACGGCACTTACACTCCCAGCAACAAGGATATTGCGTCTGGCAAGCTCAAGCCTAGCCTCCAGGGCTTTGTCCATGAGCAGTTGACCAAGCATGGCAGCGATGCCAACAAGACGGAACTTGCTACCCAGGTGTTGAACTATTACACTGAGGAGCAGGTGCCAGTCTTGACCTCCTTGGTCCAGAACTACCTGACTATGAACCACTGGCACTCGGACCACGCAGGAGTAAGCTTTCGTATTTCGAGTCGAAGTATAAGAACTAACAATTATCTAGCCTACAAACCCCAACCGTGCTTTCCTACTTTCTGGAACCTCTCAAGGCCACGGAACCAACGATGATATTTTCACCACCCACGGCCTGACCCAGCGCTCCATCTTCCAGCAACTCACCGAGACCAACCACAGCTGGAAGAACTACTACAGCAGCGGCACCCCCGACTCCCTGTACTTCGACTGGACGTATAAAAGTGGCAACGATAAGCTCGCTGAGCCCCTGAGAAACTTCTACTCAGACGCAGCAGCTGGATCTCTGCCCGAATTCAGCTTTGTTAACCCAACCTGCTGCGGCCAGGGCACTAGCTCCATGCACCCAACTGGACTCGTTTCCGACGGCGAGATCCTAATCAAAAATATCTACGATGCCCTCCGATCTAGTCCCCAGTGGAACCAGACCCTGTTCATCCTGACCTTCGATGAGACGGGCGGTTTCCACGACCACGTCGCCCCGCCTCTGGCCGTCCGCCCAGACAACTACACCTACACCGAGACTGCTCTCAACGGCAAGAACTATACCTACTCGTTCGATCGTCTTGGCGGCCGTCTCCCCACTATCCTTGTTTCCCCCTGGATCGCTAAGGGCTTCGTCGAGCAGAAGGGTACTAACTCGGACGGCAAGACGGTTTCGTACTCTGCTACGTCGATCTTGCGCACACTGGGCTACTTGTGGGACTTTGAGCCATTCAACCCGCGCATCGAAAGCGCTGCTTCGTTTGATCATCTCATCCAGAACAAGCAGCGCACGGATACACCGGCCAAGTTGCCGGAGCCCCAGGCTTTTGCCCTGGCACAATAGGGCAGGTTATCACCGACAACAGGGCCAAAAATAGACTCTATACAATGATTGTTAATGTAGTTGACTAGACAGTTTCGGATCTATTTCTTGCAAGTATTAGATTTGCTACGATATGTAGGCCTCGTTTCACTACGCGATGCCTGCTTCCCATGCTTAGGCGGTTTTGCCCCCGAGCATGTCACACAAGTATTCCTCCATCGCCATTCGCAGCAGCAAAGCGCTCAGGAGGCAAACGCAACCACCAAACGTCATTCTCGACCGAAGTAGCAGTTTCTCTTCGGATATTCTCAATTATAATCGTCACTCGTATGACCCTCAACCCATCCCGGAACCTCTCCAGCACCCACTTGTATAGTGGGGGTATTCTAGAAGCCCTCGAAGAACCGGGACAAAAGAGCATGGAATCCCTGCCAAAACCACCCCCTAGTGACTAAGTGTATGCACTGTCTGTCCAATTGGTAGATCCGTACTCCGCACCACTGCCCCCGTCCAATCGAGGCTGCTTATGGGTGTTGCCTCGCAGGATCTTCGAACAAAGGATCTGACGTCATGGGTGGGCTCTACTTGTTCGTGTTGGAGCTGGAGTTGGCAACAGGGCGAATACGGCAGATCGAATAGCGCTAGCATGTTGTGTGAGCGCTTCTGTGCTTGTGTCCAGGTTGTAGGACTGTAGAGACTTTCTGGTCTGGGGATTCACAGCCCCACTGGGCTGCGCCCGAGGCTGCAGGGTGCCCGTCCAGCGGAAATGTCTGTCGGGAGCTGCCAGCCAGGAGAGCCGAGACGTGCAGGAGATACGAGACAGTCTGCCTGGGCTGTTGCAGGAAGCGCCTTGTCAAGGTATGTACTTACTGTACAAGAACTCTGGGCCCGAGGCGTTTCCGTGGTGCAGCGCGGGAGTGAACCAGTGGATGCAGTATCTAGAAAGAAGTAAACAGTCTAAGCCACAGCTGAGAGCTCACCGATGCTCTGGCGACGCCCCTTCCCTTTCCTGGATGCTGAAAAGTAGCGCTAGCGTCCCGTTGTCGTGCCTGCGGGCGCATCTGCAGTCGGTGAAGTCTGCATCGCGAAGAGCCTCACGTGTTGCTTTTTTCAACTCTTTATCTTCCTCTCCATTTCTCGTCCAGTTCTGCTCCTTCACTTCCCCACTTCTTTAAATTTTTCCCTTTTTCAACTTTCTTCCTTTGCAACTACTCTCTGCAAATCTTGCCCCGCCATCTTCCCTGCTGCCTGAGAGCCCGATCATCTCCACCGACCCACGAGGGTCCGCGGCTCTCGGATCGACCAAGGCAAACTCACTCCTGCTGCCCGACGAGAATCACTTCCTCTCGAGGCCTTCGATCGTCTTCTGGAAGACTTGGAAGCCCGAAGGGAACCGGATCCATCACATCATCCCGTCTCCGACATCATACGCCGTGAAGACTTTCCCCACCTGCCTGCGCCCCCCCCCCCCAAATTCCCTGCATCTCTTGCCCCTCTATTTCCGTGCCCCTCCCATCTCCTCATTTGCTCTTTCGTCCATATCTCTCTCTCCAACTTTCTGTTCCTCACTTCCAATCCTCGCTCTCACTCCCTGTACCATGTCGTACTATCGGGAAAGTGTGCGCGGTGACTACGACGACATCCCCGTCAAACGCTACGTCGTCGGTTCCGATGATCGAGATGATCGCCGCGACGACCACCGAGATGATCTAGTGATCCGCCGCAGGGCTGATCGCGACGAACCCCTGGAGGTCCAGCGCTACAAGCGTGAGGTGGACTACTTCCCCCCAGCACGTCGCTATGATGATGATTACTACGAACGTAAGTTGCCAGTTCCTTCAGGTCGGCAGGTCCGACAAGTATACAAATCCCTGGAAATCCTGGACAACCGCCTGGATACCCACCCCCACCCTCACCCCCATGGAAACCCCCCAGCCATTGTCCATGAACAGCGAGTAATTGTTCCTAAAGCCCGATATTCCAACCCCCGCGATTCCGACTGGGATATGATCCGCCGCTCCGAGGCCGATGACGACTACTACTATCGCCGCCGCCACGACGATCGCCGTTCTCGCCGCGATCTCAGCGCAGATGATTCCATTTCACAGAGAGGCCGCCGTGACCGCGACCGAGACTACAGCAGCGACGACAGCGAGACTTACTACCGCAGGGAAACCCGTGAGTATGATGGCGACCACCCTCATCGCCGCCGCCATATGGCCGAGGGAGCCCTCGTGGGCATGGGTGCTGCAGAGCTTGTGCGCAGTCGCAGCAAGCGCCGTGGTGACGATGTCAGCCATGGTATGAGCCACGCCGCGAAGACTGCTGGCGCTGGTGCTTTGGGTGCCGTCGCTGTGAATGCAGCAGGTCATGTCCGCGACTACTACCGCAGCAAGAGCCGCCACCGCCGTTCGCACTCTTTTGATGATGACCGTTCGTCTCGCCGTCACCGACACCGTAGCCGTGGTCGCTATAGCGGAAGCCGTAGTCGCAGCCGCTCTCACTCTCATTCTCGTGCGAAGACTTTGCTGGAGCTTGGTGTTGGTGCTGCTGCAGTTGCTGCAGGTGTGGCTGCTCTTCGCAATAACAACAAGGACAAGGATGAACGCCGCTCTCGCTCACGCAGCCGCTCTAAGTCTCGCGGTCGTGGTCTTAGCACCGCTCGATCAGAGAAGGATGGTGACCGCAGCATGTCACAGCGCCGAAAGCATATGCTTGAGGCTGGTGCTGCCGGTGCCGCTCTAGGTGGGATCGCCCAATACGCCAGAACCAGAAGTCAATCACGCTCTGGCAAGCACAAGCGTTCACAGAGCCGATTGAGACAGGCACTTCCAGCTGTCGTTGCTGGTCTGGGTACTGCTGCCGCCACTGGTCTCTACGAAAAGAACAAAGCCAGCAAGGAAGAAAAAGACGGCAAGGATGGAAAGAGCCGTGAGCGACGACGGACTCGTTCCCGCAGCCGTGCTCCATCCGAGGCATACCCTGACCCAAACAGGGATTCAGCAGGCCTAATTGAGTATGGCAACGGCGGTGTCAGCGGCAGCATTCCTGCGGACCATTACTATGGACAACCCACCAGCCCAGGTGCCCCATACTATTCCGATGGCGCTCGGTCTGGACGAAGCCGTAGTCGCAGCCGTGCCCGCAGCCGCGGACGCGGACGCTATACTGGCAGCCCCGATGAGTCCGACCGCGAAAGACGCCATGGCCACCGCAGCCGGGATGATCGAGACCAGGATCGGGATCGTAAGTTCGTTTTTGACTTTCCGCGCAATTACATGAGAAATTCCCTGCTAACAATGTATCAGGGTATGATGCGGGTGACCCATATGGCGATCTATATAACCCGGGCCCGTATCCCGAAGCACCTGTACCGCCTCAGCAAGCCGGCAACTACTATCCTCACACCAACACGTTCCCTCCACCGCCTCCTTCAACAACCAACCTGAACCCCAGTCCCAGTCCATACAACCCAGCTGATTACCCTCCGCCCCCCGGTGCTGCTCCTCCCTCGCAGCCATATAACTACGGTACTGCAGGCCAAGGAACAGAGACATACGCACCGCGGCCCCGGAGGGCAGATGAAAACGTGAGAACCAGCCCCACAGACGATCCCCGGAGGAAAGGTGGTGGGTTCATAGAACCTTGAGTATTGGGAAAGACAAGCCTGTTCTAACAGTCGCAATAGCACTAAGAAATCCCGAAAAACAAACGTCCGTACCGTCTCCTGAGGCCAACTCCCCCAAAAGCGTTGCTTTTGAGGTGAATAAGCCTGAGGATCGCGGCTACGAGACTGACGACAGCGCCGCCACGGAGAAACCTAGGAAAGGTTCTCATCATACTTCAGGACGTCATCGTCCATCTGTACCTCAACCAACTCGTCCAAGCCAGAGTACCTCAAATATCAACGCCCGTAACCCTCATCTCAGCCATGGGCCGACTGTCAGCTATGACTCGGAGTCAACTGAAGATCTTCCGGACCGGTTCGACAAGTATGGTCGTCGTCTGCCTCAAAACGACGACGTACGTGGCCGCACCATGAATGATCTTCTACACAAGTTCTCCCGAGTGTTCATCTAAGTCTATCGACTTCTGACTTTCGGCTTGACTTCATACATATACTGAGATTGGTGCGGGTGTATAGATTGGGGTTTCGTATATTTTTCATGGGCCGGATTTCTGCTTTTTGGAAACTTTTCCACATGTATTTGAATTCATATGCTTTATGCTTTATGCCCCTGATGTGCTATCTCTTTTTGACGCCTTTGTTACGCGATATGATTTGCTTTCCTCCTGCTACAATACTGGTTTTTTGTGATCTAGTTATGACCTGATGCCCACACTCAATGATGATGATTCATGACTTCAATCTATTACTTTCTGTCTAGACTTAGTCCCTTAGGAATGCCTTGTACTTTTCTCTCTTTAAAGAGCCATTTGGGTGAAAACATGCAATATTTCTTTCCTCAAGATCGAACCGTTGGACATAGCTGGATCCAGCGTACGCAAAAGAGTTACATCCCGCTCCAAAAGTCTGTGTACACAGGATACTTTTCGTACTTAAGGGCCAACTTTGACCCTTCTTATCTCCTCCAATTAAAATTCTAAAATTCTAAAATAGTTTATTTAGACAGATAACTCTTGAGATCTTCTATCTTTACATAGAAAATTCTTTTCGTAGAGTTCTAGTTTAAGAGTAATAAATGTTGAAAGTTCGATCGGGCCATAGTTAGTTAAGAGTTGAGGTGTTTCACCTATTAGCTTTTCAGAGCCTAACCACTCTACCAAAAAAATACCAAAAATATACAAAAATCTTTTTGAGCTTCTAATTACTCTAAATTATTTATTCCTATTTTAAAAAAAATACTATGATCATACAAAGTCTCAGAACTAAAGAGGGTGGAAAATGGCTCTTAATTATGTAAAAGTGCCGAGTGTACACAGACTTTTGACCAACTATGTAGCTATGCAAACTAGAAATGTCGCCAACATTCCTGACCAAGATCCCCACTTCTATTTTCAGAGGACAAGAGCTTGCTGCGTCACACTCATGATATAGGTGTGATGTGATGGATGATATGCGCTGCGAGAGCTCGGAGACACTGAGCTCTCGAAAAGGCGTGAGAGACGGCCAAAGCTCAGCTCTTCTCAGAGTGACGAAGTACTCTGCCACCCTTGTTTCATTGATACAATCTCTTTCCAGGTCGTCGTTATTGCACGGGTGGCATCTCTTCGCGTGGTCTGGGAGTTTTCGGTCACAGCGCACGCAAAACTTTCCTTGCGTGAGATAACAACTAGTATAATTCCTAAGAAGGAGATCCACACCTTGAATTAGAAGTTGTATAGTGTCGTGGAGACTGTTGATCCGATAAATCAAGTCCCCTACCGAACGTCAGAAACTCCCGTCCAGCGACATGTGGTGACCTTGGAAAGAGGGATGCTTACATTTGATAGAATCGGGCATCCTAGCCAGACCATCTGATTTATCCCATTCGTCAGAAAACGCAGGACGTAGGTCCTTCTGTGCTTTTGAGGTACACTCATCAAACATGTCCTTAGCGCGGAAGAAGTGTGCTGCGAGAATAAGATGTCCGAATTCTTCTGCTGAGCTTTTTGGTTGCTTTGATTGGAATCTATTGAACCAAGATGAAACCCATGGGCGGAATGCCTTCGTGCAATCATACTTATCACAGTGGAATGCAATAGAAACTAGGATCTTCACGTCGATGACCTGGTTTTCTTCTGGGTCTTCAAAATGGAGAACAGCAAGTAAAGCCGCCATTGCAGTACTGTCGTCGTCGGTCAAGAAAATTTCCAAACTTTTCTGGTCCGCCAGTTGTGTTCCTTCACGGAAGCTGGGAGTGAACATTTTTAGAAATACGTTAGACGCAAGTCCTAGCGCCTTTGATGAGACAAGAAAACGTCGGTGTGGGTGTAGGGGTTGACCTCCTATAGCAAGAATAACGTCCCCATCTGGGTCAAGCTCTTCTACTTCGGCTGGAGGACACTCAGAGTCTTCTGTGGACATATTTGGTGATATCGGCAGAGTGCGGTGCAGCATTTGAAGAGAAACTGGAGGTTGAGATTTAGAAAGACAGCTTTTCTCTCAATCTAGGAGTCTGGAGACAGTGAAGAGATGGTACAAGATAGAGAGAGAGATGGATTATGAATGGGGCCTAAGGGCAATTAAATTCTCTTTCCATGCAGTGGAATCCCCGATACAGGGAGGGAATATCCGCAGCAAACTTAGAGCAGTCCAATTTCAGTGAATGTCCGTCATAATGCTTTAAGCCAAATGGAACCTGCCCTTTCGTACCATATGCTCATCTTCTACCATTACGTTCCTACAGCGCGTCCGACAAACGGCAAGTTGCAGGAATATAACGGTAGAAGTATCCTAGAGAAAGAGAAAGGGGAACGAAAAGGGAGATAATCTCATATAGGCCAACCGTATCCTTTGCGGAAATTAAGGCTTCAACATTCTAAACCTACTAGAACTGATGTTTGCGTACTGTTTTCAGAATAACAGATAACTAATCATTAAGCCAAGGATCCTCAAGCAACTCCTTCGCTGTCTTCCTATCCTCAGGCCGCCATTGAAGCATTCCCCTCATGAAAGCTATAAACATCTCCTTATTCTTTCCGTCCAAGAACTCTTCCGACGTCTCCAAGCTAACACCCCCTGGGATATCTATGTCCGCTATCCATTTCCCTGAAATTTTGTCCTTAAGCTTTTGTCAAATAGTACCGAGCCGGAACAGAACACTTACCATCGTCTGTAAAGAACTCATGGCTCCGTTTCCCACGTTCAAGCATATCTGAAGGAGGTGGTCCTAGAAGGCCTATGACTTCAGCAAGATGTGCCCGTGTCGAGTACCCTTTTCCATCAGGGTCATTCCCGTAGAAAAGGTGTTTGTCCTCGAACAGATCCCAAACCTATTATTATCAGGTAGTCAGCACATGATTCCAAGTGCAGAAAATGAAAAGGGAAAGCATACCATGGCACCGACATTCCACATGTCAACTGGGTAGCTCCAATCAGTCTTCAGCATCACTTTCGGTGACCGGTAAACATTTGGCTGTGCATCATGGTTCCTCTTCTCGTCTCCCCGTACAGCAGAGCCAAAGTCACTCAAAACTGCGCGACCAAATGTTTTAGGCAAGTCAAAACGCCGGGAAGCGTACACCGGTCGACCATTGACTATTTTGCGCGGTGAAGGACTCTTCAGCTCAGCTTGGGTAAAGCTTTCAAGAATTGACTGGTCTTCGATTTCCTGCAGAATGTTATTGCTTTTAATATCTATAGAACTGTTAGCTAGGGCACCGAAATTCCACAATCAATGACGATGCAGTACCTGTATGGACAAGCTTGCATTCAGTGTGTAGATAGTCAAGCGCAAGAAACACTTGCATAAGACCAGCTTTGAGGAGATCTTTCGTGAACCTATGTTGAGGATGTCATTACAGAAGATCCCTGAAGCTTTCCCACATTGGGCTCTGGACAAGACACCGGTGATCCCCGTCCGGAGAAGGAATCGTGAAGATACCAAGTGCTTTCCTTATGTGAGTATGGCCAGGATGCTGTGAACTTCCTTGGTTTAGTTGCTTATAGATCTCGGACTCATCCAGATTGTCATTATCACGAGCGTATATTTTGAGTGTCACATATCGATGACCTCTTGGGTTTTCATGTTAGTGTTTGATCACGAAGAGTGGACCTGCCCAGACTTACTCAAGATCACGAGCGAGCCATACGGTTAACGTAGTGCCAAAACCAAGCTTTCCAACTATTTGATACTTAGAAGCAAGGACATCACCGATATTAGCGGGAAAGTACTTCCCCAGATCGAATGGCTCAAACCGTTCTTCTTCAAGCACCTGTGAGGGACGGACGATCTCAAAGCCGCCACTGGGAAAGATGATGGGGCTGGCGGGAGGTTTTCGAAGAACCTTTGTGGCCCATCTCAGGATGTTAGCCATAGAAGCCAGTCTTGATGAGATAAGGGAGTATAACAACAAACGTGACGCGAATTCAGGAAATTGCTCTACTGAGGTACGAAGGAGTATGATGACTCAGCATACAAAAAACAAAGAAGATCAAGGACCTCTGGAAGCAGACTTGTCTGTTCATATTCCTCATTGTACGAGAGAATTGGGTCATACCGGCAATCAATTGATATTGGCATGAGAGCCCAGTCATGGTACAAAAATGTTACAAACTACGACTTATCGACATAAGGTCCAATAGAGATGTCCGTGCAAGCTTATAGAGCACGGCCAGAATAGGTAATATTCGTATGAAGACATCTCAGTAGCCATAAGTAGGAAAATCGTAAAGTATGTGTACATGTGTCAAAAGAAGGAAACAAGACGACAGACAGCCATGTCAGCGATAGAAGGAGGACCGAAGACCCATCCTATCCATCCGGGGTCGTAACGCATAAAGCCTCGCCACAGGCGAGGGTAATTCCATAGGATCTGTACAGAGAAAAGGAAGGACGAGCATACCAAGGCCGAATAAAACACGAACCTTGAAGTGCTGTCCATCGACATTTCAACAGGAAGAAACGGCATGGGAATGGGTATACAAGGGGGTAAAAAGCAAAAATAGCCCATATGGACGAGGTAGGTCCAACGAGCCAGAAACAGGGCTTTTGGCTTCTTTTCTTATTACGCCAAGAAGAAAACCGGGAGATCCAAGGTAGATATAAAAGCAGAAGGGGCTGTCGTAAAAATGCAAATCATTCTATCGCTAAATGGGGGAGGTAAAAGAGAAAATCCAGTGCTTATGCCGTAAACTGTCGTTTAGAGAGTCGATCCTGCGTGGTCGCAGACTCGAGATTCGCGGAGTTCGCGAGGCGGAGGGAGGGGGGTAGGGTTGATTTCTTGAAAGAAATCGTGGCAGTCTCGTTGCTTGGCATCTTGTTATCAGGGCCGTTGCTTTCGTCGTTGGGAACGACCTTGATCTTGGAATTGACTGTAGCCGAGAAGTAACGGGAGCTGAGCGGGATCTGGTACTTGATCACACCTCGCGCGATCAAATCGAATGGGTGTTGAAGCACTCGCTCCCAGCGCTCAGTGCCACCTTCTTCAGTCTTGTTGCCAGGGCGTGGAAGACGGATTTGCCCCTTTGAAGTAGATGGACTGCTGCTCCAAGGCGAGGCTTCAAAGGAAAGCGGGGAATCGAAATGGAACACCCGACCAAGAAGCATTGTCTGGGAATCGCTTTCAGGGTCATCGATAGGATCGGTACCATGATCAACGCCACCGCCTTTGTTTTTGCTTGCCGTGGGTGAGTCCTTGGACATTGCATCTTCGACGCAATCCATATTTCCCAGGCAACGGACAATCTGAGAGAATTGCCAACGGCGTTTGCTCTCCTTGACGCGTGGTAGAGGGAACTTCTCTAGCTCATCCGAGCCGTGCTCACGCCAGAACTTATCGGTACCGACATAGCGACTGCGAGCAAAGATGTTGAGATCGGTGTCGTCGATTGTCAAGGGGAAGATATTGGGATTAACAGCCTGGACGTTGAGATCGAGCATGAGTTCCTGCTCAGACGCGAGAACGTTCTGGATATTGACGACCTGGACATCCAAGAGGGTTCGAGTAGCGGCGATGATAAATGAGGATACACCACCAGCAATGATAACAAGTAGTAATAATATGATGATACATGACCCGTAGCGAGAGAAGTAACCACGCTGTCGCTGAGCCATGTACTCCATCTGCCGGAGACTTGTGCTGTTTGGACGCCGTCCACCACGACTGCGAGGCGGACGAGGAGTGACAAGGGGCGTTCCTTCGTCGTCAGCACCCTCGGCATCAAAGTCAAAGACATCGCCTGCCTTTTTAGTGCTACCAAAAGTCCTATAGCCTGCGCTTGCACGAGGACTAGTCCGCGCGTGCTGCCGATTGCTGCCAGTGACATGGCGCGGTGATTTGGGCTGGTGTTGTTGAGGGAATGGCGAGTTACTGTCGAAGAGAGACTGGTATCCTGCACCGTTGCCGCGATGAGAACGGTGCAAATGCCGTGGGGTGACGGTCCCAGACGCGTTGGTATTCCGAACGGCATCTCCGTCAACAGATTCACCATCCATGCTACCATTGTAGGGGTTATTGGTGAATTTCATGCTGCGTTTGCCAGTAACGCTGTGGTTTCCATCTCTGATAGCTGCAACTCTGATAGGTCGTTGATCTGCCTGGCTGACCATCGAGGTTGCGCTTGGTGTCCGAGAGTGATAACGGCGTTGGCGAGCGGGGAAAGGATCCGGTGGATTTGATTCATAGACAAAGGTCTCGTCAGAGTCAGAGACATCAGCTTCGTCCACCGCACTAGCCACCTTAGCCTCAAATATATCAGCTTTGCTAGATGTAGGGCCAGTAGGAGGGTTGATTCGGCGCTTCTTAGTGTTGCGCTCTTTGCGAAGCATCCGAATAGTTTCTTCCGACGCTCTGCTTCTGAGAGGAGCCTGTTCAGTTCGACTGACGCTCCCTCGTTCGCCGCGTTCGCCAGAACCAACACCCAAAGATACTTGAGGAATGGAGTTCACTGTCTCTGTCTCCACAACCATATTGCGAACAGATCCGTCAGCAGGTTTGCCTCGCGCGCCAGCGCTGAGAGACGTTGTCGATCGCTGCGGCATGATGGTCCTAGTTGGCTTCGTGGTTCCCGTGGCATTAGAAGGCTCCTCATCTTTGGTCCCTGAGCTTCGATTACCACCACTATCACTGCCACTTTCAACATTTTGCTTTAAAGCTCGAGGAGTAGGATCTTCATCGATCGTGTGTAACCGTGAGTCATCCGGAGTACTTGGTTTGAGAATAGTCTCGCTGGAAGGTGTTGATGGGTTGCTAGCCATTTCTTGAACGGTTTCCAGGGGTGGCCCTTGTCCACTGGGCCCCCTCGTAACCGCACGAGGAGCGCTTCGGTCCACTTGTCCATGCTCTTCCGGCGATGACAGAGAAGTCCGTTTAAGAGATGTGTTGGGAGGTGTAGACTCCGAATCTGTGCGACTGTTTCCCGCCCGTAGTGGCATATTAGATTTCTCTGGACTGAGAACATTTGTCGAAGAGTCGGTAGAGGTCGGGGGAGAGAGAACGGGAGTGTTATCGGCATGTGCCGATGCACGCGACGTTGACGGTGTTGTAGGGAAAGCGCTGGTAGAGGGAGACTGGCCGTTGGCAGACAATCGAGTTGGACTGGGCTGGTCCTGGCTGCTCTTTCGAGACTGGGAGCGCACTCTGCCAGCAGTGGACGAATTGACAGTCCGTGAAGATGTTCGGATCGGAGAGGATTCGCGGGAAGAAGCAACGGAGTTTGAGATGGAGGGTGGTGCAGAAGCGATAGGGAACTTAGGCACCTGAGTCATGCCCTGCGAGGAGTGTTTCCTAATATTCGGGCGAGGTAGATCAATCATGATGCGTTCTGGGGCCAACTCATGATGTGTGGTAGCCGACACAGTCTCTGAATCCTTGGCCCCTCTGGTTCGACCAGAGCCGCCGTTGAGGTAAGGCGGCCTCTCGGACTCCGCAGCCATGGTCGCTATCGAGTCGGGATAGGCTGACGCGATGCAGACAAGTCAGGAGACCCGAGAGGATGCCGGGGAAGGTTGGGCAGATACGTAGTCCCAAAGGGGGGAACAAAAAGCAATGTGCAGCGTCAGGAATGGAGATGTCGAGAAGTATGAGACGCAGTGTTGGCAGTGCGGTCACAGACGAATGAGGGCTTGCCGCGGTGCTTAGCGGCGATGCGCAGAAGACCAGGTTTGTTACACGAGCGACTTAGCGGCAAGAGGAATAGCCGAAGCGCACATGCTGATGATCAAGAGCGCGGAGACGAACGGTGGACAGTCTTAGGTGCAGGTTGGGCGTGGAAAGGTGGGCATGGAGGATCGGAGAGGTGATGAGGTGTGATGCGGGATTCAAGACTGAAGCAGGAAGGTATTGGCAGGGCGATCGGACAGATCAAGCAGCGCACACATCCGCGTGCTTTGTGTCCGGGGGACCAAGCAAGAACGTCTAGAACAAGGTGGTTCCCTCGATGGGCGACGGTGGTTGGTGGGAATGGGGGCGACGGGGGCTGCCGATCCGGGTCAACGTTTGGGCTAAGACTTGTTTTCTTGCTCGGACAAGATGTGGCGCCCGCCTGGAAAGGCCTGCAGAGATGTCGGTGACCAAGACCTCGGAGCAGGCTTAGGCTGACGAAGAGAGGGTCAGGGCCGGCACCGGCAGGAGAACCAATGACTGGTGCCCACGTCAGGATCGAAGGGGCGGGCCTTGGGCTGCAGGGGGAACACGCGGTCAAAGGGTCTAGAATGGAGAAGCAAAATGCAGCCCTGGGTGCTTTCGAGAGGGGAAAGAGGAGACTTTGAACAAACTCAAGGCACAGCAGGGACAAAAAGACAAAAGGACGAAGTTGGCAGAACAAATCCGGGGATGCGTGAAACGGCCGGATGACGCAGCGTAAGAAACTGCTCGGTAAGAAAACAGGGCGTCGGCGGCGGATTTCCAACCGTTTCTAATATTATCTTCCCGGTGCGCCGTGGCTGCCGTAAGTTACGCCGTATCCACATTACACGCCAATGACCTCATCACTATGGCCATATGGCCATCATACTATGGCCGACGCCTTTGGTGTATACAAGGTAGTCAGGACTGGTCTTTTTGCTGGGATTTGAGGCAGAACGAGAAGAGAGAGAAAAAACCAAAAAGTGCACTCGTCTGGAATCGAAACGGCGGCACCCAAACGCCTATGTACTTCAAGTCCGGCTCCTTGAATGCCTCTTTTGCATCGCGACGGCAAGGCAGGACTTGACCAACAAACTATATTCAACACCCACACCATAAATATAGTAATATACAGTTTTAATTTATCTCACATATCAAAAGAGTACATATTCTTCTACTATAAGTAGCAAATAAAAAACAAACCCCATTACAGGATCTGAGAACCCCCGGACTCCAGGTTGGACCCTGAAGTACCGGGATGCCACCCACCCCCCAGTTGCACATCCGCTCAGTCCCAGGCCTGGTTGCCGCCTGAGATAAGGGTAATGACCGAGATATCATGTTTCAACCTTGGGGTTAGTCCCCTCTTGCGAGGGGCCCGTCATGGGTTTCCACTGGACCATCTGGACGCGCTTGTTAGCAAAATTCAACGTTTGCTCGTGATGTGTAGCATACTTTGGCGATTCTGACTAACCAACGATAAACAAGCTGCCTACTTAGGTGATCTATGGACACTCTCTATTACTATTGATTCCTCTAGTCTGTATCTGGCCTAGGAGGTACGAATAGCAATCGGGCTCCGTCGACACGGTCCGATAAACGGCGACTTGGAGCCGGTTATACAAACTCGGAATGGCTTCGCACTAAGTACAAGACACCCGAGTACCTTTGGAACGGTGAGCCCGGGTGTCTTGTAGACCCGCTCGTTGCTGGAACAACTACACTAGCATGCACTAGCAATTCATCTACAATAAAAGTCGGTGAGGGCATCACCCCTAGCGTGAGACCGGCAGGGAGAAGGATTAAGAAGGATTAAGACTTTGAATAGATAGAGGGCATAACACCCTATTGGTATATACAAAGAGACAGCCGAGTCGAGTCGACCGAGACCCAGAACCCCCACAAAAGCACATGCAGACCCGTATATTGTCATGATATCCAAACGCCATCGCATGCTCATCTGAACCACACCGTGTACCCAGCCAGAGAGATTATCTATGTATTGACAAAAGAAAAATGGATATTATCAAGAACCAAAGCCGAGGGCGAGCCATCGGCTCGAAACCGGAAAGCAAACTTTTAAACGATGTTGTAGACCCGCTTGGCGATAACAAATGACAAGGTTGCGAAGACAAACAGTCCGGCAGTAACTGGTGGAAATGTTAGATGTCATCGGAATACGAGGCAAAGACAGGGATATCAAGCCACTTACTCGACCAGAACCAATTCAAGTTTTCGACATCTTGCCCAGGCACCTTGACGTTCATACCCCACATACCACAGATGATATTCATGGGGAGCACGATCGTACCCAAAACTGTCAACTTTCCCAAGACGTCGGCAGTCTGCTCCTGGCGCTCGTTCATCAAGATGTTAATTTGCGCCAGATAGTTGGAATGTGCTCGAGATAGAATCCTGCATGAATATCTCGTTAGTGCTAGTCCGCGGCATGCAATGGTAGCCAACGTACGTCTCGTAATGTGTCAAGTTGCCCGTCATGGTCATAATGTGATCCTGAATATCACCAAGGTACAACCCAATCTCAGATTTCGGTGCCACTTCCCACTGCTCGTTGCAGCGTTTAGCGAATCCCTTAACGACATCCGCCTTATTGCTGAGCAGTCGATAGAGTCCCATAACCTTCTTCCGGCATTGTCCTACACGTCGTAGCATCTCTCCGGGACCAAAAGATGGCACCAGAGTATCATCATGAGATCCTTCCTTATTAGAGGTCGATGAATGCATTTGCATAATCATCTCATCAATCTCGTCGACCTCGTCTTCTATAGCTTGAATCAAAGGACCAAACACATCAGTAATATCGTCGATGAGCGCGTACGAGATCCAATCAGAGCTCAAAATCAAATAATCCATCAGCTGGCGAATGCGCCGCCGCACATTAGCTGGATGCGGCGTCTGAGAGAAATGGAAAGAAAGCACACCCTCCCGGAACACAACAACATACATGTTGACGGGCTCGAGGTAGTCTTCGCTGTTACGATCTTGCTCGAAAGTGCGGTAGTTGACAAAGTAGTAGCTGCGGAAAAGCTCGACCTTCTCACGAGCTTCCTGCATCATGATATCCTCTGCTGTCAATGCGTGGATTCCGAATGCCTTCGCAATTACACGCATCTCTGCATCTGTTGGAGATAGCACGTCTAGCCAGAAAGTAGGCCGAGGCCCGTATCGCTTAGGCTTCATAGCGACATTGGAGACAGATGGTGAAATTTCGCGATGGGAGGGAGGTCGGCTCTCCAGTATTGCTGATAATCGATCTTGCGTTTTGTTTCCATTTGGCGCAGTTGAGGGTTGCTCCTGGCCATTACGCTCCAGAGGTGGTGCCCATGAGGCTGCGCCGCCATCTGTCGTTGGATGGGAGTCGGGGTGTGGTGCTCCTCCGCGGAGACCTAAACCAGCAGGGTGGCCAGCGTTGTGATGATCGGCAGCCCAGTGATCGTCTTCATCCTCATCTGAAGAGGAGTCTTCCAGTTCTGGTGGATCTGGGATAAATAGATCCCGGAAATTACCCCCAGGCTGAACCAACTCAGATATTGTCTGCGCATGGATAGTGCTCTGGAATTCCTCGTTGAAATACGTGAAACGATAAGGAGCATCGTCTTCCTCGCGGCGCCATGTTTTGTACTGAGGCCGTAGTCGCCCTTCAATCAGCATTGGCTCGCTGATCTTCTTCACGCGCAGGTCACCATTCCGATCCTCTTTCTCCTCGCGACTCCATTCTTCCAGAACCGAAAGATCTGGCCATTGTCGATGCCTCCTCCGCCGCCGCTCCCCAGTCTCGTCTCGTGATATCCTAGGACCTTCATCGCCCAACTCTGAGATTTGCGTTGGAAAGCAGACGTCTTCCTCCACTGGTAATGCAACTGTGCGGCGCCGACGGAGTTCCTGGGATGATAAGGGTTCATTTGGTGATGCAGGTTCAGATCGGCCGTGTGGTGAAGTACCGCCCTCAATATTGATCAATGTATCGTTAGGTCGACCAAGGGAGTCTCTGCGGTTTTCTATTGACCATGCGGAAGGAAAGTCGAACTCAACCCCGGTGACCACCGCATCATCGTAATTCATCTCCGGGCCCTGTTTAGGGGACCCGGGCATTGACGGCGGGTTGTTCACATCGTAGTCACGGTCTGCGTCTTGAGGGAAGTATGATGTGCTGTGACTTGGAGAGCATTGCGAGGAAGGTGTCTGGGCAGAAGGTCGTCGTTGTCGGCCTGAGAGCGGACTGTTGCGAGCGTCCGCTCCGTAGCGGGCGAGCCCTGATGTGTTGCGGACTAGTGGTGTGCGGTCATTGGCATCCGATCCATCGCTATCATCATCAAGGCGATTCTGTGAGCGTCCACCCGTGGCGCTGTTGCGAGGCCGAGACTCGTTGGACCGAAAAGCGTTGGCGAGAAGCGAACCGGGGCGGAACGACGAAGGAAGCCTGCTATCTCGACGAGAGCGCATCATCGGCTGATCTCTATAGATTGAATAAGGGCATTAGAGATTGACGATCCTTCAGTGCAGAACATGCTCATCTTGCAGGAAATCAAGCTTACCGATGATCCAGCAGGGCATCGCTCTCGATGCTAGTGTGGCTCAGGTTATTGCCTAATTTGTAAAACGGCGGACCCTCCTTTGATAATGGCCGATCGCCTTCCATCGAGTCTCTAGCATCACCGGTTCCAGACGAAGTAGCTGGACGGTCGAGCGAATTCTCCTGGGTGGATGCAAAGACCGCCTGCTGGCGATTGCGGGGTCGTTTGTTCTTCTTTTTGCGCTTCTGGTTCCTGGAACGATTTCCGCCATCGGGCGCAGGGGTCTGCGAGCGGGACCCGGATGACATGGCCGGCGCATCCTGAGCCGCCGCGCCCATTGGGCCATTCCCGGATCTGCTATCAGTGGAAAGTGGGTAATCGTGGTGGTGACTGCGTTTGCCTGCACTCGATGATGAGGCGGGTGGTCGCGAGGCGCCCAGACCGCTGCCTGTATCTGGCTGGTCCATCACTGCGTAAGCTCTGTGATCGATCGCAATCGGAGAGTTCGTGCTGGACTGCAGGCGGGAAAGGGGGGAAAAGCGCAGATTCAGACCAGGCACTGATTAGTATTGGTTGGCAAGGCCGCTTTGTTCGATTAGAGCGGGCCAGTGCTTTAATTTCGGAGCTGCAATTTAGCTGGCTTGGCTGTCCGTGTCAGCACAGTTGAAGCGATAATTTCTGGCCTGCCTGAGCTGGTCATGTTCAACAACGTGGATCAGCGGCTAGTTGCAGACTCGATAGCTCCAGCAAACTCGAGCCGGCCACTGCAGATGACGCGCGTGGCAGGACAATGTGCAACAGGGGACGATCGCCGCAAGACGAGCAGATGGTCCAATAAGAACACCGACCACGAGCAATCAAAGAAATGATAGAACGAAGACGCAGCTTGAACAACGAAGCAGATCGTACAAGAATAGCTAGGAAACCAGAAATGAAGTTCCTGGGGCGGACGAAGAGCGCATTTCCTAAACCGGAGGGATGAGGTCAGCGAGATGGTCAACCATGGATTCGACTTTTTGGTTGACAGGCAGATCAGGATGGACTAATAACTTTAAAGAATGGAATATCCTCTCCATGGAAACAAGCATAAACTATACAGATTAAGTTGGCTGTCCCAGACTCTACGTGCGCGGTACCTGTCTATGCGAGTGGCGCTGTAGAGCGCAGAGGATGGATGTTTGGATAGTAGAACAATTGATTCTATTACGGTAATATGTCAGAAGTACAAGTCATCACTTCATCAGACATCAAAGATAGTAAATACATGTCCATTGGCCATATCTTCCGAACAAAGATGGAATGAAAAGGCAAAGTAAAAACATGAAATGAAAAGAAGATAAAAAAACAAGAACAAAAAGAAATAATAATACTCCATACGACCCGGAACCACACCAGAGAAAATAGAGACCGAGGAGAAGGATACAACGCCAGTGCCGTGGCACTTATAAGACAGATTAGATAGAAGGAGATAGATCATGGGGACGCAATACGATCGGAGTGTGACGCCTCAAATCGGATTGCTACCCATATCCATAGTGTATGCGGAAGGAGCCATGGAAGGAGCCACGCTGTGGACAGACTTGCTGGCGTCGAAAGACATTCGGTCGCCGCTCATCATGCGAGAGAGCTTCTTATCCTTGCCAGGTCGAGCAACAAGGACCTGTGCAGGGCAGACGACTTCCTCTTCATCACCCTCGCCCACATCGTCGCCCTTTTTGACGACAAGTGGGAAGAGGACGATGCGAACAACGGCTTGTTGTGTTTCCAACTCCTCGTTAGAAGTGGTTTCACCGCTGCGTTCGTTCATCAGCGATGCGTTGAAGAAGACTTGGCGAGCAAGATCTCCATTTGTGTCGTATTCAGGCTGGAGAGGGGGGAGCATGATAAACTCCGCAAGTTGAGTTCGCATCTCCAGAGAAAGGGAGACGGCAATACGTAACACTTTTCGAAGTGACTCCAAAAGTTGGGGTTCTTTGTTGGATGGAGGTGGGAGGACACGGGACAGTGTGTCGAAGATTTCCAAAGCGACAGCTTCAGTGTCATTTTGGCGTTGGGAGGCGAAAGCAGGGCGACGCGAGAGAAGCGTCAATGTGGTAGCACGCCAGCGGTTGACTGCGCGCTTCGGACCAACCTCTCCTAGCTGCTTCTCCAGCGACTTGAGCTTTTGGCGCTGTTCTCGGTCCATTCCGAAAAGGTATCGTGTGAAGATGTATTCCCACACCATTGTCATGACGACTGACATGAAAACGTCACGTCGGCGCACACGATCACCAAGGAAAGCCTCGGAGTCAGAGCCATCGAGGAGTGCATTGTCAAAGCGGTCGGTGATCTTTTCATCGTTCACCTCACTGAGTGAGCGGCAGCGAAGATTGTCAGAGTACTTGGAAAAGCGAAGCACCCATTGCTGCACGTGGCCGCAGAGCTTTTGGCAGGCGGCATCGAAGTAGTCCTCGTCATGGAAGACAAGGGCATTGTCATTGACAGTTGCTGAGATTTGCTGTTGGAGCTCTTGTACCTTGTCGCGGGCAGCTTCCAACTCTTGGCGGAGACGTCGCAATTCTGCATCTTTTTGCGCCAGGGCTGATTTAATCTCTTGACGGACACGATGCTCCATCTGAGCGGAGAGCTCATCGTGTTGCGACCGTAGGTCATCCAATGCGCGCGACGATGAATCACGGACAGTAGTGACCTCCTCGGCATGGGCGGCAGCGAGGGCTGCATTAGATGCAGCCAGACCCTCGTTCTCCTGCGTCAACCGCGTGACTTCTTTCTGGAACCATTCCACCGAGTTCTTTAGTTGTTCCACTTCGGCTTCCTTGTCACGCAGATCGCCGCCCTTGAGGTTGAGGGCCTGATCGCTCTTGCGACGAGCGACGCTAGCATTGCGCAAGCGATCCTCAGCTTCATCACGAGCGGCGGCAAGTAATCGATTATCGGAAATGAGTTGGTCGAGACGGGATTCGAGATCTTGCAGTTGCTGCATGCTGCGGCGGCGGCGGACACTGGGCGGTCGGCTGGGCGACCGCGGGGAGTTGGGAGTTTCGCCCCATCCCTCCTTGGGAAACATTAGTAAACAAACAAACAAAGCAAAATTCGCAAATATGCGAAAATATGTATGAAAGGAAAAAATCAACTTACATAGACATCCGACATATTTTTCAGTGGGCCTTTGCCCTTGTCGGTGACGGGGTCGTAAGAGGAAGAAGAGGGGAGCAGATCCAGATCGGAAGTAGGAGGCTGGGAAGGCGAATCTAGCGCACGACTAGCCCCCCGCAGATCACTGCTGGTGCTCCGATTCGTGCGACGCAATTTGCCCTTGCTACTGGTTGGTTTCAACACGGGCATCCCCTGCTCGGGGGTTTTAATGGGTGACTCGTTGTTTTGCGCCCGCAGGTTTTCTTGACTTCGTCGCGCCTCTTCATTTTCTGGAGTTGGCCACTTCTCCCGCGACAACGCATTGTCGGTAAATTTTCGCACAGGTGTAGCAGGTCGGGGTAAGACATGTTCAGGCTTGATCTCCAGACGAGGAGTTCTGTGCTTGCTCGATCGGTCCACATCCCCTGGTTCTTGCTCCGCAATAGTATCCAGTGGAGTTCGGGGACGAGAGAGGGATTCATGCTCTCCAACAGGACCTCCAAAGAGAGATCGAGGGGGCGACATGTTGTGCGTAGCAGGAATAGGAGATTCATCTAGGCTCCAAGTGCGAGGGGTCTGCTGATGTCGCCCATGAATGACAGATGGCGCTCGGCGCAATCCACTCGGCTGTTCATTGTCTGCGTGGGATTGCGAAGGAAGGGGATGCCGTGGCGAAGAAGGGTCTTCAGTTCGAGTAGAAGGGGATGAACTAAAGAGCATTGACGATCGCTCCTTCGATTCAGAATGCATTGGCAAGGGCCAGAGCTCTCGTGTGAGCTTCTCGCTTTGCATGGGAAGATCCGGCTCGCGAGGA
Organism: Tympanopsis confertula; assembly: GCA_026745395.1. NCBI lineage: Eukaryota > Fungi > Ascomycota > Sordariomycetes > Coronophorales > Scortechiniaceae > Tympanopsis > Tympanopsis confertula. Next base: position 908,412 of record JAOYNU010000005.1, on the reverse strand, counting down.
GAATCTTCTGTAGCGATGAAGACATCCTCCATAGGCACATCCTGCGTTGTAGGCAGGGCATGAACGCTCTTGGGAGTCTCGATGGGAGTCTCATGAGTAGGTTCAACGATTTCTTTGGTTTCACTGGTCGCGTAGAGAGGTGCTTCCGAGACGGGGATCGCAATATCGCGATTCGCTTCCAAGTCCACTGCATTCTCTTCCTCAGCACTATCTTTTAGCGACGATGATGACTGCTTGACAGCAGATCGTTTAAACCCTCCACGAGGCAAGTCGGGGAACAGCCCTGCCAGTTTAGAGCCCCCTGGAGTTGTTGTCCGTTCAGGTGGCTCTGTCTCGACCTCACGGGGAGCTGGAGCTGGAGCTTCCACTGGCGGCTCTGGCTGAACCTCAACAAAAGACTCAAGATCCTTAGGCGACTCGTCTGTCGTCACTTTGGTTGGCTCATCAAGACCAGACTTCTTTTTGTTTTTCTTGTTTTTCTTGCTTGACGGCATAGACCAAGTCGCCTCTTCAGCCGGCTCTTTGCTCTCGAGTCTTGCTTCCATCAATGCTTCGGGAATAGCTGATTCGTCATACTCTTCAATAGCATCTGTAGTAGGAGTAGATGCTATTGGCTCAGCCTCGAGAGTTTGATCTTGCGAAGGTTCAGGCTGGTCTGACTTGTTTTGATCCCAGTCAATCGTAGGCCACTCTTCATCATCCTGAGTTATCTCTCGCTCAGTAGAAGCTGGAAGTTGAATAGTCTCATCGACGGGGAGTTCTTTGTCCATTGAGACTTCATCTTCCGAAATAGCCACAGGAGCTTGGCTTGCTTTTTTGGCTTTCTTCGCAGCTTTCTTCGAGGCCTTTCGTGAAAGTGGAGCAGATTCTTCAACGGCCGGAATATCAGCAGGCTGTTCAGTGGCGGGCTGCTCAGTGGCGGGCACAACATTAGGCTGAATTGGCGATTCTGATGCTGGCTCTTGCACCGGCTCGGGTTCAGTAGCGGCTTGAACCTCTTCGGATGGCTCAGACTCGACCTGCTCAGGAATCTCGACAACAGGGGGCTCGATTGATGTTGAAGGCTCGGCTTCAGCAACAGCCTCGCTGTCCTTGATGGATGGCTCTTCTTGAAGCGCCTGCTGTTTGGCCTTGCGCTTCTCCTTCTTTGACATTTTTCTTGTCACAGCCGTCACAACCTCTGGCTCGTCAATGTTCTCTTGTAAGATGTCCTTTGTAGAATCTTGGTTGACGGGCGTTTCATCGACAGGCTCTTCAGCCTTGGCAGAGAGATCATGATCCTGAGTTTCAAGAGTCTCTTGGCTGGCTGGCTCAATTGCTTCTTCGGCGTGGTTGTCGGACAACTCGTGAAGAGTATCATCGGCAGGCGAAAGAGCTTCGGACTTTTCGATTAACTCGAACTCATCGGACTGCTGGTCTTCCATTTCCTTGACGGGCTCCTCAGGCAAAGTCACAGCCTCATGCTCCATAGGAGTCGGTTCGACTTCTCTCGTCTCTGGAGCAATGGTCTCCGACTTATGGTCGGCCTCAACTTGTTCTGTCTCGAGCGGGATATCCCCTTCAGCGGGCGTGGCATCTTGTGGGGAATCATCCAGATCAAGCGATGTCTGCTGAGATTTCTTGGCCTTCTTCTTAGCTTTGCGTTTTTCCTTGGCTGAGAGCTCGACGGTTGGGGGCTCTGAAACAATTTCCTCGGTTTCCGCCGTCTCATTTGAGACGTCTCTAGATTCAACTTCTTGCTCTGGGAGTTCGGGAGCCTTTGCATGAGCTTCTTCGGCGGCCCCAGACGTCTCGGGAAGCGTAGGTTCGGGTGCAGAAGTCTCACCGAAAGCTTCGGTTGAAGGTTCAGGCTGGCTCACATTTTCCGGTGCAGCATCTTGGTCAGCCGTGGTCTCAACGTCTTCCGAGGGAACTGGATGTTCGGGTTTCTCTTCTTCGATTGCGACGGCAGCGGCAGCGGCAGCGGCAGCGGCAGCGGCGGCGGCTTTCTTGGCTTTCTTGCCCTTCTTTTTGGAGGAAGTGGGCTCTTGAACTGCCGGCTGCTCCTCGGGCTCCTCAGGCTCAACCTGGGTTTCTTCCTGTGTCACAGGCTCCGTATGAGACAATTCAACCGGGGGCTCAGCTTGCGGGATGCTAACTGAATCAGACACAATCTCTTGGGCTTCATCAGCTGGTTGCTCTGAAGCTTCTGGCTTGGAGTCGTCTCCACTCAAGGGTTGCGGTTCTTCAGCGAAAATCTCTCTGGGGCTTGTTGGGGGAGCCTCTTCGCTGATTTCCAAAGGCTGTGATTCGGGTTCGGCCGGCTTTTCGTCAATGCGTTTGTCACGATCTTCCTCTGTTGAAGTTACAGGCTCGGTCACTTCAGTTGAGTCAACACCGGCATTGTCAGCTGATTCCAATTCATCTTTAGCCTCGGCCTTTTCGTCAGCCTGCTGGGCAGCCTTTCGAAGCCGTTTCAATTGCTTCTTGCTAAGACTCCGTGATGGCACCTCGCTGGCAACATCGGGCGTGGATTCCTCGACAGTGTTTGCCTCCTGCGACTGAGTTGGAGGCGGTGACACAAAGTCTTCGATGGCCTTAGGCTCAGGAAAATCAACAGTCTCTTGGAATTGATCATCGGGGGTTTGTTCGAGAGGTTGATAAGTGGTGGGAGGCGTAGCGTCCAAAGGTGGCTCGACTGCAGGTGTTTCCTTGTGATCGTCCTCGCTGGTGTTAACAGGCAAAGAATCTGGCTCGTTGATGGCTTCGCCAAGTTGCTGTTCCGGAGGGGGTTGCTCTGATTCAGGCTGTTCAGCAGGTTGCTCAGGTTGGTTCAGTTCAATAGACTGCTCCGGCTCGACTGGCTGCTCGACTGGCTGCTCCGGCTCGACTGGCTGTTCTGGCTCAGCGGGTTTCTCTGCCTCGATAAGTGCTGCAGCTCGGGCTTCTTCTTCTTCCAACTCTTTCTGCCTCTTCTCCTTCTCTAGCTTTTTCTTCTGCTTTTTCGATAGAGGCTGAGAGAATTCGGCGGCGGGTTTTTCAATCTCAGCAGCTCCAGTTTCCTCCACTGCTTCTGTCTCTTGCTGTAAAGCGACATCTTCCACGGGTGGTTCATCAGATGTTAGGCTTGTCTCTGCCACCTCGTTCTCCTTCATTTCAACAACATCTTTCTCCTTCTCATCCACCTCTTTTTCTTCATCCTTCTCTTCTCCATCCTTCTGTTCTCCAACCTCCTCTTCTCTAGTTACATGCTCCGGGTCATCCCTATCTGTCGTTTCCAAAATCTCTTTCGTAACATCATCAGTGACCACTTCATTCTCCTCCGTCGTAATTGGCGCATTTGCTTCTTCCACAGCCGGGGCTGTAGTGTCTTGCTCCTCACCAATTTCCTTCTCTAACTCGCCAGAATCAAACGAACGCTCAAGCACGGGTTGGGGAGAAGGATCAGAAGGAAGAATCTCAATCTCGGGCTGCTCTACCTGCGAAGATACGATGTCATCAGTCGAAGTCAAATCTTTTGCCGAGGTTTCAGGCGTTTCAATGTCGTGGGACTGATGTTCTTTACCGTCGTCATCTTCCGCAGGCGAGGGAGCCGTCACGGGTCCAGAAGGTCCAGTGGTATCGAGATCGGCAGTTTGCTCAGTGACAGGCGTTGCGGGAGATTCGGCCAGGGCATCGTCGGTATCGCGAACCTGAGATTCACGCTTTTTCGCTTTTTTCTTTTCTTTTCGACGTTGGGCAGCGGTCATCGGCTTGTCGAGGTCGGCTGCAGGCTCTGTGTTGTCTTGTTGTGTGTTGTCATTTTCGGGTGCCGGCTCGTTGGGTGGGAGGCTGGAATCTGTCTTTTCCTGTTCAAGAGACTTTTCAGGCTCAGCGATTGTGTTTTCCGGTGCGGTATCAGCGGCATCTTGAGGTCGAATGTCTGTTTCATCTTGGGTTTTTTCAGGGACGTCGACATCGAGTGGCTTTGCGACGTCAGTCTCCTCGGTAGGGGGCACCTCCTGTACATCTGGCTGGGAAACCTCCTCTTGTGCTTCCGCGGGGATGTCCTGCTTCTCGCTCTCGGCAGGGGTAGGGTCTTCAGCCTGGGTTGAGTCCATAGACTGGGCATTCTGCTTTTTCTTGAGTTTTTTGAGTTGCTTAGAAGAGAGCTTGACCTCTGGCGCTGACTCTACAGGCTCCTCGGCTGGAGCTGAGGGCTGATCGAGTGTCGCAGACTCTTCTGGTTGAACCTCTTTAGATTCTCCATCCTCTGTGTTGATAGGCTGCGTCGGGATTTCATCAGAGGGGGCGGGAATTTCTTGACCTGTAGGCTCTTCAACGTTTGCGGGCTCGGCTTTCACGTCTGTAGGCTCTTCAGGAGACACTTCTTTAGGAGCGGAGTCTGCGTCAAGGGAAGGCTCCTCGGGCAGGTTTGAAGATTGAGTGGCGTCCTCGGTGGAAGGGGGTGCTTGATCGTCCTTGGCTATCTCAGCGGGAAGCTCTTCGTCGATAGACTTGCCCTTCTTCTTCTTGTTCTTCTTTTTCTTGCTCTTAGAAGTGCCAGTTTCTTCTTCGGCCTCTTGAGATTGTTCAGGCGCGGGAACTTCCGAAGTTGAAGCAGGTTCCTCCGACACATCCTTGTCAAGCGGAGGCTCCATAGAGGGTGACTCCTCAGATTGAGCAGCAGGCTTCTCTTCGCTTGTCTCAATGGGAGAAACTAGTTCGCTTTCAGGTTGGGGAGAAGCGGAAGATTCTTCAATAGTAGCTTCTTTAGGAACGTCGCTGTCCACAGGAGCTGGCTCGGCGGTATCTCCATCCGCTGCAGAGACATCAACAGGGTTCTCTGTGTCAGCGGCAGCCGTAACCACCTCTTCAGTCGTCGTAGGCTCAGCTGAAGGCTCGGTCTCTTGAGAGGTTGTAGGCTCGGTGGGCGCCGCAGGTGGGAGATCAGAAGTTTCAGGATCCTGCGCTTGAGCAGAAGATTCAACATCCGCAGGTGCTTCAGATTGAGCCTGCATAGACTTTCGCCGCTCTTCCTCCTTCTGTTTCCTCTTCTTCTCCTTCTTCTTTTGAGCGGCAGTCATAGGCTTCTCGGGCTCCGGTTCAGGCTCGACAACAGGGGCCTGGGGCTCCTCTCTGGGAGTCTCAACCTCTTCTGGCAAGGGAGTTGGATCGGAACTTTGAGTGGCTGGTTCTTGCGAGGTTTCATCTCCAACGACATCCTCAGTCGTAGTCTCTTGAGAGGTTTCAGCAGGTGCAGGAGTTGTTTCTGAAGTCAGAGCACTCTCGTCAACGGGCTCCACAGATTCAGGCTCAGGCGCAACGACTTCTGACGGCTCCTCGAGAGTAGCAGCGTCGACGGCGGGAGTAGCCTCAAGGTCTTTACTGGAATCGACTGGCTCGGGCTCAGCTTCAGCGGGAACATCGGCAGCTGGAGCTTCATCAATCGCGACATCCTGAATTTCCTGCTGCTCCTTCAGAGCCTTCTCAGCAGCCTCGCGTTCGGCGGCTTCTTTTTCGGCCTTCTTTCTCTTTTTCTTCTGAGACTTCGATTCCCCGATTGGTGACTGGGGCAAATCATCCTGAGCATCGGGCTGAGCCTGTGGCTCTTGAGGGGTATCCTTTCCTAGCTCTGCCTCTTGGTCCACAGGCTCGCTCCGCTCCGCAACGATATCAGCGGTAGACTCTTCTGCTGGAGCAGAAATAGTCTCAGGCTCTGCAGCCTGGTCAAGCGGAGCCTCCAAGTCCTTTGATTCTTCAACAGGAGCGACATCCTCAGCGGGAACAGGGGATGGCTCTTCAGGGGCTTCAGCTGAAGGTTCTTGGGCTTCTTGGACTGGTTCGACAGGTTCAGTCACTTGAGGCTCGGTCTCGGACACAGGCACAGCCTCAGCAGCGGGTTCAGTTTCGGCAGGCGGCTCGGTCTCAGTGACTGGCTCAGGAGTAGCAACTACCTCAGGCTCGGCAGCAGGCTCATTAGCAGGCTCGGTGGCAGCAGCAGTCTCAGGCTCGGGAGCTAGCTCAGATTCAACAGGCTTCTCATCCTCCGCAATGGAAGCAACGCTATCTTTGTTGCCAGCCTTCTTGGCCTTCTTTGCCAACTTTCGCCTCTCCTTCGCAGACAGTTTGCTCAGATCGATAGACTCAGGCTCAGGGGATGGCTCCACAGGAGGCGCATCTGGAGTCTCCTCGACTACCTTCTCAGGCTCAAGAGCTTCAGTGGGTGTAGAAATTTCTTGGGGAACTTCTTCAGGAGCTTCTTGGGGAGCAATGTCGGCTGGGATAGATTCAGGCTCTTGAGGTGCGGGAGCATCTTCGACAGCAGGCTCAGACGGGAGGTCCTTGACGGACTCAGGTACCTGTTGCTCGTCGCTTGTCACTGGGGGCTGAGAATCAGCAGGCTCGGTCGAAGCGGGTTGATCAGATTCAGGTTGTTTGGCAGTCTCCTCTGATTCGGGGACAGGAGCAGGTTGGGCCTCAGAAGATGGAGTTTCGTCAGAAACGGATTGGCGGTTCTTTTTCTTGTTCTTCTTGTTCTTCTTCTTGGATTGTGGCTCCTGCTCTTCCTGCTTCGACTCGGCTTCCTGTGGCTCGGTTGGGGGCGCAGCTTCGACGACGGGCTCAGTAGGGGGCTCGACATCCAACTCTCTGCTAGCTTCAGCGACAGGCCCTTGGTCCTCAACAGCTTCATGGAAAGCAGTGTCATCGTCCGTCTCGGCTGTTTCATCGACGGGAGTCGGGGCCACAGAAGCAGGCGGGGTAGTGTCTTCTGCAGGAGTTTCCAATGGCGCAGCTGTTGACTCCTCGACAGAAGGCTGATCGACCTCCTTGGCAGCTTCTTCCGCAGGTGCCGGTGGTTCCTCTGCAGAAGGGATCTCACGAGATTCTTCTTGAGGAGCCTCGGGCTGTTTTTCTTCACCAGTGGCGCCGAGATCGGTTGGCTCTTCAGTTGAAGGAATCACCTCACTCTTTTGCTGTTGCTGCTTCTTCTTCTTGGCGGCACGCTTCTCTTTCTTAGTCATACCAGCGAATTCTGCGGGCTCCTCGGCTTCATTTGTGGTGCCAGAGGTATCAACCTCAGCCTCGGGGGCTGCAGCAGACTCGGGAGCTTCAGCGGCATCTGCTGGGACGTCGATATCTGGCGTAGCTTCGGTTGGTGCTTCCGCTTCGAGAGGCTGTTGAGATTCAGTGGATGGCTCAGCTTCAACTTCCTTAGTAGCCTCTGCTGGCTGGGCGTCCGATTCGACTGCAGTAGGCTCCAAGGCGGGAGCTTCCTGTTCCTCGGCGGTGGGAGCGGTAGCAACCTCAGCACTTGAGTCAATGCTATCACTAGCTTGTCCCTTCTTCCCCTTCTTTTTCTTGTTCTTCTTCTTCTTGGAGCTAGACTCTTCTGCTGGCGCAGATTCCGCAGCATCAACAGGCGGTTCGACAGGGTCAGGAGTCACATCCTTGGGCGTTTCAACTTCAGCTGCTGTGGAAGGTTCAAGCTGTTGAGAAGGCTGCTCTTCAATAGCAGTTATTGGCTCGTCTGGCTCTGCATCTGTAGGTTTGTCGCGAGATGCAGCCTCGGCGAGAACAGCGGCGTCCACAATATCTCCGAATCCAGGAATCTTAGTACCAGAAGCAGGGGGCTCTTCGGTAGAAGTTGCTACATCTGTTGGCACTGATTCAGGTTCAACGGCATCCTTTGCATCGGAGGAAGATTCCTTCTCCTTCTCTTTGTAAGCAGCAATGACAGCTTCGTCCACGACATTCGCGAACCCAGGACCTTGAGGAGTGTCGAAGTCATCGAAGAAAGCTGATCTCTCTTGGGTGGGAGTGAACATTTCTGCATCAGTGGTAGAGTCATGCACACTGCCGCGGTCTTGGTCCTCAGGAGTAGCACTTTCCCGCGCATCTTGGAAGCTTACAACAGAGCCCTCGGCCGAAGGAAGCTCTTCAATAGCAGGAGCATCGGGCACTTCAGGCAGGCTGGTGGGGTCTTGCAAGAGTTCAGATGGAGAGTGGAACTCATACTTTAGCTTATCCTTCTTTGCAGACTCTGGGAAGGCGGCAAAATGCTCTGCTGTTGGAGTTGTTTGTTGCGAATCGAGAACATCGCCAGGCTGTTCGTTAGCATGGTCAGTAGAAATACTTAGTCCGCTTGGTCTGCTCTTCTCTGCCAAGCCAGTATCGATAGGCTCCCATGTTTGAATAGCATCGTCGTCATTCAGTGCTCGGAGGTCTTCAACTGATTGGGCACGAGAGGAAGTCTTGCTTGAAGGCAGCGATGGCAACTCCTCATCGGCCTCTTGTTCGACCTTAGCAGAGCCATGGCCATGGAGAGCAACGAGGTAAAGAGGACGATACTCCTTCGAGTCCCTAAACTCAGTTGAGTTAGAGCTTCGATGGCGAGACTGGCTTGGCGAAACTGGTGAAACTGGAGCCTGAGGTTCAACAGGAACTGCACGGGCCAGGCCTGGAGAAGTTGGTGGACGACGGAAATGAAGCGGCACAGCTGTGGGGGACTCATTGTTGGGCCGTGCTGAAGAGATGCGTCGAGGGCGAGACAGATCGGCGTCACGCGTCACCTCAGGCGAAGTTGGCCTACTCAGAGACTTCGGGGCCAACTCAAGGGGCTTCTCTGCTGCAGGGGGGGATGTAGATCGACTCCTTGTGGGTGTGTTTTGTTGCCAGAGATCATCACCCAGTGCTAAGCCAGCGGTTGCAATGGCTGCACCCTCTGCCCATTTGCGAAGCCCCGAAGCACCATCTTCATCGCGCTCAGCTGCGGCTGGCATTTCGGGGCGCTCCCCTAAAAAAGACGTATCGCGTTCGTCATTATAGTCCGATCGTTTTCCGTCCTGTACATGGAGTAATACCATAAATGCTTAGTACTTGTTTCTTTTCATTGCAATGTGGGGATCATGTTTTTTTTGTGCAATTGGATGAGTCGGGCCAGTGGTCGAAACCATCCAAAAAGGGAAACTATATGGTCACATCGAAGTGTACAGGTAAAGCGGGCGACATGAAAAAACGGTAAGGAAAAAAAGACAAATATTATACCTTCTCAGAGTCTCGACGCGATCCTGAATCGACAATATCCTCGTAACGGTATCGACGTCGCTCTTCCTTTGACTTCCTATCCTTCTTGTACTCAGAGGAGTCGCCGCGGATGCTGTCCCTGTCAGATCCCGAGTCTCCGACGACACTTCCTCTGCTACTATGTCTGGAAGAATGCTTTCTGTGACGAGAACTCTCATAATCGCCAACCTCAGACATGGCATTTCGCGACGATGGGCGCTTGTCTAGCGAAGAGGAGCGAGACCGTTCACCTGAACCTGAAGCGGCCGATGCTTTAGAGCTGAAGAGACTGCGCAGAATCCCACCGCTCTTTTCCTTGTCATCCTTGCCTCGTTTGCGAGTCTCATCAATACGAGCGGGAGAGGAAGTAACAGAAGCAGTTTCGTCGTCAACAGATTTGTTACTGTCACCAGTTGAGCGGCGGTGATGGTGCCGACGACGGCGCGACTTCTCGTCATCGTCGTAGGCACTCACGACTGAACGAGAGTCATCGTCGAGCGTAGAGTTGAGACTGTCACCAGTTGAGCTGCGGTGGTGGTGTCTGCGACGTCTTGACTTTTCGCCATCGTAAGAGCTAGCTACCGATCTCGTATCATCATCCACGGGGGAGCCGACACTATCTCCCGAGCGGTGGCGATGTTTGCGGCGCCTAGATTTTTCACCATCCTCATCATAGGCGCTCACGACAGAGCGGGCATCATCATCTGCGGGCGAGCTGACACCATCACGGGATCGGTGGCGATGCTTGCGTCGTCGGGACTTCTCTTCGTCATCGTCGTATGCACTGACAATTGACTTGGTGTCGTCAGGGGAGCTGATGCTGTCTCCAGAGCGATGACGGTGTTTGCGACGCCTTGACCCTTCAGCATCTTCGTCATAAGCGCTCACAACTGACCGGGCATCATCGTCTGCCGGCGAACTGACACCGTCCCGGGAACGATGGCGATGCTTGCGGCGTCGAGATTTTTCGTCGTCATCATAGGCACTGGTGATGGACTTGGTATCATCATCATTTGATTTGATACTCTCTGCGGTGGAACGACGATGATGGTCCTTGTGACGAGACGAGGGCTCTTCATCCTTCAAAGCTGTGACGGCTGAAGCGTCATCATCATCGAAGAAAATCTCTTCTGTTCGGCTTGAGCGGGTCTTCTTCTTCTCCTTCTTAGGCTCTTCTGGGGAAGTGATTTCCCTGGATGACGAAGGAGCATCGCGAGCAATATCGAAATCAATGCTGCGACGAGACTTCTTAGATTTTGAGGATGATTCTTCTCTTTCAGGAGGAGCGGAGAAGACGGAACGTGAATCGTCATGGAATTGAGAAGCTTCTTGAAAGTCATCAGCCGTATCAAAACCGCCGGGCATTGAGAGAACGCTGGCCTCGGGAGAGCTTGGCCGCTTTGACTTGTCATTAAGCTTCTCAATTACTTCTTGGGCAATTGAGCTGCTGCGTTCACGGGGCTCTGATGGCAAATCCTTTGCCTTGGCGTCTTTGGCGAGTGACTCTGGCTCGGGATAGACGGGCTCATCTTCAGTGACTTGCTCAATGGATGGCTGGAAATCCTTGTGGAGGTCATTGCTGTACACGTTGACATCCCCTTCGGAAAGACCCTTCGGCTTTTCCTTTTCTGCGGCCCATTTGGATGGTGGAGAAAAGCTTCTCTCATCTCCAGATCCTGGGGGAGAATAGCGAGTGTGGAATTTGGGATCGTCTGTTACAACAGAAGAGTCGAAGCCAGAGGCTGCGGTGGCAGCAGCGACAGTCGCAGCGAAATCAATATCTCCTCCAACGTCAGGCTTGCGGTAAAAGTCCTGAGACTTGCCCTTGTCTGATACGCGAGAGTACTGATCAGAGAATTCACGAGATGGCTCTCGAGGGGATTCTTCAAATGGGGAGACATCGTACTCTGCTGGATCTTGCTCCGAGGAGGAAGGAACTTCATACTCGTGAGTCCGATCATAGCCCCAGGAGACTCGCGAACCAGTTGTTGACTTTTCACGGGGAATGGGCGGCTCGAATTCCGGCTCACGTTGAGCATCATATCGTGAGTCTGTCTTGGCTTCGGGCTGGGTCTCTCGTACAGAGCTCCATGCAGACTCACGCTCGGGCTCAGGTTGGACGTGCCATTGGGGCTCGGGCTCGGGCTGGCGCTCATATTGAGTTGGGGGTTCGGGAGCTGGCACTGGAACCGGGGCTGGCTCTGGCTCGACTTGACGGTCGGCCTCGCGCTTAGAATCACGTTTGGCCTTCTTCTTCTCGGCGCGTTTCTCGGCCTTTGATTTTGCTGGCTCTGGAGCAGCCTTGGCCTCAGGCTGAGGTTCTGGAGTAGGCTCGGGCTCGGGCTCGGGCTCAATTCGTCTTTCATGTTCGGGCTCTGCTTGCCATTCGGGCTCAACTCGTCGTTCGGGTTCGGGCTCCGCTCGCCATTCAGACTCAACTTGTCGTGCAGGTTCAGGCTCAGGCTCAGGCTCAGACTTAGATTTCCGGTCCTTTTTGCTTGTCGAGCGGGTTTGACTCTCGGTGGTTTCTGGAATACTGATACCAAGAGCAGAACCATTGATGCTATGGGGAGGAGTAGGATCAATGAAGTTGAGTTGCGGCACTGGCCAGGGAAGGGCTTTGTTTTCGTAGGGCTCAGGGCCAAATTGAGGGAGATCCTCTGGAACATCTCGTGACTTGTCGCGCGACTGGCGTTCACTGGCTGGCACGACTTCCACAATATTGGGTCTTGAACCAGAGTCACGATCATAATCACGATCACGATCACGGTCCTCTACCTTTGGGCTGTTTCGTACTGCATCAGGGGCATAAAAGTCGGCGTAGCTGTCATGAACGGGTGACTGTTGAGGGCTGCGACGCGGAGAGGGAGTGTCACGCTTCTTTCGGTAGCTGGCCACAGGGTCGTATTCCACAGGGGGATACTTGTCATCGAAGCGTGCTGGAGGCTCTGGTGCAGGGGGCTCTGGCACCACAGGAATCTGGGACTCAGTCACGTCAGGACTGGTACGACGACGCTCCTCTCGGCGCTTGCTACGGCGCTCCTCGCGACGAGCTGCTTCTTCAGCCTCCTCATCGGCTTTGCGCGACTTGTGTGACGAAGCAAGTGAGCCAGCTACAGCACCGCCAATGGCTCCGACGGCAGCTGCTTCAACCCAAGAAGATGAATCTTTGCCTCTACCGGAGTCACTTCGCCGAGGTTCCTCTTCTTGCTCGTAGTAGCGGCGATCTCGAGGCTCAGGCTCCCGGCGGTCAATGTCGCGACGAACAGGTTCACGAACAGGCTCATGGCGAGGCGGCTCTCGTTCATGATCAATCAGCTCCACAGCACTGCTCTGGAAATCGTCTCTGGTCTTGCTGTTTCGTTTGTTGGCACGGCTTTCCTGCTCTTGTTGCTCCTTTGTCAGGTTGAATGATACAGATGCCTGGTCCTTGGCGGTGAAACGACGCTTAGGACCCGCCAAAGAACTTCGCTCCACAGGGAAAACAGGGGAGGAATTAGATCGGCGCGGTGTTGGACGGTCAATAAAGCTTGAGTCGTCAGGGACCCAAGCAGCATCTCGGAGCGCTGGGGAGGAAGGACCAAAATGGTCCGCTTCATTGGCAAAGATTGGAGGTACAGGGCCACTGTACGCGGGAATTGATCCAGGCAGTCCTCCTTGGGTCGAGTAAACTGCTTGCGAAACTGGTGTCACGGGTTGAGGTTGTTGCAGAGGAATAGGACCAGGGCGAACAAATGCTGGCTGGCCATTGAAGGCAGCTGGAGACATCTTCGCCACGTCGAATCGAGAAGGATCAGAGGTGGGAACTGGGTACACTTGTTGAAGACTGCCAGCGCTGCTCGAGACTCGACTGTCGCGATCTTTGTCACGGGCAGCTGAAGCTAAGGCAGCGGCTCCAAAGGCGCCAGCGCCAGCTGCAAGAGCTGCATCAGCCTTGGAAGGTTTCTTTCCCTTCTTCGATGACTTCTTCTTGCCGAAGAAAGATGAGAAGAAGCCGCTCCGACTCGAGTCGGATCCAGAATCAGCACTGCTGCCGCCGAATGCCATTGCGGAGCTGACACTCGAGGCTGACTGGTCTTCAGAGTCTGCATCTACCCACTCGTCGTCTTCATTGGCAGACGAAGTGTAATTTCCATTGCGGTATCGAGAATCTCTGGAGTTAAGCATCTGACCAGTGCTTCGGCTACGGCCATGCGGCGAAGAGGCTGCAAGAGCTGTGGCTGTCGCGCCCAAGCCCATGAGGGCGGCATCCACGTTTTCCGGCTTCTTTCCGTTTTTCTTCTTCAATGTGTTGGTAGGCTTCTTTGCAAATCCAGTGCCAAAAGCAAGATCATTGTCTAGCGAGGATGATGAGGAGCTGCTGAAGGAAAAGAAGCTTCGTGCCTTCTTCGTCTTGCTCTTCGCGGCAGATTTCTTTCCTCGGTTCTCGGAAGAAGATGTGAAGAAAGAGGTAAAACCGCCAACGGATCTCGGGCCTGGTCGAGATACATCAACGACAGATGACGAATCAGATGATGAGTCCTTGCGGCGACTGGACTTGGCGGCAGCTAGAGCAGCAGATCCCACTGCGGCACCTATTGCTGCCTCCTTCAGATGAGAACGACGACCTGATCTGGAGGAAGAACGCGAACGAGAACGCGCATGCTTCTTGCGAGACCGCTTGGTTTCATACTCGACTGGTGATCCACGACCAGATCGGCGAATCACGCCTCGAGATGTGTGGCTTCGACGATCTGAGGCTGAGTGACTCTCGTCGTAAGAGGAAGCACGATCGTCTGCGACACGGCCTGAACGAACACTGTAAGAATCATGGAATTCTTTGCCTGCAAAGATTGAGCCTGCCAATACTCCTGGCAGCCAGGAGTTTGTGTTCTTCGATCGCCGGCGTTGACTCCTCTCGTCTTCAGAAGACTGGTACCGGTTGAGTTTGTTCACACGGGAAGAGCTACCGCTGCTAAGGCGATCAGCAGAGTGTCGACGGCCGTGGTAGCGGTGCTTGCGGGGCGCCATGAGAGAACTTGAGCCAGGTTCAAAGCAGTCCCTGCAGAGGCCAATCGCTTCAGAGTAATCTTCAAAGCGACCAACGCCTTCTGGGTCACGCCAGAAATCCGCAAACCGGGTCAAAGGGCCCTTATGACGATGATGCATAGCCAATGAGCCCGTTCCATGAGGATAGAAGCCTGGATTGTAAGCAGGGTGCCCAACGTAGTCTGCATTTCCGGCAAATTCGGTGGCCAATCCAGGATTTGTAGGATTCGCACCATATGGCACAACGCCATCTGGAGAATGTTGGTTATAGCTATAGTTGCCATACGAAGCATGTTCTGGGTTGGAAGAATGATGCTGGTGGCCGAGCATGTATCCGGCGGCGGCTCCAGCGGCGGCAGCGCCAACGCCATTGCCAACATGATGCGAGGATGTGGGCTTTCCACTGCTCGAGTATGGAGGTTTGCTGCTACTTGAGTATGGAGGTTTGCTGCTGCTTGACTGTGGGGGCTTGCCGCTGCTTGAGCCACTTGGTCGCGAATATGGTGAGGAAACATATTGGGCGGACGTAGAGGATGGTGCGTAGCTGTGAGGCGAAGAGACGACATTACCTGCACCGTATGCAACAGCTCCAGCTGCCATGGCGGTAGGAATGGCACTTGACGAGGAAGGTTTGCTAGGCTTCGAAGGCTTCGAAGGCTTTGAAGAGACCTTGCCTGGCTTGGAGGGCTTGGATGGTTTAGCTGGAGCCTCAGGAACTTGGAAGTCGTCATCAAAGTAAGCTGCTGCTGCCCCAGTCTGGCCAACACTGCTAGGCTCTGGTGGAGGGTTGGCTGATGAAGAAGCCGCCTGCAAATGTGCCTGGGTATTTGGGAGCACGGATGGTCCTTGAGGTCTCACGCCAGGTTGATCAGCAACAGACTGACCCTGGTCACCATAGTAGTCGGCAGCAGCGCCAGCGGGATTATTAGGCGGGAAGTAAGGTTGCGCAGATGTTTCAGGAAACTGGCCGGGGAATTGCTGCTGCACGTGAGGGTCGTAATGCGCGGGTGAAGATGCATTATTAGAAGCGAATGTCGAAGGCCCGGGGAAAGGCGAGAACCCAGGTCCATTAAAATCGGTCGCAAATTGCGCGCCAGGTGCACTGGACGGCATGGAGGAGGAAGTCGTAGGAATATCGCCAGATCTTGTGCGTCGACTATCTCGGCGAGAAAGTTTGTCGTCAAAGTCATCATCAAATTCGTCTCGAGTGTCACGTCGGCTCTTCCTTCGCTCGCGATCGGGGCTCGTTGAACGGTCGCGCTCACGTCGACGTGAGCTTTTGCTTTCTCGGTCGCTGTCGCTGCGCTTTGGTGTTCGTTCATAGACGCTTCGACCGCCCCTTTCGCTGGGTTCGGGGTCGGCCGTCACAAAAGATGATGTGACCGAATCGCCAGCAATGCTGGAAGCGCCCCGTCTTCTGGAGGATCGAGAGTAAACAGACTCATCATCATCCAGGCCGCGATCACGGTCGTCACCCCGTGTTGATCTGCGACTGCTGGAAGACTTCGAGTCCGACTTCTCTGACTTGCGACGGGAGCCGGAGCTAGTTGTGCTGCGAACATCCGAGGAGGACCTGCCCCCGCCCATCAGGGCCTTGAACATGGTGGGCAAGAGATCAGAGCGATGCCCGAATTGATCCAGCCACCATGTGGGATAACAAAGGAATGCTGGGGAGGCTCAAATCGGAATGTTCAAAGAGTGGATGGGATGGGGGAAGTGGGAAGGCGGAGGAAATAGCGTTTGTTATGGTTTGTTTGGGGGGAAGTAAACAAGGGAGCTGAACCGTGGATCTTCAGCGGAGACCAGATCCCACGTTGCTCCAGACGATCGGAACGAGCCTCAAACCGTCACTTCGGCGGCCCCAACTTTGTATGCTGCTCTGATGCCTGGATGGAATTACTCAGGCATGCGTGACGCAGGGAATGAAAAGGATAAGTGAGAAATCTGTCGGTGGCACAGGATGAAGTGTTCTGCTGGTGGGACGAATCAAAATCGCGGTGAGGCGCCGTGCACGTGCCATCTACAAAAGGCCGGGGCTGGGCCAACACTTACAGAACAGTGTACATGAGATCGCGTGTAAATAACCTTAGAAATAAATAAAAGTCCATTGAGATCGATGATCGCCTCCCATAGGCATAATACAATCGTAAATGACATCAGCTTTGAACAAGGGCGCCTCGATTATCCCTCGATCGCCGTCGCAATCAAAATATATCTTTGGGCATCAAGATCGCCACTGGTTCGTCCCTCGGTCCAACCGTTCGACCGATCTGAAACCCGCCCATCATAGAAATCGGTATTGAATAGAAACAAGCGCTTGATACAAATAAAATCCAACATTTAACCATTATGAGTAGCATAAACCCCCCGGGGCCGAAGCAAACCTAAATACAATATAGCGGATGACGTAGCATTCTGCAGCTAATCAGCGCGCATGAGTCGCTCCAGCTGGCAGCGCAGCGAGTGCTGGAACCAATGAGGCAGTCCCCGGAACTGTTGCGCGACAAAGCCCGCTGTCGTAGGTACAAGGACATGTCCACTCTCGCCCTTGAGCACCTGGTTAACAAGGCCTTCTGCGACAGTCTCGGGGTACAGCAAGGGGTTCATGAAGGAATCCTCGGGCGTCAGCTTGTCGATCAGCGTAGTCCGAGTGAAGCCTTGGGTGACTAGCACAGTGCGCACGCGCGGAGCTTGATAGCGAGTCACCAATTCAGCTGCGAGGCCCTCGTGGAACGCGATAGCGGCCGCCTTGCTCGCCGAGTAGTCCACCATGTTCGGGGTAACCGTGTAGCCTGCCTGAGAGGCGACTGTCACGACCATTCCATGGTTATGAGAGACTATGCCTGGTAGGAACTCCTGAGCTAGCCAGTAGTGTGCAAGGGTGTTGACCTCGAACATTAGTCGTGTCTGGCTTGGGGCTGTGCCCAGGATGGTCTTGCCCGTCAAGATGCCGGCATTGTTGATGAGGATAGTTGGCCGACCAAGCGACGCGCGAATTGAGTCCCCTACTTGCTTGATTTGCTCTGGGGATGTGATGTCACACTGGAAGTAGCGCACGCTGTTGGGCAATGTGTCTGACGGCGGTGAGATATCAAGAATGGCGACCTTGATGCCACGATCGCCGAAGAGCTGAGCAATACGGCGACCAATACCGCCACTGCCACCTGTCAGAATGATCACTTCACGGTTCCAATCGTAGTGGTCGGAAGTGCCGTTGTTCACAGCGCGACGGTCGAACCATCTCCCCAGGCGACCGACCACGGCTAACGAGCCAAGCGCTTGGAGAACTTTCAGTAGTCGAGGACGCGACTGGATAAGTTCACGTCCCTTGTCGGTATACTGCGCCAAAACTAGCAGCGGAATAATCTTCCAGGGGCTGAGTAGAGTAGCATTGATCCATCGTCCAACAACATCAGACGTAAAGCCTGTACATATAAGCGTTCCAGGTCAGGGTAATTATTGGAGCCAACGTACCTTCTCGAGAGGGCCATCTCTTTCCTTGTGAGCCCATTATGTTCGACTGAGCGTGCAACTTTCTGATGACTATGAATGATTCTTTAAATCGCCTGGCCAGACCAGAGTGGAAGCGGAGCTATTCTTCAAAGTTGAACTCCTGATCTGCAAGACTGCCGGGGGCCGCATGGAATTATGCGGGGCAGCCGAGGTCCGGTCTCATGTGCTCTGGCATATTGCCGCAAACCTTGGAAGGACCTGCATGGTTACAAGGGCTTTGTGCTTTAGCTGCGAGTTTAACTCATTCTGACCCACCTTTATCTTATCGATGGAAACGAGGTTGAAGAAGCCGTTTTGATACCCGCTGCCGGCTAGTATCCGCATTTAAAATCGGTCCTCTTCTGGGTCTAACTTAAATTGACGACAGCCTCACAAATTCTTATTTGAATTGACAGCCATCTCCAAAGAGACGGATTCATTATATTGCATGCTTATAAACGGGTTTGCTGTAGAGCCTGCTCTCAGCAACTATGTACTCATCGAAGTCCCCACTCTTCAGCCGGTCGACTGCGTATGACGAACGACAACAATAATCACGGCAATAATTATTGCTGAAATAGAGACAATCAAAGCGAATCCACCAATATACTTGGCTACTCGAGCCTTTGACCCATGCCTCCACTCAACCCGAACATTATCCAGACTTGACATCAAATTAAGACCCGTAGAATGACCATTTTCGTATTCCCCGCAAACTTTAATGTATTGGTCGTAGTTTTTCGACCAACTCTGCGTTTTTTCAACTTTAAAGATTTCGCAAGGAGACCCTGGCATAGGCTGTGCAATATAAGCCTCGAACGGCCGATTATTCTCCACGAAGTCGCGTCGAATGATGCCATTCTCGTCCGCAGTCGGGAATAACCTGGCCTTAATTGAAGATCTGATCGAACTGCGTTGCGATGAACGAGGCTGATAAACCGGCAATGGCTTGTTGAGGTATTCTTTGTCGTAAGGCATTATTGTAATCTAATACGAGTTAAATCACTGTCAACTAAGCGATTTCCGGATCCACTCACCAGGGCTTGGTTTTCGAGATATCTATAAAACTGGCATCATGGTGGAACATCACGAGAACGAAAATGCCGAAAATGCTTCGGCGCACTATTTAAATCAATTCATGGACATGACGTACCCTGCGAGCACCAATTTCACGGCCCAAGTTTGCGCGGGAATATGAAACTTGAGAATCACGGGCCATCGTCATATCAGATCGCCGGAGCGAAACACTTTGAAACAAACTATGCCCGTTCCCACTCATATCCCACGAACCTCAAACTCGCTAGGACGTTACACAAGTAGAAATGACATCACATAGTCTCAGGGTCCTAAGTAGTAAAAGCTTGATAAGCTTCGCCGATCTTTGAAAAGCCCTCGGCTCCGTGGACGGAATGTTGAGAATGACATGAAGTGCAAAGCCGCACATCAAAAAAGTGTAGGAACAGTGGCACATGTAGACCTTGGAGTAACTTCAATTGCACGAGGAAACTTAAAATAGAGCAATGTTCCTCATGAACACTCCATTTACTAGCTCTTATTGAAGGAAAACCACGGATGTACCGGCTCGATGCGTTTAAGCTAGCGTTGGACCAAACATCATTGTTAGGACCCGGCCAATTATGCAGTTAAAAGATACATTAAATTGTACAATAGGGTGTATCAATATACAATAGCTTCAATGTTTGATGCGGAGATTTCCCATATCGGGGTATTCCGCTCCCTGTAGCCTACATGAACTCCTTCCAGGGCTTTCTTCTTTCATAGCTTATCATCAACCTTCATCCATCTTCATCATTACTATACCCATGTATTCTTCCAAGGTTCTTCGAGTTGTTGTGTCATTCACTTGTGAAGCACTGCCATCAGGTTTTTTGCGATTCAAGCGACGAGGCTACATATCGCAGTTAGCAACAGCTTCGTTGGGGCCCCACATACGACCTCATTCCATTTATAATATAACTCGGCACAAAAACCTCATTCTGTTGACAACTTATTCTAACGTGATGGATCTAGGCTGGTGGGACAAGCGAGGCTAGAAGGGAGGCTGCACAGGAGATGGCTTGAAGATGGTTGTATTGATCTAGGAGAACTGACACGCGAGAGCTACCGAAATACTCGAGGAAGCGAAAGTATCCGCCAGGAGTTCCGACCATGAATAAACTGCAACAACAATCAAATAACCCACGAAAAGAGGATCTACATGCAGCGTTTGATATCTTTCGATACATCAAAACAACGCCAAATCTTGGCCTTCATCTAGGCTCGATCCGAGGCCACTAGGCCAAGCAAATAGAGAAGAACATCTATCCTTAATTCAAACAAAGAGCTGGATCAGCACGAGCTTAGCATCATCCCAGTTCAAGATGTTCCTGTGGGCATCTTCCAGACCTTGCACGAGTTGGGGGCTAGAACAGCCTGGCTATTCTACACATGATTCTGCCGCAAACAAATGCTTCAAATCCAAATTATTCTCGGTTTGTGATTGGAATGAGCTCAGACTCGTTTTTTGGAGAGGATTCTGGAGCTTACTCTCATAGAGATCCTTCGATATTTCTGCGGGTTTCCTTCAAGACTTTGCTGCAGCAAAGACGGGTCTACTAACTCCGGCAGATCCTGAAAACACAATGTTCAACGATATCTGCAAATCGTTAGAGCTCAGTGGTGCAGAAGTCTTATACGATCCTGACATGCCATTCTGGCATCATCAAATGGACGGAGAGCAAGATTCCTACCACTCAACTAATCTGACGGTATTTGACGGTATTTGACGCCAATCACAGAAACAGGGAAGTAAGGGTGATAATCCTCTTCACTCTTGTCTCACTATCCTGGTCAATTAATATTCACATCTTGGATAGTTTTAAAACCGCGCCGCCTATCTTAACCTTCAGCGAGCGAGCATACTAGGGACACGATTCTTCTATCGGGCATCCATCAAGAATAATTCAGGACATAACAGCACAAGCATCAATTGGTCCTATCATCATCTAGGCAAGAACAATGTGAACGGAACTAAGCAGCTGGACGATGATTCCCAGTACTTGATCGGATCTGTTTCCAAGCTATTCACCGATCTTTTTTTGCTCGAGTCAGACATAGACATAGAAGAACCCATCACGAAATATCTACCGAGACTGAGCTAAAAAGAATTGCCAATAGATTGGAGGAATATTAAGCTTTCGGCAGAGAACTGTCCTCAGACAAAATGCAACAACTGCGACGGTTATGGCCACTTTGCAGCATCATGTCCACACAGCTGCAGCTGTTGTCACGCACAATGTCCTCAATCGAGCCCAAAAAGCAAACCGCGAGACAAAAGAAGAAAACCCACGATAGTGATGTGCATGAAAACAAGATACGGCGGCAACATGTGCCTGCCGTCAAAGTTGCACCTACAGCAAAGTATCCATGGACCATCTGGTATCGCAACCCTTTGGGAGCTTCTGACTTGACCTTCAAAACCTGTTACAATATACACCGGCCCTCTCAATGCATGAGCTTTGCTTGACCAAAAAAGGATCCGCCTGGAAACCTGGTGGATCAACCTTGGGCTTCACGCGATCAAAAAATTGTGTGCGAGAAGACCTGGTCACATTCTACCATATCGCCTGAAATGATAACTCAGTCAACATCCCAGCCAAGGCCTTGAGTCACGTCCAATTCATAAATGCAATAGAGAAACTATGCCTCAGATCCCCGAAGAATTACACCACTGGAAGACGGGAATATTGAGATTTCCCGATAGCTTCATCATTATCATATTAGGAAGGCAGAGATAGATAATACGATCGCCTTCTCTCCTCATAATATCGAGTGGCAGAGCACAGCGCTCTAATTCCCTGCTCGCTGCCTCTATATAACAATATAGGGCTTCGCATCCATCCTCTTCCCTTTTCCACCATCATCCTTCATCTATCTCATTGATCGATAGTAGTCACTTGTTCTCCCATTACTCGTCCTTTTAGTATCTAAGAACAGAGCCGCCTTCAAGCCATTGAATAAATGTAGATTGCACATGTGATGCACATGTGAGACATTGAAAAGCCTTCCAAGGTTTACAAATTGACACTGGCCTCCCGGGGTCAGGGTCTTGACATTGCAGGCTCCACTAACCTTGGAAGTAGATATATTTTCGCGATTGCTTCTCTTCAGATATAACTCAGGCTTGAATTGCTACCTATCGTCTAGCGCAATGTGTACACATCTTACGTTTTCCTGCTACTCGTGATAGTTGCACATCGCGGCTAGTACTAGAACTTGAAGCTGGACGCATACCATCCATGGATGAACACCCATATGTTGTATAATTCAGATCCTCATTCTTGAAATTTGCTCTTCTATTTCAAGTGAAGATCATTTCGTAACAACGCAATTGTCATTCCAAACGGTATCGACCAAAACACGCCTCGTGATGCTTCCTAAACCAAGATAAAAAAGTACCTGACGACACGTTCCATCGCTTCCAGCGGTAGTAAAGCGTCGTACATCATTTACGACGCCAACATCTCGATCTCCCAATGAGCGTCCCAGCAAGTAATCCCGAGACGCGATCTTTACAACAAAAGTCCCAACCCCAAACACCAAAGCGCTTCGCAAAGCAAGCGAGAAGGCTGAAGAACCCGAATCGCGGCGTACCCAAACCTTGAAAACTCCAGATGGCAACGTATGTACATCCCGAGCTACTCCGTCCAGAAAAATCCAACCAACTAGAGACAAGGATCACAGCAGATCCCGATACAAAGGGCGGCTGGGACAAGTTTTCTAAACGACCGCAACAACCACAAATGTGATGCATCGAGTTTACCGCTCGGCGCCATCGCCAGAAATAGCAGCCGGTGCAGTAGAAGCGGAGATCAAGGAACTAATCACGCCCAGACCCCGCCTCTCTGGGTTTTATTGTCCGAAGCCCTGCATGTCTGTCTGCCATGAGAGAGGGATGGCAGGAGCGCTACTGAGTATGCGTGTGCGAACATGTCTAAAAGGGGAAGCGTGCATTACTCAAAGCAGGGTTTATCCGCCCACCGTCTGATAAACCTATTGTGTGGTGCATGTACCGAACTTTTTCACACTCGATGCCGGTTCAGATCGCATTGACGCTGCAAAGCTAAAGAGTCGCCTGGGCCTCTTGTTGTGGGGCTTGGAGGGACGGGTTCGCCTTTCCCCCCCCCCCGTAACTTTCCAGTGTCCGGGGTTCGGCTATCCGCTATCCAGACCAGCGGTCTGCGGATGGGGTTGCCTTTGATCATCGCTTCGCAGACGCCGGAGTCTCGAGTTTATTGGTGGTCGGACAACGGTGGCTTTGCGGTGGCTTTCTTAGCGAGATTGTTTGCCTTGCAGACTCAAGGGCTGACGCGCAGATGTGGTAGATCGGATAGAGTAATGGGATGGGACGCTTCGATCGAGATCTTCGCCGCATCAAAGTAGGGTAGCCAATACGGGTTGGTTAGTTTTTCAGATTGTGATATCAGCCGGCATGTACAGTAGCCACGCAGCTGTGAAGGATTTTTTGGGCGAACAAGAGGGGAAGCAGGTTAGATGCATTAGCCCGTTGCTATTGCTTGCAGGGTTTGAGCTCGACATATTCCATGTATTGACTTTCAGGAATCGGCAATTAGTCTTTTCCATTGGAAGGTTTTGGAGTTGTCTGGTATGTACATACATAGTTCTGTCCACGAATATCTCCGAGATCTCAGATCTACCTAGCGGAGGACGCGGCGTACTGAAAGTTTGCTTCGTGTCCCAAATTCATGGCAGTCAATCAAGGCTAGTGACTCGGCGTGAAGAAATGTTTGTCGTTATACTGCAGTTTTTGGCGCGCTGCAGGTGGAGTGCTACATATCTGACAGCAACGCCGCAAATTTGCAGGGAAGAGATTTTGTTTGTCTTCTGATATTCTCATAACTCCATAGATCTAGAATGAAAAAGCAAATCTGCCACTCACTTAGGCGGCTCAGCCCCTGTTTTTGGATGCGATTGTCCGAAATCTGTGTGATCATCACATCACACCCATTGGTCTGCCGACTCCCTTGCCCGAATCTATAGCAAACATCTCAATAAGGAAACGCGGACTCACAGGGGCAGTGGTTGGGCCCTAGCTCGATGCTCTGATTACATGCGGTTCTCTATACGAGCTTCTTACTTCGTGCGGAGTACATTTCGGGCACTTCCTTTCTGCGGAGGACCACAGTCGGCCTTATACTACTCTATTTTCCGTAGTGAGTAGCAAGCACGTAATCAGATCGTCTCGATAATCTTCTCAGCTCCATTTCTCACGCGGACGCAGGTGGCCCGTGATGAGGCGCAGGGTGACGATTTTTCTCGCACATAGCGGGGACAGAGGTAGCCAAATGGGTATAGTTAGTACTTTTGCGTCGCGCCCCTGGTCTTCAGACCAGTGCATGTTATGCTTGGAGCTTGGAAGAGAAACAATCAAGGGCATTGTTTGATTCTGTGCACCAGTTAGCATAATCTGAGCCGTATGTGTTGATGCAGGGCTCTCGATCGAGGAACTAACGTACTTAAAGATGAGATGCTGTTCCTGCAATGACTTGCGTGAACCATCGCACCCACAGCTCTGGGTCCCGCTAAGCGGGACTTAGCGTGCCCTTGGGCTGGGATTAATTCCAACCCTGCGTTTCTCCACTTAGTTAAGGCAGCCTTCTCGGTGAAATTAACTGACATTTAGGGGGAGGGGGTTTTGGATGGGATTGGGTGGATCGCAAAGCCACGTATGGGGACCACCGCGGATCTGTACGGGTACGCAGAATCTTTTGTAGGAAGGAGAATGGAGGGATTCAGGATTTGCAACTAGGCTGATCTTTTCTTTCACCTGGTAAGAGGGGCTCACTAGCTCTTCTGCGCGTCGACTGTTTAGGAAGTTTGACATCGCAGCTAACAAGCCCAGCAAGGCGCTTGCAAGATAGAGATTGAGTTCCAAGATTATCCCTGCAGGGTGAACAGACCAGCGGTTCCCGCTAAATCTAATCACACATCATGTATCGGGGTCTTCATTTATCAAAGGCTGACCTGCAGCGTATGTTTGGAGTACTGTGGAAGGAACTGTTCCCTGCAAAAAGCCTAACCTGATGCTTTAGCTCAGTATGGTGTTGTGGATCATGGAATGGAGGTGACGAAAGGTCCCTTTTGTGGCAAGGCCAGACGGAGTCGTATTAGTGTTGGCTGTGACTGCAAAAGTACTCTCGTCATAATGGACTCGGTCCGGCAATCGTACTATGTACGGAGTACTCCGTACTACGAAGCACTTCACGAGTGCTCCCAATATCAAAAACTGACCACATGGACAGACCACGTGGGACCGATACCATTAATACCATTGTGCAAAGCCTTTCGAATAGGAAAATAAGTAACCTGTGCGCGTCATAGCTTTCGCACCTTGCGAGTCTGTGGGTTTCACATTTTCATGTGGACAACAAAAAGACCAACGCCAAGGAAACAAAAGCTACAAAAGTACCTGGGCAGTGCCAGGTCAACCAAACAGGGGCCAGGAGTTCTCGCTACGTGACAATTTTTCCATTGCTCCGAGCACACATCACATTTACTTAGTGGAGCTGTAACCGCGTTTCCCGTGCGGAGAGTCCGACCGTGGCTGCACGAAATCCCAGTGCGACTAGCGAAACCGTTGACGGTTGCGAGCGAGAGACGTTTATTGTGGATGAAACGAATAGTAAATACAGATAAGCAGAGCTTCTTAGCAAATTCGCGAAAACCGCGAGCCAAGCTGCAGTCCCGAGCACAATCCAACGCTTCCATCCCCCTGGGCTCGGGCACGCTAGGCTTGGCCCGCTGTCAGGAAAGGAGAAGCCCGGCTTCGCAGAGACCATCCTTTTAGGGGGGTCTGTCTCCGATGCACGGTTTGATGGAGATCTTCCATTCGACGCTCCTTCCAGCTAGCTGTGTCTTCGATCGACCATGTGCGCGCGAATCAGCGATGTCTATCGCCGATGAGCTGCGGCGAGGCGTTTAAGCGGTCGCATGGGCGCTGTGGTGGATACGAAACACTTCGTACTCATACTATTGACTGCAGGACCTCTCGTATTACTTTACTTCTTTACTGCGTATAACGGAGTCGTTCTCCGATCCTATGCATGCGCCGCATTCCAGCTTTCCCCAGCATTCCTCTCGAAGACACGCTTAGCTCTGACAGGATGGGTAGTTGACCCAGAATTCCTTTCGGACCTTCGACGGCGATCGACATTAAATGGCATGGAACCCACGCTCGTGACGTGCCCCTAGGATGCCAGGCCACCTAGTAAATGACCCCGTCAACAATCCTGTGTCTTTCGATACCGAATAATCCTCTGTATTGTAAGACGAAGCAGTACGAACGGCTCAAGGCTACGGAGTACTTGTGTCGGTATCTACAATAAGCCACACATTCCAGCCTCTCAACTCAAGATGGAACAGCAATTAAGCATACCCCTGGCCAGCCTCTATCCTACCCTGTTACCAACGCATAGCCGTCTCAAAGAGGTCGCCTGCATATGTATATCTCATACAGCTAGATCAGCCAGTAGCAGCCCGTATGTCTTGGATCGACGCTAGGATTCGAGACTTGCCGTTGCCATCCTGGCCGTTCAAGTCATGCTCGGGCTGCAGTTGTCCGGCTTTAGTTCGAATCATGCGGGTGCGGCACCCCAGATATGGCAGATAACAACATTCCAATCATATCGTCTGAGCGATCGTCGTCTTTTCTCCGCGGGAGACATTCCATTCGTCTCGTGAGCGTACCCCGGGCTGATAAGAGTGGATCTCATGTGTTGAAGGAAGAGCCTGATACTCCGTGGATATGTTGGTGGTAGACCACATACTCCGTGTAAATGTTGATGTCAGATACCAACCTTGGAAGCCACCTGGGCACGCCAATGTAAACATTACCTATCCATAGGCTTCATGGCGTTTACTGAGACCCAATGAAAGTGGCATGCTCGAAGCCGTTTTAGTCCAGGCACAGCATACATAGGCAGCAGAAATCCTGGGGTCAAGTCTGGAGGCATCCCTTGCAGATGTTCATCAGCCCCCTACTAAACTCTATTCTCACTAGATGCTGTGCCATGCATGGCAAGATTGGAATATGCCGCTGCATCCTGTTTACCATTGTGCCAACCTCTGACGCGCTCTGAAGCAGATTCGCGTTGTGGCGACCTTGTTGTCAGGTACAGAGCAGAAGGGAGTGCTTGGCGATTCGCTGCCGGGCTAGTGGGTTGCTACAGGCACCTGCTAAGGCCTCTATGACTACGGAGTATTGATTGCAATATTGGATACTGGATCAAGTGCTAGCCTTGCCAATCCGGCGCGGTGTCTGGCCGCGTTCTCAACCAAGCCAAATATGAAGATGCAGGGCGGTTTCCTTTTTCGCGCCGTAGATCAAATCCACAGACGCGCTAATCATTCTGTGCTTGCAACGATCGTAGACGACCCAAGGGGAAGGTTCATAGAAACGGCTGATCGACGGAACCTGATTAGCCTCTTGAGCGGACCGAGGTGAGGGCTCCGGTGGCGGAGTTTCGCGTCAATGACCTACCAAACCGGGACAGCAGGAGGGCGGCCGCTGTCCCGTTTATAGGGCGCACAGTCGTGATTTGTCAATATAGAATCCACTCCACGACTGACTTTCAGTCAAAGGATTGAAGACCGGCCGTTTGGCGCCGAATGAGGAGCCCGTCCCGGAGCTTGCCATTGCATCTGCGTATCCGCTTCTAGTCGAAGTGCGATCTGGAAATTCGAGATGGCACTCTCCCCACTCTGCTATACCATCCGGAAACCGGAGAAAAGGGGATCTTGTACTGTACAGGCTGGGGCTTGGCTAGACGG
Organism: Tympanopsis confertula; assembly: GCA_026745395.1. Taxonomy (NCBI): domain Eukaryota; kingdom Fungi; phylum Ascomycota; class Sordariomycetes; order Coronophorales; family Scortechiniaceae; genus Tympanopsis; species Tympanopsis confertula. The sequence continues at coordinate 881,019 of JAOYNU010000005.1, read as the reverse complement.
GCCGGGTCAAAACTATTGTACTGTAACCACCCGATCTCCACTGAGCACGAAAAAGGCCCGTCCCTTCGAGCCCAATATCGCGACCTAACTGGACCGAGCCGTGGGGTACCTACGTGCCCTGCTGCCCTTTGCGCCGATAGAATCGGCTATGACGGGCAGCTGCACCCAGCACGCAAATCGACGGTTGGAGCCAAGCACGTTAAAAAAAAAAAAAACGAGTAGCTACAGTGCGTAGAAGCCGACATCACATTCTTCTTGTCTTGTACGACTGCCTGAAGACGTCCGAACCCACCGAAGGGATCGACGCGGGATTTGTGGCACTGTTACCCATCCCCTCCCGTCCTGGCAGTGGCGGAGGAGATGTCTCTCCTCATCTTCATACTCTTATAACAATGAAGTTGGGGCGGGAAGAGGTCGGGTTGCGGTCTGATATCACGGCGCCAATGGCCGACATCACCCCGGGGGCGTGCGGGTGTTCACCGCGCAGCCGACTCGACGAATGGAGGCCGCTCAACGGGTGATTTTCTTGCGTATTCTCAATTTTTTGTTCTTGTGCTCCGTCTCTATTCTTGTCCGCTTCCGCGGAGCAATTAAGCATAGTTTGCTTCCTGCCAATCGTTGCCACTGCATCTCCAGACCTTTATTTCGCAGTCGGAAACTAGCCGGTAAGCGCGTTTGATGTCTAGAGCATCGGGGTATGTACCTCTGGTATACCGATATATCACACCGCAGACCGGATCATAATCGAACGCTGTTGCGCAACCGTGGCGATTTGCGCAGGAGCATCCCCCACATTACGGGCCCCTTGTGCTGTCATAGTTAAAATGTCGCCGGTGGAGCAAATGATGCCGATAGCCTTGATCCATGGACGAGCGGGCTGTTCCTGGCTGTACCCATGGATGTCCGTAATTACAATACGCGATGTTCGATGCGGGTGGGCCCTCCCAGCCTAGCGGGAGCATCCTTGATGTCGACATCCTCTATAGCAGACCGCAACTCGAAGGTCTGATCCTATCTAGGGATTGAATGAGACGAACTCTTCCAACGTTATTTACCCTGGAGCTAGTCTCACCGATACCCAGGGCGGCGGGTCATCTGGCGAGATAACGCCGATATGATATAATTTAATCTACTCTCGTATCCCGCCACATGATCTTTCCTTATGACATGGAACACGGCTCCGCTGATCTGGAGGAGTCTCCACTGCACCTGGTACATCAAGCCGGAGTAGAGTTTCTCACAAGGCAGGTTGGCGCCCCTTGCAAGCGGTGTCGCGGTAGAGGGCAGCCTCTGGCGCTACTGTGGTTTATGCTTTCTCGATCGAGATCGGGGAAAGGACTCCGTGGCCACTCCTGGGCAAGCAGTTAGAACCGAATAAAAAGAAGACAGCTAAGATTTCCCGAGGACTGGGTCCTGGGCCCCAAGAGGCGATCTTCGCCATCGGACCCCTTTGCGTAGGAGTGTCTTGTGGGCTCTGAGGATAGCCATTCAATCTCCACAGCTCAGAACCATCTATGGAGACGTTCAGCACCCGAAATCGCGTTTTTGATCATAGCTGGAATGATTGGCCTAGAGACGAGGATCACAGGCGTCACTAGCATAGAGGCCAAGCGGGAAAAATACATATCCATCATGCCTCAAGCGGGAGCCCTGGAGCTGGGGCTGTATGCCTCGTGGCTTGGGGTGTAAGAATAATTCATTACCTCTCCGCATGTTGCTATATTTTTCTGCATTTTAATTTAATGTTTTTTCAATTTTTCCGTTTCGGCGATTTGACCTCTCGATTTGAAATATTTTATTTTTCTATCCCCGGAGACCCACTGTTCTCTGCGACTGGAAGGCGAATAGAACCTGGGCGAGCAGACCTGTCAACTGGAGAGGGGAATGTATGCTATCTGGACGGTAGAGTTTGCCGGGCAGGGCCACGCTAGCCGGGGGTATTCTGCTATGGCAGAGAGCATACGATCGAGAGTCAAGAGCGATCAGACTGGGAATCCCCGTCATCATACAGGAAAGGGAGCGGCAATCCAGGGAGGGGCAAACAGCTCATAATGTGAACGATGGGTGTGTCGATCCCCTACGGCCGTAATTATAACTGGATCCATGCGAATAAGAGCATCCCTCTCCCCTCCTGCTCTTCGGCCAGTTATATTTCCGCCCCTCGCTTCCCTTTCTTTCTTTCTCCTCTTGACCCGACTGCCTGGGACCTCGTTTGGCGATTCTTGCCCTTCTTCATCTTGGCCCCCAGCTCTAACTCGATCGACCCGACAGCTTGGCTTAGCTTCCTTCGCCTCACCCAAACCACCGGAATTATTTGGAGACCCTTTGAAAGAAAAGCCCGATCAGGAAAAAGGAAAAAGGGGAATAATCGCGAGCTCGACTATACCGTACGCGTTACCATACCAGAACCACGCCGAACCATTGAAAGGTGGGAACCCCACCCAGCGTGACCGAGTCCAGCGTATCCACCTTTCGAGGGATTTGCAAGTACTCAGCAGAAGGTACGGAGTACCTTATTTGATATTTATTTACGTGGGAGCTCGAGGCCAGTCACATTTCGTCTGGTTGTATTTCCCCCTTCCGACCTGCGATCTATCTGATACGGTGGAGCCCTCATTTCCTGCCTTATACGCTACAACAGCGCAAAAACCCCAGTCAACCCGGTTTCTAATTCAACTTTCTTTGTCTCCAGATCCCCGAGATTCCCGGCCTCAATTTTGGGATTCACTGGAACTTGATTTTCTTCCCCCCTCCTCCCCCCGAAACCGTTTTAGCGGGCGTGACAACCGTGCCCTCGCAGATCGTCCTGCCCTCCTGCGCGTAATCATCACGGTCTTTCCCCCCACTGTCTCGAGAGACAACTCGATCATCTTCGTCTTCCCCTCTCTTTCGCGGTTCGTGTTGTGACTCCGTCATGTGCACATGAGCCGTGCATCTACCAAGCTCTATTGCTTTGATACGGTATCAAACCTACTTTCCCTCCCGCTACTTACTGGATGATGCGCCTGACGCCGATTGCGATTTAGATTCTCCGGGCACTTTCTTTTCTAAACCACTCTGATGAGCCGCATGCCACCCCCCGAGGGGCCTGCGCCGCCGCACGGCGCTCACGGTGTTTATGAACCCGGCCCTTGGCGCTCTTCATACGTTCATCATGCGCATTACGACCATGCGCCAGATCCCCGCCGCCCGCCAGGTCCATCGCCGGGACCAGGCCACATTCCGCCGCAAGGATATCCAGTGATCCCAAATCGAGAGCTTCCACAACTTCCCCCTGATGGTCCTTACGGCCGTCCTGCCAGTTTACCGGCGCATTCACACCCAGATCCCGGCCCGCCAACACACCCTGCCTATCGCCCGCCGCCCAACGGTCTCCCTCCCCATGATGCGTCCCCTCATTCCGCCCCGCCAGACTATCGCGCCCGCATGGGCTTCGCGCCTTCAGAACCCCCCAGTACAGGCGAGTCTTCACCTACGTCCGGCCCTCTTCCACCGACAACACAGTATATGGCGCCTGGGCCATCGATCCCGGCTGGAACGCCCATTCCCACAGGTACTCCTGGTCCTTACGATCCAGCATACCCGCAGAACCCTGCCTTTGGCGCCCGAATTCGCAAGGCTGCTCGAGCGACGCAAGCATGCGATCAGTGTCGCGCCAGGAAAGCTAAATGTGACGAAGGACGACCCGCTTGTAGCCATTGCAAAGAGAACAACCTAATCTGTGTTTACAAAGAAATCCCGCCTCACAAACAGGAGAAGACTACGCAGGTTATCATCGACAAGTTGATGGAAATGGAAGATAGGCTCATGGAACGGTTTAATGAACGTTTCGGTAATCTCGATCGACAAATCGCAAGTCATGACAGGTCTCTTTCGGACATCAACAAGGGAATGCGATCCTCTGTTCCACCACGCGATACGCCATTGAAAGTCGAACAAACAGGGCTCCCAACAGAATTCTTGGATGATAAATCGGCATCTTTCTCGGCACAGCCAACTGGCAAGCCTGATCCTCTGTCAGCCAGTTTCGAGGACCAGGTGGAGAGTCAAGATAATGAAGGTGAACTTTCAATTCCGGTCGAGCACACCACTGCTGCACACAAACTTTTGATGTGGCCGTCGATTAAGAGTCTGATTCGAAGCCCTGGATATGACGAGGACTATGTGATGCAGTTAGAAAAGGATCGCGGTATTACAAGTGTCTTTGGCTCGGGTGAAAGCTCGTTCACAGCCGGATTCATGACATGGGCACTGGCTCGGAACACCCAGGCTGGGAAAGAGGCTTTAGAGACACCAGGGACGGTTCTTCCAGATGACTTACTTCCCGAGCCAGAAGTGGATGAGAAGCTTTGGCCGTCCTTGCCGTACGACACCGCAAAGCGCTACTATGACTCCTACCTGAACAAGCTTCACAAGCTCCACCCGTTCCTGGATGAACCGGGCCTGTGGACACTGTTCCAGAACTACACCCGGCAACACTGTACTGGCTGCCCCGCACCGTCAAATGGCTTTTGCCGCGAAAACTCACGGGGTGCTAAGCGCAAGCGTTCCCACGGCGATATGCAAGCGCCTCGAGCTGCTCCCCCTCCCCCTACAATGAGTCCTTACCAGGAAAATGATACCGCAAGTGTTCATGAGAATTGGCAAAACGAGTCTCGCCCAAGTGATGATATGAGCATTGACAATGCGACAATCCTTCTCGTTTTGGCCTTGGGTGCCATCTGTGAGGCGCCTCATCCGTTACCAGGCCCATCAGGAACGGTCGACTATCGCCAACAATACATTCCCGGCCCTCGTAAACAACCCGAGCCCAACGGCATCCAGGCAGCAAATGGAGTCCTTTCTCCTGCCAACTCAGACTCAGCTTTGCCTACTGGCTCATCATTTTACACCCAAATCCAAAGCACCAGTCATTCCTTCCCTGCCATCATTGAGCCGACCCCGCCCAAACCGCCCATTTCTGATGATCCAGTCGACCCTGATACAGCTGGCATGCCAAAGAATTATCGTGTTATACCGGGTCTCTTCCTTTTTGGATATGCAACTATGATTCTTGGAAGTCTACAAGGCGTCGGTACCCTGAAGAGCGTGCAGGCACGCCTTTTAGCGGGACTATATGCCGGCCAGTTAGCACACCCATTCCAAAGCCACGCTTGGATCTCCGAAGCGTCTAGATGCTGTCAAGTTCTGATTGCACCAAAGAGCTTCGATATGGCATCGCCTAAACGAAAAGATATGATTACCTTCGCGTTTTGGACATGTTTGCAGCTGGAAAGTGACTTGCTTGCGGAGCTTGACATCCCAGCGAGCGGTATCTCACGAGCTGAAGGCCGGATGGGTCTTCCTAGTGGACATTGGAGTTTCATAAAAAAACCCGAGAGTCCGGATCATGATGATGATGTTGTGGCTATGTTGTACTACTCTGCTCAAATCCATCTCCGGAAGGTTCTGAACCGTGTGCACACTGACTTGTACAAAGTCGAAAGTAAGCAAATCCGCACCCTATTGGAGATCTGGACACCTTGCTAACAAATCGCCTACAGAAGCGGGCGCCGAATCGCGCTGGTCTTCCAATGTCCAGGAAGCACTGAGCATGAACCTCGACCTTTGGCGCAGAAGTCTCCCAGACGTAATGAGTTGGAAAGACGGCGAGGAAATCTCCACTGATATCAACGCCGCTCGTATGAGAGCTAAATACTTTGGTGCTCGCTACATTATTCATCGACCACTATTGTACCACGCCCTTCATTTCGGCAACGCTGGCACCCGTGTGAACCCAACTGGCCAGACGGCCGCTGACTCGCCCACAAGCTCCGCGACCACTTCCCAAACACAGATGTCCCCATCCATGCCAACGGCCAGCCACCGCGCCTCGAATATGGCCCGCATCGTCAGCGACATCGGAAGTGTGCCAGCCAACACGTCTTTCCCGAACGGATGGACGCGTCCAACCGTCAAGCTCAACGATCTGCCCTCAAAGCTCCGCCGTGCCTGCATCGTCTGCGTCGACTCCGCCATCCGCAGCACAGAAGCATTTGACGGTATCGAGGATCGGCTGGTAGTGACCAATATCTTCGGTACTGCTCACGCCCAATTCGGAAACATGCTCGTCCTGGCTGCTACATACCACTCCGAATTACAAGAACTCATCGAAGGCCCCACGCTCATGCGCCTCCTGCGACGAACGATCAAATTTCTTCTCCGCAACGAGCACATCTCTCCCACCCTCCGAGCCGACGCTAAGATCTTGACCGAAATCTACGAAGAAACATTCCCCACCGATCCCCTGGACCTCTCGTGAGAGAATTTCACACCCCGAACGACCAGCCCTCAACCTCCTACCCTAACACCAAGCCTTCGCGGCCCCTCATCTCGTCGCCATACTCCTATACCATCTATATCTACGCAACTTCCATTTACATAATTATTTAAGCCCTCCAGGCTCCTCTTGCATTTTACGACTCAGGTACGCGTTCGAGTCTTGGATATACTCTCTTGGGTGGAGTTCCAGTGCGGCTTGGCTTTGCTTTGCTTTGATCTATATCTACATCTACCTTGCATCTGATAAACCATCGATCGCAGCATTTGGTTCTTATCTATTTACGTGTACGCGCTGTGTGCTTTTGGGTTGCATTTTGTTTCCATCTTTGGTTTTTGTTTGGATTTCCTGCTTGGGGTTTTGTGCACGGTCGGCCTTTTTGATTACTTTACCAATATTCCCCAATGAAAGCTCTGAAATCCTACCGGATCGAGCGTCGACAGTTCTGCTTTTCAAATCTTTTTTCGAATTGTAGCTTCAGACTATGTACAAGTAAAGTAGAATAGTTGTTGTAGCCGGAGATGTTGCAGTTAGGTTAGCCCGAAGCCATGCTCAAAGAATGTCAGACGCTGGCGTTTCTATATGCAATTTGAGATCGTGTCAAATCATGTTTCGCTCGTCAACCAGCGGGCTTTGTTTAGATTGTGGCTCGTGAGCCATGCAGTTGCAGGGTAGGGGTGAAATCCGCATCGCCTGTCCATGTTATGTACATGATGCACCGCATCGAATGGAACAAAAAGGGGGGAAAAATGGAGAAAAAGTAGAGATAAGCCTTTCCAAATAATGATTAGATAGCTCGTGGATGTGTCGTAAGTGCCGTCTGTCCGGCCTTATGCCTTCCGCTGCTGGTAGTGGAAGAGGCTCCAGACGTCTTTCAAAGCCTTGATGCGGTCGCCTGCGTCAAGCAGGTCGTACCACCGGGTGCGCTGGAGCTTGAGAACGTGCCATGGTTGCCCGGGCTCGGAGTCCTCGGGGAAGCTGCTCTCGCCGTGGGTGAGGATGTCCAGGTATCGGCGGTGGACACGGAGGTGCAGAATAGCGATGTGGTGATTGATCGAAGAGATCATGTAGATCTAGAGATGAAGTTAGCAATTTGGTCAAATCAATGCAGGGCAATGGCTCATACATCATCAAAAGGGCTTTCCTTGTCCTTGCCAATCTGCATGTACCTCATACGCTTATCCCACAGACTAGGCCCAGGTTGTATGATCTTCCACTTCTCGGTCCCAGTAAGCTTCCGCATGGCACTTGGACGGCGTGCAAGCGATGCCACGAACGGATGCTCGTATTGACGACGCTTGCGACCACCATCAAGATCCTGGGCACTACTACCAAGGCCCCCGTCAATCATAGACTCTGGGATCGGGATCCCATGAATCCCAGGACCCTTCATTAAATCGTCTAGAATTCCATCATTGGGTGCCCCGCCAAATCGTGGCGCTGTAGTCCACCATTTGCCTTCGCCAGGGCGCATCTCTGTCGCGCCTTCACGGGCACGCTCCTGCGCAGCAAGAAGCATCCCACCCACTTCACGGAATAGGTCACATACTTCGCCGATGCCCTCACCGGGCGCCTCGTAGTCTGTTCTAAAGCCCGTCTCTGGGCGACATTGGCCAATAAGAACAGGTCCCTCAAGGATGCCATTCCGCGCTATTGACCGGTCTCGCGGAGACCGCGCAGCCTGGAAAGACTGACGCACGGGGAATAGCAGACTGCCCACTGTTAGTCGTGGGGGCAGTGTCGGCACGGTCACCTGGCAGCCAAAAGGCCAAGCGGCCATCTCGACGAAAGACCGCACTGTCTCTTCGCGCACCTCGTCCGGCATCTCGACCCCAGAGCCAACGCGGCGACCTGTATATACTTGTACTAGCGGCCTCTCGGATTCTTCGCCATTTGAATTCGGGGCTGGTGTCTTCTCAGCCTCGAGGTGGTCCACATCCATCTTTGTATCCGTTGACGAGGACCGCTCGTCCGTCTGCATCTTGTCGTCGTGTGCAACATCGTCTGGTCCCTGTGACGTCGACACAGGGCTTGCGGGCCGCTCAAAGTAATTGTCGATGCTATTATCCCAGTACTGTGACATGCGCTCGAGCGAGGACCAGAACTTCCGGGTTTGGGTGATACGGACGCGATCGCGGCCTTCGCGAGCGGGCAGGCGGGCGACTTCTCGGAAGACATCGTCATTGTCGAGTGAGAGCTCGTTCTGCAGAACCTCGTATCTATCTTTCGGAGGGTACGGGAGGCCATTGCTCATTTCGGGGCGCGGTCGTTCTTCCCCCGCGGGGGGTTCGGGCTCGGGCTCCCATGGCTTAGGCGGGAGGGATTGGGCCTGGGCGGGAGGGAACATTTGTGATACATCGACATCATTGTCGACAGTGAGATTCAGGGGCTTGAAACGATCGAGAGAGATATCTTGGGGCCGTTTGATATTGGCGAGGAGGCCGTGCAGTTCGTGCAGAGTGTTATCATTTTGATCGCGGGCGACGTCAGGAAGCTGGCATTCTGGAAAGTCCAGCGGGGTGGGGTGTGCAGGGGGTTCGCGTTCCTTTTCCGGTTCTGAGGCCGCGGAAGGCAATGCTATAGAAAGCAGGAATGGTTAGCGTGTTGCTGGGAGTGGTTGAGGGGCAGGAGGCGCATTCCGAGCACGAGAGGGGAAGATGGATCAAGGCGTATAGCGGGGGAACAGGCAACTCACTTAACGCCGTGCCCCAACCGAACATCCTAGCAAGATGGAAGGGAAATCTTTTGCATGCTCTGGAAACCAGAACAAGACAAGCGAAGGAGTGCGATTGAGTTCAGGGACCAGAGACGAAACAAAGAGGGAGGTTAGTCTAGAGAGAGGAGCCGTGGTACTTTGGGAAGTGGGGAATCCCTTTTTCCGTGAGAGCGGCTGTCTGCTGCCACCGCTGTGAGCTCTATTACACTATATTCCGAGATTCTCGGGTCTACTTGCTGATGAGTCGAGTTCTGCTGCCACTGGGCGCTGTCCTGCTGCTCCAGGTAATTATTCTGGGTCGCTTGGTATAGCCTATGATTGTTGTTCTAGCTCTACTGCTTTTTGAGCTTGTTATCCCACGGTCCAATCCGCGGTCTTTGCAGCTCTGCGGGACCATGCGCCAAACGCCCAGCCTCAAGGCCAAAGCCTCAAAAAAGAGAGCATGCAGGGTGTCTCATCATGACACGAGCAGCTCGAGGATATGTGGTCACGTGACAAGACCCTGCACCAGACAGCGATCAGTTCTAGACTCGAAGGCTGCTAATCCTTGTTGGACCCAATTTCGAGTAGAAAAGGATGCCGAAGGAAGTCTAGAAGGCCTAGAGTAGCCCCTGGGTACCAAGCTGCTGGATTCCAAGACATGGATCTGTCTGTATTACTAACCGCTCGACTGTGTGGACTCCCGGGCTATTAACTCTATTATCCGTCGGATTAACATGTAAAAGACTTTATCATTTCTTGGGTTACCCTTCTTGCGATGACCATATTACTGGGACCAGATCTGGTCGAGTAAACGCTTCATCTGGCAGCGGGCGGCAACAGCCATCCAGTACGCCACGGATCGAGAAACGAGGGCTCGAGAAACATTAGACAGATCGAACTGGCCGAAACAAATGAAACGACATCGTTTAAGACCCTTAACAGCGACCGTGACGCAGGGCTGAAAGTATCACATAGAAGACAGTAGGGGGAAGCGATCGCCCCATCGTGAGGGATGTTATTGGATCGGGCGTACCGGCGCGGACTAAGCGCTGTCACTCTCACACAATGGAAGCGCCAGCGTGAACTTGAAACGCCCCAAGGCCCCTTAGGAGAGGGGGCAGGGGCACGCTAGACTTGCGACAGTCGACAGGTATTAAAGCCTGTCGTAGCGCTTACTTCGCGTTGGGATGCTGGATTTTCTCTTCTCGGCTGGTCGCGCTGCGAGACTGCTGGTATACAATCCCAGCTATCTAGACCAGGTGCCAAGGCGTGTTATGCTGTGCCGCTCCAATTCACTGACAGACGGAGGATCTGATAATGTATCTTAGCTGATCATACTCTCCTGCCTACATGTTGCGTAGACTCGAAGCTACCGCAACACCTCACGGCTGCTTCGCGCATTTCATCGCGTCTTTCAATCGATGGGCGCGGACGAAAGCGTGCGAAATGCCTCGTTGGCATACTCTTCAGTAAACGCCCAGCCCTATCGATCCCAAGGAGCGCGTGTTGATCTCGCGCCGATTGTTACTCTCACTTCAGTTCTGACGGAGACCGTTCATCCAACATGGGTCTTTACCGAAGTGGTCACCCCTCCTGGCGAGACGACCACTGTTTACGCGACCCCTCAGAATTCCCTTTTCACATCACGCGAAGAGACTTTCTCCTCTCAACACAGTACAACTGAGGACCAAATGTCTAGTGGCGCTGAGAGCATCTTCCCCGCGAGCACTCCCTCCACAAACGTTCCATCCCCAACTGATTCATCTGCTTCTTCTCCGTCAACTTCCTTGACTTCTGCTTTTACTACACCAATGTCGTCCCAAGTTCAAGGGCTTGCAACGCCCTTTGCCTCACCTGCTTCGGCACAATCCTCGGAGAGCTCGGCTCTCTACATCAACCCGTGGCTTTTGACATCCACCACGAGTTCTACCACGAGTTCTTCCACTTCGAGCTCGACTACTACGAGCTCGACTACTACGAGCTCGACCACAACAAGCTCGACGACCTCAGATCTGACGACTTCATTGACTTCGACGACTTCGACGAGTTCAGAAATCCCAGCCACTTCATCTAGCTCGACCAGCTCGACCATCTCGAGTTCATCTGACCTGAGCATATTGCCTGCAGCCCAGTCAAGTATGGCTGTCATGGCATCTGTAACGACAGCTTCATCCAGAGCCTCGTCAATTGAGCCAAGCGTCTATGCTGGCGAAACCCCGATCTCAAACTCCCTTTCGCTTTCACACGTCACTTCGCAGACATCCTCTTCGCCCACTTCGTTGCTACCAGGTGTCATTGCAGGATCAGCGACATCTGTGGCTGAAAGTTCGGGTGATCACATTAACACAAAGGCTATTGTCGGTGGAACTCTTGGTGGAGCAGCATTTGCTACAATTTCAATACTTGCACTTGTTCTATTCTTTCGTCGCAGGCGACAACGCAAACCCCAAGGTCAACCCACGAACGACAATCAACGAATATTGTCCAACGACTCAATCACTTCTTTTCATAATCGTCATAGCTCTCAACCAATCCTCTCTCTTAACAAGGAATTGTCTGTCGCACCCTTGAATTTCCCAAGGCGATATTCAAACCCGCCGGTTCCTCGTTGGAACGCAGTGCCGCTGGGCGGGCCAAATACCAATCCGTTCCGCGACAGTCTTCATATCGGCGATGAAGAAAAGAACATACCGGAGAATCCATTCGCGCACCCCGAGGACGACAATTTGCCACAAATATCCCCACCCATTCCTACTTCCCGCTCGGTATCGAATTACTCTCGCTTGACTGGCGGTGGCCATAAGTCTTCAATGAGTTATGATTCGCGGTTGAGGAGCTCACGCCATCAGAGCTCTCATTATTCTGGGGATAGCACGCTCAATCTCCCAGATGTGGATAGTCCGTCATTCAAATACCCGATCACGCCAAAGAGACGCAGCGATCCCTTCGATCTCGAGCCGCCCCCAGCGGCTGCGCAGAAACCAAGCCCTCGAAGCTTCTGGAGGTTCAACGGCTGATTGCAGTGGTCTGGTCTCGCTGTTGCCATCCTTCATTCTCAGGCGTGCTAACAAAACTCGTTCATTTTGTCATTTTGTCTTTAGCAATACCCCCATTCCAAACAGCATTGATACGCATGATCTGACTAGATGATATCTCTGGCATTTCCAACTGTTTTTGTCATACTTGGATCTTCCGAATACCCACTTTAATGGATAGTGCGCAGAGATACCGGCTTCTACTTGTGGTGTATCCAAGCTTTTTGTTAGACCCTGTATTTTATAATGAAAAGATTTGAAAATGCATCACGCACAAGGTCTTGAGCTACACTCCTGAAAATTCTATGTCCACTAGATGTTGTACAGGGCGTTTGTTTATCGGATACTAGGTCACGTGAATGAGGCTCAGCACGATTAGGCCTCAGCTGAATGATGGTCGCTCAGACACTTGATCTCCAAGTCCAGCAAACGGAACTTCCTTGTGCGTGTTTTGGAAACCTGATGAGAGCGTCACTGACAAAGATCAAATGAGCAAAGGTAAAGAGCCAATTTGAACGGTGCTAGACGCCGGAAACCTGTATATTGATGGTCACTTAGTATTGCCGCCCAAAGGCCCCACCTTGAACAGTAAAGGCTGCTCAACATGTCGACCGACGGACTAGATGAAGAATGGGTAAACTGTAAGTGTTATCTCATCGAATTGAGTAGCTTCCATGTAGCTAAAGCGTATAGGCCAATCGGCAAACGCCCTCCTCAATGATGTGCGATCATGGACTACATCAATATCACGATCTAGAGTTTCCACGGCCGACGGTCTTGGCTTCACTGAGAACATTGACTTGGAGGCTATGAACAGTCTAGAGAGCCTTTTACGTACAGTACAACAACTGAAACTCAAGAAGCTGCGCACAGAAGAGATCGAGAAAGCCCGATTCATTGCCGCCGGGGAGACCTTTGCCGTTTCAGAATGCAAATACGAAGGCAAAGTTGTTGCTATTAAGCGAATCAGATTGAGCAGTACAGAAGACGATTCCCATCGGCTTCACTTACAACGCCGCTTGCAATCTGTCCTGCGTGAGATTTTGATTATGTGCCACCCGCCGCTAGCTCACAATCCAAATATTATCAGCCTCCTAGGATATGGTTGGGATGTCGAGGAACAAAGACTCTCGCCTTTTATCTCAGTTGAATTTGCTTCTGGGGGGTCGCTTAGAAATCATCTCAGAGACCAGCCTCAGTCGATACGGAACAAGTTGATATTGATGGGAGATGTTGGGGCGGGATTGATGTCACTGCACAAGTGTGGAATAATTCATGGGGATCTAAAACTTGACAACGTCAATGTTTTTCCTTCTATCGATCGTCCTTCCTTGTCCATCGCGAAAGTTTCCGACTTTGGACATTCAATTCTTATCAGTTCTTCGAAAAAGAAGGAAGCAAAATACTACGGCACTGTTTTGTGAGTTAGATCCGACTCGTGATCAAGGACCGTATAATATGCTAATTATACACAGATACAACGCACCTGAAGTGGCAAACCAAAATGACCGACCGATTCATGCCGATCAACTTCACAAATGTGATATCTGGGCATTTGGGCTCAGTGTTTGGGAGATCCTAGCGGATGGAAAGATATACTTTCAGCCAGGCTGGAGTAATGATCTCAATCGGAGCAGTCCTTCATCATATTCAGCTGATCCCGTGCTAAACAAGTCAAAGTCTCTTGACGAGAAGCCCCCCGGAAATAACGAGAAAAAGGCATTTAGCCAGTTTGACCTATCATTGGTAAAGCCACTTGCTCTGAGATTCCTAGAGAAGATGGTCATTCCTGGAATCGGATTTGAGAAGGGCTTTCTCCGACCACTACTAAATGGCGCGCTTGAAGTCGACCCCATGAAAAGAATGTCTGACATCAGCCGTCTACCGATCATCGGATTTTGGAACAAGGCTCCGGGAGGACACTCGCTCCAGACGAGGCTAGCAATGTTTACACTCTCGGGAGACATTCGGTACTCGATATTCAGCAAGGATGGAGGTCCTTACATAATTTGGGAACAGCAACGGCAGCTTCTTGAAGATTTCGAGGCTGCGGTTAAAAGTAGCACGCCCGGAAAAAGTGATGGGAGTGCTGCCTTCCAGGCAATGCTTTGCTATGCAAATGCTTTTGGGACATCAAAAGATCCTCAGAAGGCGATTCATTTCTTGCACAAGGCAGAAGACTTGGGACACTTCTTGGCCCAGATCATGGGTGAAAAGATGCACGCTGGTCTCGACGAAGCGTCTCCAAGTACGACAGACACATATAGCCTATGTCTAGCAAGGGGCTTTGATCTCATCGAGAAAAAGTCCAAGGCAAAGGGTCTCAATGTTCACCAAGGTGGGAAAGTCACGGAATTCTTGGACTATGAATCTTTACGGGATAGCTTTCTTGATGAAAGCAACTTATCTCAGTTGGATAAAGAGGATGTTATGAGCATAACTGTTGTCCGGAAAGGCTCGACAGAGCACTACACACTACTTGAAGCTGCGATTCAAGAAGAAGATCTACCCACGATCGATTTTATTCTGGGAATGGAGACTGATATTTCAAAGGAATCTAGTCGCCTCCTAGTACATGCAGCTCGCCGACAGAACGGGGAGCTCGTTGGGCGTCTTATAGCAGCCGGGGCCAAAATCTTTGACGAGGACGATACAGGTCTCCTGCACTGGCTGTTCTATTTGGAGACGCCATGTATTTCAAAGTTCAAAGACCAGCTTCAAAGTACCTACTCCATTGCCGACCTCACTCAAGCCCTGAATTATGCACCAGCACGAACCGTCACACTTCATCCTCAATGGCCGTTTCAAATACGTGGCACTCCACTAGCTACAGCCATTGCTGCGAACAGTATCGAGGCAGTCCAACTTTTACTAGATCTTAATGCTAATCCTCTGGCTCCGGCCTTTGCGGTCGTAGACGGTGATGTATCGCCGATACTAACGCCTATTCATCTTGCGATTCGAAACCACTCCCCAGAGATTCTTGGCCTGCTATGCACAGCAGCCTTTGGCGCGAAGCGCATTGAATCAAGACAGATTTATTCTACTGCGTTCAGTGACTTTCCCATTGGCTGCGCTCTAAGTCTCATGAGCAACGCGGAGCGTTTCGCTATACACGGAGAGAGCCACAAACAGCGTCTTCGAGATACCGTTTATCAACTTCCTCTTGGAGCCCTGACACAAAAATCATCCGAGGGCAAGAACGCAATTACCCAAGCCATCGATCTTGAAGATGTCGACACCCTTGATCTCATTTTCTCTCGTTTCCCTGAACTTGCGGCTGTGAAGCTTTCTCAGCCAGGGAACAGTAACATGCACACGTACCCAATCCATTTCGCTGTACAGATCGGCTCGAACAGAGATACAGACGAGGCATTGAAAATAGTGGAGTCTATCATACGGCTTGATCGAAATGCAATCATTCGGCCCGACAGTTCCTCTGCTACTCCGATACATGTCGCGGCGATGGGATCATCCGACCGTATTCTAAAGTACTTCCTTGATCGCGGTCTCGATCCACAGGCTTTAGATGACAAGTCTCAAACCCCCTTGCACTATTCTCGGTGTGCAAAAGTCGTGAACACCCTTATTGAGCATGGGGCAGACATCAACCACAAAGATCAGTTGGGATTTACTCCACTGCATGCGGCTGCTACTAAGAATGCCAGCGAGGCACTTCAAGCTCTTATCGATGCAGGGGCAGATGTGGGTATCGGCGATAATGGCATCGGGAGTGCATTGCACTGTGCCATCCAGAACAAGTCGTTCCACATGGCTCAAGTGCTTCTGAAGGCTGGTGCGAATGTCAATGCTACGGATGCACATGGGCGTACGCCGATATTCGTCGCAATGGGAATGAATCGGTCGGACATAATCTCACTATTGCTTGAGAATGACGCCGATCCATTTATTATGGACTCTGGTGGTTCGTCTGCCTTCCAGCAAGCTCTGGCCGCCCCAGCTGTCAACTTTCTGACGATGTTCAAAAATCATCCCAGCTTTGCAAAATTATCACGGAAGACCAAGGTGGATACCTTATACTTTGCATCAAGTTCAGGAGACCCAGAATGCCTGAAAGAGTATCTCCGCATCTTGTCATCGCAGTCTTCTGAGCCAGAAGCCTCCGCATTTGATCAGGATGAAATGAATAATGCTCTTCACATATCCATATCTGCGCTCAGAGGAGACCTAATGCAGATCCTGCTGTCTGCTGGGTCGCAGGTCAAGTCAGTCAACTCCGAGGGAGAGACAGCCCTTTCGGTAGCCTGTGAGGCTTGTCAAGACGGGGAGCGGCGCGGCTCTCTCTCCCGCGTATTCATCTGCGAGAAGTTGATTGATGCAGGAGCTGATGTGCGAGCAAAGAACAACAATTCCATCACGCCTATCTACATTGCGCAGCTTCATAGAGATCTACCTCTCATAGCGCTTCTTTTGGAGAAAATACTTCACCAAGAAGGCATGAATTCATCCAAGCAGTGTGCGCGTATCTCAGAAACCCTGAAAGACCAAACCCAAGATAAAGACAATTGCAACGATTCAAAGAAATTGATCGGCTGCGAGATCTCCTATGTCGAGCTTATCCAAAGAGCAGTGGAGCAAGGCGAATGGGACCTCATCATGACTTGCGTCGGGGCCCATTTGATCAGTAAAGAAGAGCTCGATCTGGTGTTGAGTCCGATCAATTGGGATATCCGGTCATTTGACGGTTTGGATTTGTTTCGACATTTTTGCGCGGATGGAGACCGAGACCTCGCCAAGAAGATTTATCAAAGATTGAAGCGAGGCAAACCTTTGAATGGGACTGCAGAATGCGATCTTGACTCGGTCCTCAGACATACAGCACGGTATTTGGAAATGACGTTTTGGCCTGGTTCATATTCAGATGGGGTCCCGGTGGCAAAACAGGCGAAAGGGACGCCGCTGGAGGACCAAAGGTATTGAGATTGAAAGGTTTATTTTTGGAGATGAAGATTGCCATCCTAATATAATAATAGCTTTCTATTGTGAAGCTTAGCTGTAATAATTTGCGTATTCAAAGTACTAGCACCTCCTCTACAACCAATGGAAGTAAATCGGGTCGTTCTTTAAATTCTCGAAATGTAATCTCCTGTCTTTAAAATGGACCTCGTCGCCTGGCTTATCAGTCCACTTATGAGAGGCATTAGCTTCATACTAATAGCTTGGCTAACTGATGTGTATTGGATGAGCTGGAGTCTAGTGCGCAGCTCAGGCCGTGTGCCACCTTATCGCCCTCCACAAGCGGGAAGAATCGGGATTTTCCGCTAAGTGGGATGAGTTCAACTGCACTACTACTTTAGCGTTGATAATGTTATCTTTGGCTCCTCTACTTTAATGACAGTTCAAAGGGCAGCAGCCATTAACACTCCGAGAATGTCCAGCTCTTAGCACTGAAAACTCTCTCAAGCTTGGGAAGCTTGAATTGTCACTTGCACATTTGTTATTACTTTCATTCCACAATGTCGGCCCTCCCAAGTAGTGTTGAGCCCAGTAATGACACTTTGTGGCCTCCTGGCACATTAAGGCTTGCAGATATTAGGCCGTCTCGAGAAGCTGCTATCATCTTGCAACCACCACCTTCAAATGATCCCAATGACCCTCTGAATTGGGCATCATGGCGCAAATACTTGAACATGGGATTAGTATGTTTTTATGTCGCTATGGTTGCTGAGTTTATCAACGCCAATACTCCAACATGGGATCCGATGGAGACAGAGCTCGGCTTTACGAGCGGCATATTGAATGACAGTTATGCTGCCGGGTGTGCCGCACTAGGGCTTGGCTCTGTCATCTTGATACCTTTTGCCCTGAAGTTTGGCCGTCGGCCACTTTATCTATTCACCACGGTAGTGCAGTTTGGAGTTTCGATTTGGTCCGCTAAGATGCAAACTGTGGGGGATCTTATGGGAGTCAATATTGTGCAATGCTTCTTTGGAAGTTTAGCGGAGGTTATCGTGCAGATGACAATTGCTGATCTCTTCTTCGTACACCAGCGAGGAAGAATGAATGCTCTCTATGTCTGGACATGGCTTCTTTCCAGCTACATGGGCATTCTGATAGCTGGATTTGTAGCTAGTGATCTCGGCTGGAGATGGATATGGTGGCTTAATGCTATCGTGTTTGGTATAGCCATTTTTGCGGTTGGATTTGGGTACGAGGAGACCAAATACTGTCCAGCTGTTCCTTGTGTCACCTCCGCTGTACATCAAAATAACAGGAACGACGTCGAATCGGTTGAATCTAGTCGCCAAAACCAAGACATTGAGAAAAGCAACACAGAGGTATCCGGGGCTCATGTATTTGCTGACAGACACCAAATACAAGGAGAGAAAGGAGTTGCAAGATTAAACCTGATCAAAGCAACAAGCGAGCCTCAGACCGGCAGCATCATTGAGATACCGATGAAGACATATTGGCAACGACTCGCTTTGACAACTGTTACTTCATCATCAAGTGCCAAGAACGAGTCCTTCTTTCAGCACATGTATCAACCTCTTATTCTCCTAGTGACAATTCCAGCTGTAACCTGGACAGCTCTTGTTTATGGCATACTGGTGGCTCTAGGAGATGTTATGTCAACAACCATGTCGACTTACTTGCCTGATTCCCCATATAACTTCTCTCCCTACCAGGTTGGTCTCATGAGCCTTCCAAGAATGATCGGTGTCACTATCGGTGCTCTTATTGTCGGCCCAGTCAGTGATTGGTGGATTGTGTTCCTTGCTCGCCGGCGCAATGGAGTTTTTGAGCCTGAGACACGTCTTTGGTGCATGATTCCTTTCCTCCCGTTCATTGTGGTTGGCGCACTACTATTTGCGATCGGACTCAATGACCATCAGCCATGGCCTGTTATAGCTGTCGGATTGGCGCTCTACAACATCGGTGTCACGCCTGTCAATACCCTCACGATAACTTATGTGACTGACTCGTATAAGAATGTAAGTTTCAAAATTGTATCATGCTGTGAGATGACAATTTCTAACATCAATGCAGATAATTGGAGACGCCCTGGTAGGAGTCACGTTGACTCGCAACACTTTCAGCACCGCTTTCATATTCGCGCTTACCCCATGGGTTGCGAAAGTGGGTCTGGAGAATACTTTTATTACTATCTTGGTCATTGCTATTGTGATACTTATGGCTTTTGTTATCTTCATTCGATACGGAAAGTTGCTTCGGGGCGCTGTTGCTTCTCGGTATCTCTATTATGCGAAGCGGCAGTACAAAGAGAGAAGCCTGGATTGAATCAATCCGAACGAAATTCGAATATATCTGATTTTCTTGAATTAAGCTCGTATATACTAGCCGTCGAATCTTTGCTGTGCATTCAAACAAGTAGTTCCTCGGTCTTGAGGAGAATCTAAGGATATAAGACGTCAGCTCGGAGAAAATTGGAGGGTTGAGTGCAGACATTACGTTCTCAATAAAGCGAACTCCCACAACGATCCCATCCCTGTCGGTAACCCCGCTATCTGGCATATTGAAAAAGTTATCTTCGCTACCCTGGTCAAGGCAGCATAGACAAGCGAGAACCAATTGAGTATATTGGTCGCCAACGAGGCTAGGGAGGCGATCTTTAGTCAATGCGACCAATTCATGTTTGATAGCGAATCCTCCCCGGCGAGCATCTTTATCAGATAACGCATCCTGTATATTCAAGTCTTCCCATGGCGTTGGCGTGCTGTCTGGCTCTAGACATACAAAAGAATGCCACAGAGCAATCTCCAGTAGACATACTCCGAGGCTGTAAATATCATGTTGCATTACGTACGTCTCTTCAGACCACTGCCCTTGACGGACCGGATGACGGTATAAGTTCCTTTTCCATTCTAGATCTTCCATGAGATCGGTCTGCCCGAGTGCCTGCCGTATACGTTCGAATCCGATGAGGAACGAGGCCCCCAACTCATTTTGACCAGTTTTGAAAACGAGGACTGTCTCTGGACGAATACCTTTGTGGACAAACCCTGTTGTATGAACAAACATGACGGACCTCGTAAGCTGTTTCGCGAGCTGCATTATCACAGTCAACGATGGCCTCTTTTTATCCAGAAGTTGGTCTCGCAAAGTCTTCGGGGAATCGAGTCCATCTGGTATCTCTAAAATGAATTCAAATTGGGTGACATGAGAAAATTCCGATTGATTCTCTTGGGCCTCGACAGCTCCCAGGCATCTGAGAAGGCCAAACGAAGCCGGGTCGACATGCATCAGCATCCTTGCCGAATCACGCACTTGGACTTTGATCGCTTGAGCAGAGAGTCTTTTTCCATAATTGGTTCTGTCCAGTATAACCCGGCGATTATTGTATCGCGCAGTAAATGAGTTTGTGCCTGGTATCCGGTAACGATAAGACTCCACTGCCTCGGTCGACTTGAAGATCGAATCGAGCGAATCGGGATTTTGAAGCGAGACCTCGCGTATAGCACTTCGAATTTGGACTATTCTCGCTGAAGATGGATTGTTCCCTTGAGCATGCAGTTCTTGGTCCACTTTCGGGGTAGACAAGAGTGTTATTAAATACCAGGATGGATCAAATCTTCGCTGCCACTTCTCCAGTTCGCTCACGACTTCCCTCAAGTGTCTGGTCAAAAAGAGCGCCTTTGCCTTCTGAAGGTGCTTTGTCGCAGTTAAATGGCGATTGTTACTCTGCTTGAGTCCGTCGACAGCGCTGTAGATTTTGTGGTACAGATGTTGAATGGCATCTGCGTAATGTTCTTGTAGAGTGGGATCGCTTAGAGCACCCGATCCCCACAGCCTCTGCAATAAACTGACTTGAACTCTGCTTTTCAGCCAAATCCCTTCAATTGTCAATGCAAGTTCATCGAGATCTCTGCCAAGGGTCTTAATTTCACGGCAGGCGTTGACAAGCTGATTGCCGTATCTTTGAATGAGACAGGTTACTAATTGCTTAATCTAGCATGACTCGGGGCTCTCACTTAATGCAAAGATCCAAGGTCCCAGCCACGGCTAAAACCAGAGACACAGCCTCCATGTCGGATCATTAATAGAAAATGGGGGTTTAAAGCGTATGCCCTCGCAATACGAGGGTAGGGGCGAGAATGGGGCCGAAGAGGGGGCGAACATGAACACGGGCATGAATGATCGCAGTTCAGGCGCGTCCACGGAAAAGGAGGGACCGATTCTCCGCATAAGAGGCAATGAGGAGAAATTGAGGCTCCTGCATGCATGCTGCCCATTTCCATTACCAAATGTTCATTACTCAGTAGCTGCCTAGGCGCCTGCAGGGATCTTCGTGGATGTGCGGCTGTGCATGGGCGCCTACAATCAGCCTCCGAAGGTCGCTTTTTCAATTCTACCTTTCGCAACATCGGAATGCCCCCTATGGATGATTCTGACAATACCGATGATCTAAAGCTCAGCGTTAAGGTTCTCTCCGATCGTTGTTTTCGTGAGACCACCACGCGGCCTGGGCTAGACGACGAAGATGAACCGATAAAGGACATCCAATTGTGGAACCGGAAACAATGCTTATCTCGCTCTGATGCCAATAATGTGTTCCTCTATGAGTCTCAGACAGGAGACATGCGAGTCGTAAAACATGTTCGGTGGCAGGACAACAAGGCAAACTACCAACGAGAGTTGAATGTCATGAAGAAGGTACTGAGGGGTGTGAAGTGAGTTTCCAAGGTTATACCTATCATCCTTCCTTTTCGTCTAGTAAAGCTAGACAAGACATTCGATGCTCATTGTTGGAGTAGGCCTCATGAGAAAGAGTTGTTTGTCGACTTTCTTGGTTGGTTCCCGTCGCCAGAGTATATGCATTTTGTGCTGGAATATTGTCCGTACGGAGACATCTCGCAGCAAGCTAGACCTATGTCAGAGCTGAAGGCATGGCTCGTTTGTGGTCAGCTAATGGAGGCTCTAGCTGTGCTCCATAATCTAGAGATTACACATCGAGATGTCAAGCCCGAGGCGAGTATCCCCAACGATGATGTAGCCACATGATATTGACATTGATTTAGAATATTCTTGTCGTTTCACAAGACCCAATTAGAGTCAAATTAGCAGATTTTGGTATCAGTAAGATATCTCAAAGGAATGGCACTCAACCACGAACGAATGGCGGTTCAGTTGGCTATCTTGCACCAGAGCGATACGGAATCAACAACCATACGGCAGAGTCTGCTTATACACAAGCTGTAGATATCTGGTCCCTTGGATGCTTGGTATACTACATTTTGACAAATGAAGTGCCATTCATGCCGCAGGAGACCGAAATAACGCCATCAGTCAACAGTTACCAAGCGCTCTTAAGCTACTGCAGCGGCTACCTTGCCTTTCCAGAGGGTCCGTTATCGCGACACCGAGTCAGCTTATCCGGTCGTTACTTTATCCAAAAGATGCTGGCACCAATTGCTGAAGAGAGACCGAAGGCCTCTGGTCGACTGATGAAGAATTGGAATGTTCCTCTGGTGGTAGGCGAGCAGCCACCTGTACGGGAGCTGACTGCTTCGGATCTCAACGAATCCCCCACCACGATCCGTAACTCATTGCCCAACTCTCTCCAACACGATATATTTGACGTTCCAGATGGCTTGTTCCGAGAGGGAATGTTTGTTGAAGATGAAATGGTATCTCCAATTCTTTCCAAATGTGTCAATTCGAGGGCCAACCTTACAAGTACTTTTAGGACCTCCATTCCTCGGATCTTTGGAACCTAATGAGACTGGATAGAAGGAGCCAGTCGGCTCAAGAGCGATTGAGAATACTGCTCATGTCTAATGCAAACCCAAACGTGTTTTTCCAAGGATATACAGCTCTTCATCTTGCAGCAGAGCACGGATCACTGGAATCTCTTCAAACTCTCTTAGAACACAGGGCAGATACCAAATTGCAAACCAATCCGCGACAAGAGACTGCGATTCATCTTGCAACTTCTCGAGGGGAAATTGACTCTTTTGCGCAGAAAACACGAAGTCTTGTCAGTCGAGGTGCTGATATTAATGCTCAGAATTGGGAAGGCGACACAGCCCTTCATCTCGTGATTCAAAGATTGGGTACAGTCGATGCGGTCAAGATACTTCTCGATTCAAAGGCAGCAACAGATATCCGAGGAAGACAAGGACGCACCCCCTTGCAATATGCAGTTGCTCTTGGAAAGGAGGATATTGCAATGGTTTTGTTAGATTGCAAAGCCGACCCTGACTGCGTTGACGAGGACGGAGCCAGTGCGCTTCATATGTTGATCAAACATAAGAGAGCGACAACATATCTACTTGAGAAAATCATCGAAGCAGGTGCTGATATTAACCAAAAGGATGGGAAACATCATACACCGCTGTTTGAGGCTTTAAAGCACGAGAGAGATGACCTAGTGCCTATTTTAGCGGACCGCGGCGCTGTGTGCAGCCCTCATATTCCTGAATTCGAAAGACGGCTCGAGAAATTGTTATGGTGGAAAAGCTTGCGGACTCGTCTTCCATGGGTCAAATAGACAATATACTGAAAGCTCTACTGATACATTTGAACCTGGGACCTCGGGAATATCTAGCCATCTTTTTAAGTAATAATAAAGATCGAGTCTCTGATCGGCACTCCTGGCGGAGAGTTCCGTTGCCATAGGCTATTTAGGTAGCTCTCGCGAGATAAATCTCCTACATCAACACACACATCTCTTCACACCATCCTGTGTAGCTACACGCTTTCCCACCTGGGCACCTTCCTAGCCCCATCAGTCTCTCATACAATCGTCTTGACGAGATTTAATAGCCTTAAAATCAACATGTATCTTGTTATCACGAGTCAAGTGACCATCCATGCCCTTGAAACGCTGCTATGCTTTCATAATTTAGGTGGATTGCGCCGCGATTAAACCGGGACTCCTCGAAGGTCTCAAGTGCCGTGTCCTTCCTGAGAATATATCGTTTGAAAATGTAGGGAAGATAGACAAAGAATCTGTAACGGTTCATACCCCGTGGAGAAATCTCTAAAAAGTCACCGAGATACTCTAGAGGGAGCTTGCTGGTTTCCTCCATGTAGAAGAAAGCCAGTACTATCGCAATAGGTAAAGATATGCTATACGTATTGTTAGTTCCATGCCTTCATATCAAAGGCCACAGGCTTCTAGGCTCACAGAATAGGAGAATAAGGGATCTGGAGGCCCACGTTCTTGAGCGTCTTGTAAAAAATCCCGTGGACACCAGAGGCTGCTAGAAGTACTGAAGTCACGAGAGAGCTTCCAATGTCTGCCATGATGTTAGAAATTTCCCTTTCATACTTATAATTATGATAACTGTACCGCGATATAACAATGGGAATGCTTCCCAGAGGTAGAGCATAAGAGGAATCTGGGTAGGGTATGCAAAAATGACAAGGCTGATATCAGTGATCATTCTTGGTAACTCGCTCCCGAATCCCCAAGAGCGCCATGGGAAAACGAAAGGGACTAGGTTAGAAAGCAGCACGAGACTCATGAGACCAATAAGGATTGGTCGTCGCCCAAATTTGTCGACTCTCAAGATCACAGCCCAGATGAGACCCAAAACTCCAATGACCATGGATAGTTTTATCCATACCCCGGCCCATGAAACTTCTGAGGTGTCTGTTGCAAATATCACGGCGGAAGACGATGAATAATCCATTGAAAGTGCAATTACTGTGCAAGTAGCAAAGATAGGCCGTACCCTGCCATTTGTAAATATTTCGATCGTCCTCGAACGGTCTCTCACACCGAATTGCTCTGCATGTTTTGAACGATGCTGTTTGGTCTTGACGTATATTTGGTAGAGGTCTCGGCAAGCAACAAGATCTGTACGGCGTGATTCTCGTAATGAGCCATAGGCAGATTTTATGTCCCCCTTTAGGACAAGCCAGTAAGGAGATTCGATCATGTTGCTTGAAAGAAAGAAAATGACTGCACTTGCAGTCACCGTAAAGCAAATTTTGATAAGCGGCATATCAATTTCTTTCAGCTGCTCAATTCCTATTATGACGCCGAAAAGAAAGCCCGCTGGTACTTGAGAACTGTTGAACTGTAAGCCCTGGCAGAAACCTCCAGTCTGAACGGTGATGCGCACTTACAAGTGAACTTTCAACATGGTAGACTTCCTTTTCGACGGTTCAACTATCTCAAAGATATAAGATTTTATCGTAGAAACTGTCGAGGCCGACAGTGCAAACAGTATGATACTAGCAATGGACAGGATCTGACGCCCAAGAGGAAGGTTTACCCCAAGAGAGGCGATGGGCGTGATGATGCATAATTGACGGATAGCTCGTCGTCGGCCTAAGCGTCCATTCATGTATAGGGAAAGTAAGTAACCAAGGGTTGCTCCTATCAATGGTCCAACTCTTGTGAAAATGTTAGACTCCCATGTGAAACGTTTGACAGATAGTGGACTCGTACATAGCAAGAAAAAACGACCTCCAGAAACCTTTCGGATATCTGGGGGGCCAATGCCTCCAATATTCACCATCTGTTTCGATCACTGGTTCAAATAAGACGATGCCATCGGTTGAATCTAGTGTTTGGATCACTCTAAAAGAAAGAAAGAAAGAAAGAAAAAGGTCAGAGCATAGAACTTTTGCATCTTTGCCAAACTAAATCAAGTACTCACATAAGCACCGTAGACGCATAGATTGCCCATAACGATGGTCCGCGACGCGGTCCTCTTTGATCATTTGGGTCAATTTGATCGCCCAGATACGGCATATCCGCTTCAATTTGCGCAAGGTCGTGAGGGTGGTAGAACCACATCGCTCCATTTCTCATGATACCTCGAATGCTGTGCAGGTCATATTCGGTCACGAATTCGTCCACTTCACGCAGAATTTGATGTTTGTCGATCTGCATCAACGACTCGTCACTATAGAAATGCACTTATTAGCGATGATTCTCTCAAAGGTCATGTTTACCCACTTCAGAACCGCTGCGGCTGCCGCCTCATGAGAATCATCGCCGATCTGCGAGTTGAGCTCCACGGCTGAACTACTCCGAGAAAGGCCGCGCATGATGAAAGAATGTTTTCATCGATAGTTCCGATCTACCTGTTAACTCCCAGTGGATCTTCAATATTCAGATAGCATGATTAGAGTCCGGATCTCGCGGGGGCAAGCTAAATGATTTGGAATGCGCCCGGCCCCTTCGCCCTGATCGCCCCCGGACTGTCCGCGTTAAGGCACCGAGAACACAGCCACAGCATCATGCAGGTCTGTGTTTCGCGATTGGTCCGTTCTATCTGCATAGCCAGCTAGATTTGGTGCCTGAAATAGAATGCGCGGATCTATGTGGTCTGGAACTTGCCGAGTGGAATAGCGGGCTCGTTGGTATGGATCTTAGTTCGGTTTGGCTGAAGCTTGATTTCGCACAGGATCAAGATAGACCAAGGTACAAAGATCGAAGAATGCTCGACTTTCTTCGATTGCTAGTCTTTAGCCTAAGATAATTAGATCATGCATGCCAAGCGGGCTGAAACACGCTTGGGTAAGGCTGAATTTTGATCTATAGAGATCGACGGAAAATTACGTAGCAGACCAAGTACAGTGTCTACACCACGGGCTAATATTGATCACTGTCAATGCTTGGAAATTTTCATCATGCAATTTATTGCTATGTAGAGGACCGGGGTCGCTGGTGATTATGGTACAGTAGGAAAGCAAATGCTCTAAGAATAGCAAAGGTGATAGACAGGCTGAAGAAAAGAAGATAAGCACAGGTCCTTGGGAGCGCTAAAGGAGGTAAGGATCGACGGGACCAGGTAAATAGGAATCACTGAAGAGTGTGGAATGAGTGTATGGTGGTGAGATATTGATGCGACTGGTTGACCAGCGTCTTCCAAGATATGTCAATAATAACAAATCTCTTGTTATCTGCTCTGCACCACATGGATCCTGGGCCAGCCATAAATGGATTCCAAGTCAGAGAAGATGGGACGCGTCCAAGGGGTCGGTATGTCGGGGGAAAAGGTGGGCAAGAATTTGAGGAGCTCTTTATGCTTCGAACGCCAATAAACGTGAGTCGAGGAAAGAGGTGATGTATGTGCAAGAGGAAGGAATTTGTTGAAAAGGTGGATGAGTGTTATCGGGATCGAGAGGTGTGGGGGTTTTAGATATCCATGCTCCAGCGCCAGGGACGGATACGTTCTAATTCGCCAAGGCCGACATCATCGCGATTATCATCGTCGTTGATCTCGACGTGCAACATATGAACATTATTCTTGTTGTCCCGGTGCAAAGTAGATAGAGTTTTGGAAATCTGCGGGCGTGCGTAAATTTTCTCGCTTTCATGCGTAGATTTAGAGGCAGGGCGAGTCCCAGGGGTATCAGGGTATTTCCACTCAGTAGAGAGGGAATGGTTATCGGAGTCATCCATTGACACCATCGAGTCAGTGCGAGATAGTCTAGAGGCTTCGAACTCGTCACGGCCGATACTATCTGAGTGCGCGCGGGTGATTGAAGGTCGATTATGCGAATGCTCTTGAATCATATTTGCCGCAAATGTATCGATGTCGCTATCTTGGCTGCGTCGGGCTGGGGCTTTCTCATCGAGTCGAGATAGCCGCCAGTCTACACGGGCAATGCGGTCACCGAAAGATTCACCCCTACTGTCGCTTGGGGATGTCGTATCGAAACGTTCCTTGCCGGCCATGACCTTCGCACTGGGAGGCGGTTGAAGCATCCAGCGCGTGTCGGCGCGGCTAATGGGCCCACTCACGATGGGCGGGTGGAGGTCATTGATAGGGGGCGCACGGGCAGTATAATATTTGGAAGGCTCATCGCGGTCTGCGCGACCTCGGCCAGAGAAGCCAATTGACGACCCGCGTACTTCCTGGCCCCAGAGAGGTTCGTCTTCACGCTGGTATCGCATCGACTTGAAGCGTTCGCTGAGTTGTTGCCTCGACGACCCAGATTTGTCCTTCGACTGCGAGGTGTCGTCCGTATCCCAACTGTCTGTCCGCCGATTATTATTGCGGTTACCACCGCGACGAGTCGGGGGCCCTGGTCCTAACGCGATTTCGTCTCGCCACCCTTGATTGGTACTGAACGCGGTCGGTTGGGGAAATAGTCGGGGTTGGTCGGTGACGATTTCGGGCGCCTGCCTTTCCATTTCACGCTGTGTTCGAGCGGCATCTTTTTTTCGTTTCCGGCGATCTATGCTCATTGCACAAGGCGTGCATGTGGCGTAGTAGAACACGGCCGACTGCGCACCCCGGTAGAGCCACATGGCGGGCGGGGGAGGGGGTCGCTCTTTCCCTTGAAACTGGTATTTTTGGTGATTTTCTGATGTATTTTCTCGCTGTATTTCATGGGAACCCCACGAATACGCTCACGACGGGCTTTCAGCCCGGGGGAACTGCTGGACGAGACCCGGTAACAAGTTGGTAGTCAGTGAAGATTGAGACCACATGAAGGGCGGGCCGCGCGGATCAGGGGTGAAGTCCAGGAACAAGGAGCGAATTGCGAGGAGCGAGATTGCGATATGAAAGCCCACGACCAGCGATGGGGAGAAAAAGGAGGGGGAGGTTGTGAGTTAAAAAGAGTGGCAAGGGTGAAACGAACTCAGGAGTCCGAGGGGTGTTGGGCGCGACGGGGGCAGTGTCACATTGGTACCTGTGCTTGTTAGCGTCGGCCTATTTTACGCAAGTACCAACCTGAGCCCATCGGCGGATCCGTCAACCCAACGGTTACTTTTACTTGGCCCTTTAATTAGTCCATATTACCTGCCTCGAATATACTGTACTTATGCTCTCCAACCTGCACGTCGATCTTGTTCTCCACTGTTTTCCTCGTGAACCCCCCAAGCTGAGCTTATGCCCAATGCGATGTTAGGCTTACCCCTTCATGCCCCTAAGGCGCCCGCATTTTCCCATTCTCCCAAAGCGCCAAGACTGGTTGTACGATGTATACGATGCATGCGATCGGGTAATGCAGCCACAGAAGATCAAATCGCTTCCCTTGCCGTGGTTACCCAGACCGACTCCCTCTTATCGTCACAATGCCGTGTCTCTCATGTGGAGCTTCCTACACCGCAAACGGGCGGCAAGGGTGCCATGTGGATGATCGAATGATGTAGATTATCACGAAATGGACTAGGTATCATATGCAAAAAAGACTAATATCATGGCTGGCTCGGTGCTGATCCCCCACTTCTATGACCGAATCGCGCAGCAATGATCTTGCAGGCGAGTTTTTGGTCCATGTATGTACGCATTCCCCTCAAAATAAAAAAAACCTGCGGAGCCAGCTTTGATCTCCAGATTACCTGTGCGGTAAACCCACTCCACGTGCTCAAACCGGACAGCCACAGCACCAAGATTCACGCCGAGTATCGCGGCGCGGATGAGAAGCTCTGCAAGGACGTGGTGGCAAGTATATCATGGGATAAGCTTTGATCGCCAGCCGACTGAGGTCATGCATGCCGATTTGCACGAGAACGAACCGCGTTCAAAGTATTTCCCGCACCCCTCCCGAGGAAGAAACTTGGAAACAAATGAAATGCGATCAGAATTTCTCGCGATGTGATAGGGATCGTGCCGCGGCGCATAGTACTTGCATCCCCCAAGCCTTGTCATATGCAATTTTCCAGGTCACCAACGCCAAAACTCTCGAAAAAGCAAAGAAATGAGAAGTGACGCTTATTAAAAGCTCATGCGTTCTTGGTATCGCGGATCACCTCGCCCTTCACCTTGCTCCAGTCGATGTCGGCGTCAATCTTCTCATCTACCTCCCCGCAAAGCACGACGTTGTCACCTCGAATAAGATAAAGCCCATGCTCGATTTGTGATGATGGCTCGTCGTCTTCGGGTGTTCGGATAATACGCTCAACGGTTTCGGAGAGCACGAGGTTCGTAAGTTGGTCGGTTGAGAGAAGATTCCCAAGTAGTGTCCGACCATCGACGGTCAGAATGACCACGCGCTCTAGAAATCAGACTGTGTTAGCAATTGATCATTCGTGTTTGATCGGCCATGAGATCCTTACTATTGATATAGGGCTGGAGAGACATTATTAGAGGGGCAATGGAGCTTCGGGCTTCGACTTGCGTATTTTCAAGGTCTTTCAAAGCTGTTCCCTAGGTCGAACCAGTCGAATCTAGGCACTAAGTATTCCGGTGCAGCTCTGGAGCTCTTCCTTATTTTCGGATGGCGCCCAACCTCCGAATACTTGAACTCCGTACTGGCGAGGAATCCCGTCTTCGAAAAGTGAAAGAGAATAAGTTATTCCCTCTTTTGATAGCTTCGACGCCTCGGTATGTTTAATGGGTCGGGGAGGCACACGCGGGATTCGAAAGTCGTGAGGGGCGTAGATTTCCGTGGTAGATCAAAGACCGTGTTGGTCAGGGACTCGCGGTGTGTTCGCAACGAGAAGGTGGGAGTCTAGCCAGTGCAGCGAAAAATAGAGAGCTGGGTTTCCGTGCAGGTTGCAGCTAATCGTACTGAATCGATTTGCTGCAGCAATTCGGAGGAAGAGCCGACGTGAAGTTCTTCGCGTGTTTGCACTGATTGGCGGTGATGGTCACGTGTGTGGGCACTCACTTGCTACAGCTCAAATCAACTGAGCAACATTTGCAAGTAGTCGTTCATTTTGTACTAAAATTTAAGATATGAAGCCAGTTGTCTCAATTCTCATGAGCTTTTCACATTACTGAGTTTCCTTTGCCTTGCCTCTAAGGTTTTCCCGTTCGATATTCCAGCGCATTGGGTGTTGTGGCAGACGGACAAATATACCTTGGGGGGAAAATTGAAAAGGAGCCAAATCCCTGGGGCACAAATCCTCAAAGATTTTCGTCTAACAGGAACTACAGAGTGACCTTGAATGAATGAATTGTTCATTCGCCTACGATGAACGATTTTTCGCGAAAATGTTTTGTGCAATACCAAGAAGTCTGTGCATGGTCCTATGATTGAGCCTCATCGGAATTTCGTGCAACGCCACCACGATCGAGGCAACGTTCCCATAAGGCCCCAGGCTTGAAATTGGTCCTAGAAAAACCTGCCTTATGAGCCGATGTACCGTCCAATCAACACCGCGGTAAGCAGTATGCGAGGAGGCTAGCACTGCCCAGCATGCGCCGTAAATTTTTAGCGTACGAGCTACGGGGATCGGTTCCAATCGAAACCCCAGTAAGGCCCGGGCAGGGTCCATGCTGAATTGAGTTGGGAACAAACATTTGTTTTTTCTTTGACACTGTGATGAATTTAAGCGATTGATGAATTCCCAAGGTTTCATAGCCAACTAGTAGCCTAGCAAAGAGCACGCATAAAACGTAGCGACTCCTCCTTCTGGGCTCGAATCTGTTTAGCCTCCCATACACCCAAAACCGATTCCATACCTCTCATATCCAAAATGAGGCTCCAATCTCTCCTCTTGACCACTTGCGCTTGCCTCGTCGCTGCAGACAGCAGCACGACCCAAGTCCCATACATGTGGGCTGGCTGGGACGTCACAATCCCAGCATACGCCAGCACCGCCGCCAGTATCGCCGGAATCAATGCTGTCGCAACAACCTACCATGTCGGCTGTCTGAAAGGAGCAGACGAAGACAAATGCCATATCGAGACACCCTGGACCCTGATCCAGGGCGACAACACAATGAGTTTCACCGGTGTATACACAGCCTCGGATTGGCTGAGCGATGGGGGCGCGGTGACCGTTACCCGTGAGGCAGAGTGCTCATTTACTCACACTTCCGAGTCTGCTTCCTGCTCTTTCAGCTACCAGGCTACTGGATCCCACAGTGGCGTGAGTTATGAAGTTTCGACTTCGGCCTCTACTTCCAGTTTCCCGCCTAAGTCTATCATTTGGGGTGAAATGGAGGTTACTGGAGGCGTTGCTTCCTTGACTGCTCCTCAAGCAACGCAGACTCCCGGTGCTGCCGTTGTTGCTGCTAAGCCCTTGATTACTGCTGCGCCGCTGGGTGCTGCAGCTGCTATTGCTGTTGCCGCTATGTTCTAGATGTAGACATCATGTCTATATACTGATAAACACTGGGTCTTGGCAGACAGCATTGGAATAATCTTAATGTTAATAGGATGAGGATTGTTGAAATAACAATGAATATACTGGTATATAACGGCGGTTTAAAGTGACACTTTGTTTCTTGTAAAGCCGAGATTGAGCCATCATTGCTTCGTGGACCTCTGTACGTAGGTACTCTCTATATAGACCCATTATGCCAGTATTGAACAACCTACGGATTTGAACACTTTTGCGAGCTTTTATGTATAAGGTATAATTTCACTATCGCACAATATCCAGCATCCACTATCTCGCATTCGAATCAACCACTCAATGCATTCAAATTCAAGGGTACGCTGCTCACTTTCCCTGCCCTATACTTGCGCGGCTTTGAAGTAAACGGCGCAGGGCGAGGAAGCATAGACTCGTCGGGGAACTTGAAACGATTGTCGTCTATTCGGAACGGACCGTTTGTGGAAGACGCGCGCGATCTGCCTGCTGGAGACGAAGTGCCACCATTGGAAAGGGTATAAGCACTGGAGTCCAGTTTTGAGTCGTTCGACATCGAGGGGAATGGAGAAGCACGAGATGGCGTTTGGCTTGGGGGAGGTGGGGGTGCAGATGGAGGAGACATTGGCGGAGGTGGAGGGGGA
Organism: Tympanopsis confertula; assembly: GCA_026745395.1. Taxonomy (NCBI): domain Eukaryota; kingdom Fungi; phylum Ascomycota; class Sordariomycetes; order Coronophorales; family Scortechiniaceae; genus Tympanopsis; species Tympanopsis confertula. The sequence continues at coordinate 848,381 of JAOYNU010000005.1, read as the reverse complement.
GCCGCAGGAGCAGCTGAAGGGGGTGGAGGTGGTGGCGCAGAAGGCGTGTTGCTGGTATGGTTTCCTAGCGCTGTGCGTGCTGCTTGAGCAGCAATTGACGGAGCGCCATTTGATGGAGGGGGTGGAGGGGGTGTAGGTCGTCCAGCGGGAGGTGGAGGGGGGGCCCTTGATGTTGCTGCTGGGGGAGGCGGAGGAGGAGCTGCCGGGCTAGCTGAAGGCGGGGGAGGAGGTGGTGCAGATGGTTTCCTAGATACTGGAGGCGCCGGGGGTGCTGGAGCTCGACCACCAGGTGGTGGAGGCGGGGCACGTGGAGGAGGAGCGTCCGGAGCTGATTTTGTACTTGCGGAGGATATAGTAGAAGAAGGTCTAGAGCCAGGTCGCGGAGGTGCTTTCTTCAGACTGGCAACCAGTAGGTTTACTGGTGGCGCCGGCGGGGAGTTCGTAGCTGGCGGAGGTGGAGGTGGCCTTCCTCCAGGTAGTTTGGGAACCGATGGTGCCTTGAAAGATGGTGCGCTTGGTCGAGAGGCTTCCGAGTCTGAAAGGTATGGAGAGTCTTCTTTATTGGCACCCGTGTTTACACCACCACCCCGACTGCGTAGCTTAGGCATTCCGCCAGCGAAAAGACCTCCGAGTTGAGCTGCTGGCGAACCTCCTCCATCCGATCCAGATACACCTTCGCTGTTGCTTCGTAGCCGATTAGCAGCTGGACCGGAGGGAACGGGTGGAGCAAGCCCTGAAGGAGGCGGCCTTGCACCAGGTACAGGAGGAGCGCCTCCGACAGGGGGTGCAGCAGAGCTTCCTCCTCCAGAACTCGCGATTTGAGGAGCGGATCGGTCATTGGTGACAGCTTTCTTCAGTCTCGTGCCACTGCGAATGTCACCTAATAGGGCGCCCTGGTAAACCTGATTAGCCAACTAACACTTTGGAATGGCCTTTTTCATAGCCGGTATTAAGTCTTCATGCTTTTTGACACATACACGATCCTTGGCCTCGCCCTTTGATGGTCTATTTGGCAAGTTACCTGGCGGTGGTGGTGGGGGAGGGCCACCAAACCCTCCAGGCGGCGGCGGCGGCGGAGGGGGAGGGGGAGGAGGCATATTGGCGGACAAAGAGAAAGGAGAGGGTCAGTTGATGATGTATAAAGCCGCACGAGTAGTCTAGGAGGTCGTCATGGAATAAAAGTGATTGCGCTCCTTGACCAGAAGGAGGGCGTGTGTAAGGCAGAAGGTAAAGACGTCAGGGCTGATTACGGGGAAGTGAACAGCGTTGGGGCGAAAGTCTCCGCCTTGAGCCTCTCTTCTCCTATCACAAAAATAGACCCGCCGCAACCACTACTCTTTTTGTGCTTCAGGCAACATTCAATCGCCATGAGACGAGTCGCGTTAAGGGCCGCGAAGCCCTCGCCCCAAAGGCCCGTCTGCCAGTTTTGTCAATTCACGACTGCATCGCCGCAACGCCTCCCAGCTGCCCGATTCTCCACATACGCCAGCCGTTCGTCGCCCAGCACCTCGGCCTTACAATCGCCTGCAAAACGCTTAAGAGGGCCCCTATATCGATCTTCAATACTGACCCGCCATTTTGCGTCTGATTCCCTCAATGTCGGTCCAGTTCTTCGACAGATTGAGCAGAAGGCATCTGCTATCCGTCAATCCGATCGCACGCCGACCAACGAAGCCATAGTCGCCGCTCTCGCAGAATGTCAAAAGCTTGTCGAGTCATTGGTCGTTCTAGACCGCGACCAGAACAGTGATTCTGCCGGAGAAGGCAATGCTGTTTCCTCATTGCTGGGCATGGCGGAAACGAAAGATACTACTGGTGGAGCAAAGGGCGCGCAAAAGGTCTTCCCAACTCTTGACCCGCAAGTTGCGGATTCGATTTCAAGAATTGCGACCGAAATCTTGCAAGACGAGAAGGTCTTCATCTCTCCAGATGCATTGGAAATATACACCAAAACCCAAACCCTTCTGCGCCGAGCAGAGCACTTCCCAGAGATCTTCAGCCTTTACGCCAACAAGCCCGTGCCGGAGGAAAACACATCCCCCGTCAAATACCACAAGGCGAACCCCAAGGATGTCAACAGCGCTGTCCCAGCAGAGCTGGCCAACATGGCCCTCGACGTAGCTATTGCACAGAAGAACCTGCCACTCGTGCTAGCGATCATCGACAGCACCTTTTGCGCCCCCGCGTTCCATCGCGCTAAGATATTCCGGAAGGCCGGTGTCCCCTTGATTGGTCTCGCCGGTGCACCACTCGCCTGTTACGTCCTGGCAACCTGGGCAGCTTCTTTCCAGAATACTATGGACCCTGGCACAGCTACCGGCATTGCTTTTGCGGCAACACTTGCCTATGTTGGTGGTACCTCTTCTCTTGGAATCGTTGCGATTACTACAGCGAACGATCAGATGGAGCGAGTTGTTTGGCTTCCTGGTATTCCGTTGCGCCAGCGTTGGCTGCGAGAAGAGGAGCGTGCTGCGATGGACAGAGTCGCTGTGGCTTGGGGATTCAAAGATCCATATATGCGTGGCGAAGAGACTGGTGAAGAATGGGAAAGTCTTCGGGAGTTCATCGGCATGCGTGGGATGATCTTGGATAAGACCGAGTTGATGCAAGGAATGGAATAAGCTGTAGAATATGTACTTTACTACAAACCAAATGAATCATTTGTATAACTCATGAAAGTAAAAAGAGATTACAAAAAATGGCTAGTTCATATTACAGATGGGACAAATTGCGAGACCAAGTCGTGATTCATTTATTTTTTTAGGGTCACTAAACTATGACGCCCTCACAACCTGGGCACTAGAATACCTCAGCACAATGAAGTGATGAAGCATCTAGTACAGGCGCTTGGGAGGAGACATGGAAGCCTTGATGACAAGGCTGCCAACGTTCTGCCAGCCCTTCTTGAGAAGAGAGACAAGGTAGTTGATGGCCAACATGAGGTTGGCAACAAGCTCGTCCTGGGTCATGCCGACGTTGCCGACAGCGACACCGAGGCAGAGAACCTTCTTAAGCTGGAACTTGATGGTAGACTTGACGTCGTTGACCTTGTTCTGCAGGTCCTCAGCGTGGGAGACGGGGGTGGGGAACTTGCCGGCTGTGGCGGGGGTTAGCGTTTGAATTTATTACTTTTGGGTGAGTTGCACATACCCTTGGACAGACCAGGACCGAGGAGACGGGGAATCTGCTTGATAAGAGCCTCGGAAGCAAGGAAAGCATCGTGGTTACGAGCGAGCTTCTTGATGAGCTTCTTGTTCTTGTTCAGCTTCTTCAAGTCGTCGGTGGACATGGCATCAATACCGTGGTGCTTAGCACGGTCAAGATCGTGCTGGTCACCAATGATACTGGAAATCTGTTAGTATGACTGTATGTATAAAACTTGTCGCCTCCGTTTCCTGCTCGGTTCGACGATGTAGAGGCTCGGGATGTTGAACGCACCAGATTCTCATGTTGGGACGAGGGATGGTGGGCAGCTTGATGGTGCCGGAGAAACGCTTGTCACGCTGGGGGTCGTAGTTCTTCAGACCGATCTGAAGCTCAACGGTCTCGAGGAAGTTACGCTTCTTCTCGTTGAGAGAGTACTCAAGCAGGGCTGAGACATTCTCCCGCACTCCGGCTATAGAGATTGTTAGTGGTAGCTCAAAAATAATGGATTGGAGTTTAACGTACCGACTGAGATCTTGGACATGATGGCGACAGTCTTCCAAAAGAAATTTCTTATGGTGTGGCTCTGCGTAGAATGTCTTGAAGAACAGAATTTGAGGTCGCAAATTTCTCCGCTTGTGGGTGTGGAAACGCACTAAACCATAAACGGACTAGCTCGTGATTTAACGAAGACAATCCGCACGTGACATGGCGGGAGTACATTGATCACGTGACTAGAACAAGAAGTAGTTAGGGCATTTGACATAACATCAAGATAATTACCAGCTATTTTCGGTAGCTTGTCAATTTTATGACGCAGAGCTACGAGAAATAAGTCCTTCGATAGCTGCATCAATATTATGGCAAATAATCCCCGATACAATGTTCGTAAATTTTCCTCAATCACTTTTCGGGCAGATCTGGCAACAAAGTTAAATCAAGATCCTGCCAGTCCCAGATTTGATCGAACTGTCCAATATCTATGTCGGAAAGATCGCCCATTCCAAGAAATGGGGGTGTTTCCAAGTCAGGCATGTGGAAATCGAGCGATGCAGGGAAAAACGTGTCCGCGGCAGCCGTAGGGCCCAGTGAGGAATGGGACAAGTCTGGGGATATCTCTGTTGAAAGCCCTGTCGTAGTATCAGGAAGCGGAACTTCACTCGATGATTTGACACCAGCCATATCAGGAAAAGCTGGTGTTTTTGACGAGCCGGTGAGACTGCTTGCGAGTTTAGTCAAGATTGGGTGGCAGATAGCGCCAGTCTTGGTGATGGACGAGAGTTTTCTCAGCAGAACACAAGAATTTTCAATAGATTTAAGGATCTCGTCGCAGCGAGGGAGGCTTTTATCTTGGTCGTGAATGACAGCGGAGCACAAAAATGCTGCGGTATCGAAAATCAAGAATGTCACCAGGTGAAATTTCGCATTGGTTGGGTATACCTGGTCGAAAAGGAGCCGACAAACTTCCATCAGGTGGAGAGCGACACCAATGGCAGTTCTTCGACTTGCTTTATCAACATCAGTGCTCGTTGAGTTAAAGACTCGCGTGAGGAAAGGTTTAAAAGGCCCGAACATGGTCATGTAGGCAATAGCATGCATCTGCCGACGTTGAAGAGGAATGTAAATATGATCGTCGTCCCATCGAATATCTGGATCATTTTCTTGATAAGCCCGAGGTAATGAGCTCAGCCATTCAGTTACATATTGTCTCACAGCCTTAGCCTTTGAAGGGTCTAACACGCCCTCTGGTGCTGGACCTAGCTTGGTGACGGCGAGCCCAAGCTGGCATTGAATAATGCAATGCACAATAGGAGAGGGTGGCCCATTTTCGGGATCTTGTACTTCAAGCTTCATATTCGGAAGCCCAATAGAGCTACGGCTTTGGCTTATTATGAGAGGACGTGATAGAAGAAGAGACATTTGCCTGTGTGATAAATCAGAAAATTTGGCCTCAAAATTGGATAGCAAAGTATCTTACCAATCCCAAGTATAAAGAAGGCACCACATGCGTCTTCGCATCTCGGCGTCAAATTCGGAGAGATCTGACTTTTGAAATTTCTTATGCATTCCTTGCTCTTGTGCTTCATGAATAGAAGAAGCTAACGAGTGCCACGACTCGACGAATAGTGATTCGGATTTGTACCATGCGGCGGTTAGGAAAAGTTGTTGCACTTGTGCAAGCCCCCCACGCCCCGGAGAAATAGTACCGCTTAGCTTCTTTGCAGAATGGTGAAGATTTTCAGACAATGTCTGGACTGGCTCGCCGAGATCCGACTCCAGTGCCTCTTGGCTATCAGGATCAAGATATTGTGCCGAACAGGCACAGACTCGCGCTAAGAGACATGTGAACTCCGGAGCTAGGGGTTTGCCGTTTGTGCGATCTGACCACCACGAAGTATACTGATCAGAGAAAAGTGGCGGATATAGACAATAGTATGTAAAGTTGGTGACCTCAAGGTAGCGTTGGATAAGAATATCCGTGTATGATTTTGGTGGAAGAAGCCTCAGCACATCCTTGACCTCTGGGGTCATTGATTCGAGTGGTTGTTTTGTAGAAAGTTCATTTTTCTTGATGAATTAATCAATTGCCTTTTGTAAATGGTAGCATGGAGTGAAGATTTACCCTTGGCAGCTTTCCTAGAAGCAGGTTCCGATCGTCGGGCAAGTGTCCAAGGACCCTTAATTCATCTTTTGTTCCGAGATCTTCCAAGTCTGCTGGCGTGTTTGTAGGGTCATCGGGTATAATTTTGATGTTTTTATTCGATGATAGGTTCGCGCTATACATGGTAAGTATTCGTGCGATCTAACAACCAGGCATATGAGATGTACCGTGGCTCATTATAGGAGGAGTTTGACGCTTTTGCATTCTGTCTGTGTCCAAATCTACAAAGATGCGATATTCTTCTGGAATGACAGTGGTTACAAGGCCACTGACGGTTGCACTGCATCAAAAGTTAGTCGGAATTCTAAATTGAAATTGGTGACCTGCCTTTTGTTTTCGACGCTGACACTCGGTGCAGGATGGCACGGACCGCACTGATTTCCCGGCCTTTGTTCCAACCATCTTGAGACCGACAGCGGCGTTCGATTATGCTATGAAGGACTGCAGCTTCCCCTAGACAGCCTGCGACTGATGGTGATAGGTCTGAGAAAGCGCCTTGAATCTCAGGCATGATGAATGTCACATGTCAACCTTGCCAGATTCGGCTAGTGATATCTGGCTGGGTTTGATTGGCCCTAGCCGAGTATATGACTGGGATCGGTCATGTATGTACAGATTATCTTATGATCAAAGTTGAAGCCAGATTTCGGGATTATTGATGACGATTGTGACCATCATGATCGGAGACGAATGTACTTGAGAAGAAGGCTACGTGTCATGACTCACCTTGTAGGCAGCATGAATATTAAGCACGGGTCTGGTGACAAGAAAACTAGATTTTGGTGATAGTTCGAGCGGTTAGACTTGTGTGCCATGCCCGTACTTTATGTACCAAGGGTGGCTTCATGCAGCCCTACGGATTATTCCATGCATATGCTCCAGTTATGGAGTGACAGATAGTTCTCCGCCGTCTTCCATATCGAAGGCCACTTATTAGTCCATAAAATTATGATTCTTGTGTTCATGTCGTAAATAAATAGAGATCAAAACATTGGTCGCAAGCGCAAGCACAGCTGTCCACCACGCAATGGCGGGATGCAGTCTCCTAGATTTGGACAATGATGCCGTGGCCCAATGCCATTGGGGCACAAGTCCGCCTCGAAGCCGCTCAAAATTTCATTGTGATTGACAATGGCAGCCACTCACGTTTGTTATAATCAAGCTGCACCTGGTGTCAGAATGGACCCGGGATGCCGGATAGTGGGTTCAGCAGAAACCTTCAAGCACTTTCTTTCAATCTAGGTGGAGTGCATGAAAGTGGTGACGATCTTCGGGGGCGCAAGTGGAGACTCTGACTTTTAAGAATGAGGAAGGGGACTCACGATGGCCCTAGCTGTGGATGACAGGGCTGAATATGAAAGTGCTTGGGTCGCAATGCGCAGCCACTACTCCGTATGGCGGTGCCCTCTCTCCATAGATTCAAAAGAAGATTGCAGACAAGGCACGAGACCGGGCCCGATAAGTCATGGGCCTATCAGCGGCGGCAAATGGGCCTTTGGATCTGGGTCGAGAATGAGTGGAGGGCCCTGCTGGGGCGAGTCCCCTTTCGCCTCCGACCGGTATTCGGTATCGTGGATACGGGCAAACACGGTGTCCTTTTGCAAGCAGTCATCAGCCAGCACGCTTGATGCCTAGCAGGAGAACAATTGTCCTGATCAAAAAGCAAGATAGATTCGCTGGCCCTCCAGAGGCAGCAGTAGATAGTCAAAGCCTAAGATACCACGGTAGTCTCAAAACCTCCACATGGGGCGGTGAGAATGGCGATGTATTTCTCAGTGTAGCCAAACAACCTTAAGGAAAACCACCTTCCTCTCCCTCTCCCTCTCTCCTCCGACCTTCTCTCCTCCACCTCTTCTCGTCCACCCCCCAATCTTTAACTGAACTCTTCCATTTACCGGTGAGATCCTCTCCGTCGATCCCCCCTTTCCCGACCGCGCTCGCCAATCCCACCCCTGAAGTCCCCAATCCGTCCACAACACGTTTTCCCTAATCCACACTCCCCTCCCTTAATTCCCGCTTCCCCTTCCGCAACCACCACTGACCATATACCTGTCCGCCACTCCAGGTTCCGAGGCACCGTCAAAATGGGTATCACTTTCTCGAGGCTGTTTGACCGTCTGTGGGGTCGTAAGGAGATGCGAATCCTCATGGTCGGTCTTGACGCAGCCGGAAAGACCACCATCCTGTACAAGCTGAAGCTCGGTGAAATCGTCACTACCATCCCCACTATCGGTCAGTTCGCTCCCACCAAGACATCCAGTTCGCCCTGTCGCATCTTCGTCCTTGGATATTGTCGCCGCCCACTCGAGTTCCGTATCGCTAACTGGCATTCCCTCTAGGCTTCAACGTTGAGACCGTCGAATACAAGAACATTCAGTTCACCGTGTGGGATGTCGGTGGTCAGGACAAGATCCGTCCTCTGTGGCGCCACTACTTCCAGAACACCCAGGGTATCATCTTCGTGGTTGACAGCAACGATCGGGACCGTATCGTCGAGGCCCGTGAGGAGTTGCAGCGCATGTTGAACGAGGATGAGCTCCGCGATGCTCTGCTCCTGGTTTTCGCTAACAAGCAAGATTTGCCCGTAAGGCGCCCTCCCAATATACAATTCTTGAGCAAAACCTAACATGATATCTTCAGAACGCTATGAGCCCCGCCGAGATCACCCAGCAGCTGGGTCTTCAGAGCCTTACCCGTCGTGCCTGGGTATGTTATCCCCGCCCTGGACGTTTCTTGAAAGAAATGTTCCTTCCACCTGAAACAATTGACTAACGCCGATTTAGTACATCCAATCTACTTGCGCCACCACCGGTGACGGTCTTTACGAGGGTCTTGAGTGGCTGGCCGACACTCTCCGCAAAACTAACCGCGATTAAGCGGGTATAATACCAATGCGACTGGGGAGGTCGGTGTGTGTATGTAGCAGGCGAGAGAAATATCACGGAATCAGCAAATGATGGGTTGATGATGACTATGGCGGGAGTTGCTTCGCGAAGTCATGGAACATTGGAATCTCTCGAGGAAACAGGGGTTCTTTCCACCGGTGCTTTGTGTCTTATCGCTCCATCGCTCTATTTCTCTTCGCTATGCTATTAGCCTCATTTGTTCTTTTTTTTCTCTCTCTCTGGCGCGACGTCAAAATTGCTGTTCATGTTTCTCCTGTGTCCCGAGTAAATGATTCCCGGAGTGGTAGGCGATACGGTGTCCCTAGACTGCGGAGTAGAGGAGAGGGCAACCAATTTGATAGAGTATTATTTTACGATATTTTCTATGTATGTGATTGATCTAAACGTTCGAGATCGCAAGGCAAGGGGATGTGCTGCATCGACCTGGCGCAAACGGCGGCGGCCCAGCAAGAAAAAGCCAACACGGACATGCGTAATCCTCTCGAGTCTTGGCGTTGGGTGCTCCTTGTTTTGTCTTTGTTTCTGTGAGACAGATTGTGCAATATAGGCGACTGAATTTTGACCAGACCTGTAGAACAGACTCGTATTTATCTCAGGATTGCACAATTGCATTGTGGTGGTCGTGTGTCTCCGACCCGAGTTGGCTGGACCAGACGCAAACAGAGTCTAGGCGTTTCCCCCCGATTGCCTGGCCGACGATCTGCGAACGCCAAACACCAAACGAACATCGCCATCGCTTCTCTCCACAAACCCCTTTTCCCACCTTGCAAAAATACCAGGCTCGAGATTCCCTTTTGGATCTCGTATCGATCATACTGGTGTCCAACTACTCTCTAGTCCTTCGATGTTGAGTTCCCCACCACAATGACCGTCCAGGCGAGGAGGTCCTCCGCGGCCTACACGAAACCGTCACCCTATTCCTCTCGGCTACAAGAGAACAATGACATTGAAAAGCAACCTCACCCTCGGCCATACCACCGCAACTACAGTCGCAGCGATGATTCCGATTCAGACGACGGCCCCGATAACTCCTCTTCCTCATACCCTCCTGCCAGCGGCGGTAGTCGCCGAACAGGTCCCGCAGTGGGCTTTCGCGTTCCCCAGCGGATAATGCGATGGCTCTGCTTCGGCCTTTTCTTCGCCTTGATAGTCTTTATTCTGATCCTCTTCCGCTTTACCATCTCCGCCTCGGTATCGAAAGTTGCTGTGGAGCTGCCTAAGGTTGGAACGCCGAAGCCGCCCACGTGGGAGAGCTTCCCATTCCTCAACCGTTATGAAGGTGGCTTAACAAGCCTCGTATCCCGCGAGGATAATGTCCCCGAATACCCTGGGAACGGCGGTTCTGCATTGCCTGGACCTGAAGGGGAGGGCCAGGCGAAGGAGGCGAATCAATTGGCTTCGAGGGATTTGAAGGCAACCATGCAGAGCTCTGCTTTCAACCCGTACCCAGACTACCACTCGAAAGAGTATATTCAAAAGTACGGTGAAAAGCATGAATGCTTCTTGGACAAGGAGGCTTCGATTCATATCCCGGCTGTCCAGTCTTTCCCAGGTGTGCCTAAAGGGTTCCCCGATCCGGTGATGGGTTCGAACACAATCCTTGGTATTCGAGACGACATGTGTTTTGACCGCTTTGGTCGTTTGGGACCATACGGTCTTGGATATGGTGTGAAGAAGGGTGGAATTGGCGCCGGACTAGAGGGCCACCGCGATGGAGCAGACCGTATTTGGGAGGATGCTCCTCCAGTGGACTATCGTCACGTCAATTGGGGCGAGGCACAACAGCGCTGCGCTGCTGCGAACAACCACCGCTTTAAGGATCTCCCCGAGCCAAAGTTCAATCGATTCGTTTCGCTGCCGGTGGGACTTGATGGCGTAAAGGGCCAAAGCCATGACGAGACCAACAAGAAGTCGAAGCCTGGAACGGATCGCCTGTCTAGAACTGCGGTGGTCATTCGCACTTGGCATGACTTCAAATACACACCGGAGGATATCTTATATCTCCGATCCTTGATCAGCGAGCTTTCATTGGCATCCGGCGGTGAATACACTGTACATTTTCTTGTCCATGTGAAAGACAACCACGTACAAATCTGGTCTGACGATGAGACCTACCAAAGAGTATTGAATGAGGCTCTTCCAGAGGAGTTCCGCGGCATGGGAACATTATGGTCTGAAGATCAGATGTCCCTGATCTACCCAGCTCTTGAAGAGACTTGGGAGCGCGGCTTACCAATTCATGGTGTCTATCGCAGTACTTATATGCCTATGCAATACTTTGCCTACCAGCATCCAGAATACGACTACTTCTGGAACTGGGAGATGGACGCTCGATACACCGGCCACTGGTACCATCTCTTTGACAAGGTTGGCGAATGGGCAAAGAAGCAACCTCGCAAGGGCCTGTGGGAGCGCAACGGTCGCTTCTATGTTCCTGAGGTCCATGGCTCTTGGGAAGATTTCAAGCAAATGGTACGCGTTCAAACCGAAATCGGCACCAACAGCCCCAACAACATGTGGAGTGTGGTCAAGCCTGGCTCAGACGGCCCTGTCCGGGATTCTAGTGGCATGCGCACACAAGGCGACAAGTCTATTTGGGGCCCCGAGAGACCTGACGAGCGGGACATTTTCGAAGTCGAAGGCGAGGGTATCCCTCCCACAACAATGGACAAGGACCAGTACCAATGGGGCGTTGACGAAGACGCGGATTTGATTGTGTTCAACCCTCTGTACGATCCAGACAGCACAACATGGATCCTTCGCAACGACATCACAGGCTATAACAGAGACAACGGCATGCCTCCTCGCCGCACCGCGATTATCACAGCATCTCGCATCTCCCGCAAACTTCTCACAACCATGCATCGTGAGACTGCCCTCCGGCGCCACAGCATGTTCTCCGAGATGTGGCCCGCCACTACCGCGCTGCACCACGGCTTCAAGGCCGTCTACGTCCCACACGCAGTCTACGTCGACCGCCGCTGGCCCACCAAATACCTCGAATCAGTCTTCAACGCAGGCCGCAACGGCGCATCAGGCGGCGCCCGAACCTCCATCTTTGGCGACCGTGAACACAACTTCAGAGGCACAACCTGGTTCTATTCCGCTGGATTCTCGCCGAACATCTGGCGCCGCTGGCTTGGCATGCGCGTTGACAATGATGGCGGCGAGCAGCGAGAGTTAGCCGGCGAAGGCCGCATGTGTTTACCCCCTATGCTCCTGCACCCCGTCAAAGACGTTCAAATGATTATAGACGACGGGGAACATGCAGAAGATCGATGAACATGAGGCCTTTGAATGGTTCATGTTCTAATGCCATTGATATCCTTATAATGAGTGTGACAATTTCTCATTTCTCTCGGCTTTTCTTACTCACCTGTTGATCTGCTATGCGGACGACAGGGGCTGTTGCATCTTTAATCTTCCTGTATAATGTATTGTGCTCTCACCGATATACTACTTGCCCGTGGCCGTTTGGCCCTCGTTTTGATAAAAGGCGTTTTTTTCTGTTTGGACTTGGACGGATTGGTGAAATAGCTTGATGAAATGGCTGTGGCTCATGATGCATTGGTTGATGTCCTGGATTTTGGAAGTCTAGAAATGAATTTTGCTAGATCGTGATATCCCATTGCTTCATTTTATTGGTTTCATTACAAAGTTTCAAGGCTAAAACTAGCGTGAAATTATTCTCAGAGCGGCCATAATGAACATAAACTCATGAACCAAATTAAAAAGCTATCTAAAATTAATCTTGGAATGCACTTAAATCCCAAATCTAGCTATGCGACACGATTGCGTACGATGATAATAAGCCAAAAGCGCCATGCAAGCAAACAAAACTGCAAATGCAAATGCCAATATCCAAAATTAATGCTGTTTCACAACAGGCGCCAAAGCAAAAGAAACCTTCTTAGTAGACGGCAAAAGCCTCCTCGAAACACTCGAGATATGCTCCGACGAAGACCGCTGCAGCTGCGTCCCCGACGCAAGCGGCGATCTCGCAACAAACTGCGCCGGCACAAAGCATATACTACACTCATAAACCCCCTTCTCATCAACTCCGAACGAGAGACAAGTCCTGCACACACGGTGCCCGCACTTTGTGAGGAGCACATCCGCAATCTCGCCACCAGCAACGCACGTGTGGCAGAAGTGCGTTGGGAACTGCACGCGAGGGTCTAGCATGCGGCGTTCGATCTCAGAGGCGAGTTCTTTGCCCTTTTCTACGCGGGCACGGAGTAGACGGGCGCGGGTCTTTAGGGCTTCGAGGGCTTCGAGGTTGTATGGGTCGTATTTTGCGGTCCAGCTGTTTGTCGGGTTGATGCATGGTTTGTGGAGTGTTGGGACTGGCTCCAGGAATATGAATGGCATGTAGTTGTGTGCGAAGTGCTTAGAAACTGGGCGGTGTTCCATGCATTGGTGCTCGAGTTGCCATCTTCGGCGGAGCTGGCGGTTTAAGAGGACCGTGAAGTAGACGGTTAACGCTTGCCAGGCGCGCCATTCAGTGATCGGGTCCAATTTGGTTGTTGAGGGATCTTTCTTTGCCAGAGAAGCTTGCGCCATCGCTATCGCTGGAATTGCTTGAGGTGAATATCCCAATGTAAGTAGGTGAGGCCCGTATACATGAAGTATAGAAGAAGCCTTTGTGGAAAGACCGACCACTATGCTTCTCAGCAGAGCTCTTGATGTGACTGAAGATGAAATTTTCCAAGTGAAACGAATGTTCCTGAAGCAACTTATATAGATAGATGATCGGGATCTCAAAGAAGGAAAAAAATAGAGAAACGAACAGAAAACCCTCTTCGGCCGAAGCGGTACCACGATATCAAGATCGGTCTCCTCGCGTGGACCCGCAAACCGCCAGCCGGGCCGCAACGCCTGCGTCTACCCCAGACTAGACCCGGCC